>CM016620.1:4825819-5028507 GCA_005393395.2 Gossypium australe | reverse complement strand
GAGTGTCAGAACTGGAGAGGTTGCTACATCAGTATCGAAGCCGCCATTCCATGGCCGAACTAAAGGCTAGTCTGAGCAAAATTGAAGAAATGAAGGCGAGAATTGAAGAGCTAGAATCCGTTGTGCATGGCTACGAGTTACGGGAAGAACTTTTCCAAGCTAATGAGGAGCAATGGAAACAACAATTGCATAACTCCCAGAACCAAGTTAGAAGCCGGGATTATATTATGGGAGAAGCCATAGCTCAAATACGAGGAATGGCGGATCACCTGCAGACTTTGGCAGTTCAAGCTGAGACATTAGGATTGGTGTACGAATCAGGGTCAGAAAAAGGTCAAAGTTAAGCTGGCTTCTTGAGAGTCAAGGCTTTAGGTGTTAGGGCCCGACCATTCGTGTAATCCACTTTATGTAAAGAAATTGTTTTCTAGAAAAGCTATTCTAATGGAAATCGAATTGGAATCAACATTTTTGCATACATTTCATACATCAGCATTACATCATACACATCGAATCTCACGGAAGGACCCTAAAATTATGGCAGTTACTCTGGAACATCACTACGGTACGAGAACAAGACAAGGATAATGGACCAAAGAATAGAGAAGCTAGAACAAACGCAAAAAGAAATTCAGGATCAAATGAAAGAACAAGCGCAGTTGCAAGAGCAGCGGGCCAAAACCCAGCAAGACATGATGGAGCGGATGCAAAAATCCCAAGACGATATGATGAACCAACTAAGGCAATTGATGGCTAGGGAACGAGGCATCGCCACTAGCTCAGGAAACAACAGTGATAATCCCTCTCTTCTCCCACTAGAGGCCCAAACACCACCAGACACGTATCCCCGAAGGGCGTCTGTCACTATCAGGCCACATATCATACCGATACCGCAATACCCACGCATCTCCCTATGGGTTCAGATACCAACCCAGGAGAAAATCTGGTCAATCCCAACGTCCCAGATCTGGATGAGATGACCGAAAAGGCAACAAGAGCTGCCAAAATGGGTGGAGGAAAGATCAGGGCTCTGGAAAACGCCGGTAAACGTCGAGGAGTAAAAGCCAATGACTTAAGCTTAGTCCCCGACCTGGTGCTCCCATATAATTTTAAAATGCCCGAGTTTGAAAGTACAATGGGACGAGTTGCCCAGAGGCCCACATCACTATGTTCTGTAGGAGGATGGCAGGCTACACTAACAATGATCCACTGCTAGTCCATTGTTTCCAAGACAGCCTGGTGGGGAGCTGCAGCTAGATGGTACAATCAGTTGAGTCGTGCCAAAATCGCTCATGGGATGATTTGGCTCAAGCATTCTTGGATCAATACAGTCACGTAACAGACATGACCTCTGATAGGATCACTCTGCAAAACATGGAAAAGAAGGGAACGAAAGCTTTAGGCAATATGCACAGAGGTGGAGGGAAGTTGCCATCCAAGTCCAGCCACCGCTTATGGAAAAAGAGACCACCATGCTCTTCATCCGCACGTTGAAAGCCCCATTCCTCATGCACATGATAGGAAGTGCAACCCGGAGCTTTTCAGAAGTCATAACCACTGGAGAGATGATCGAGAATATCATAAAAAGCGGAGGGATTGAGACCGGAGAGAGTACCAAAAGAATTCCCCCAAGAAGGAAAGAAGGCGAGGTAAATAACACGAGCATAGGACACTCGAAGTCAATCACCATAAATCAGCCAAAAACAGCAACCACAGACCGGCAAGGGTTACTCAAGAAAGAACCTAGTGAGAAACTCCAATTCACACCGATTCCAATAACATACAAGGAGATGTACCAAACCCTGTTCAATGAGCATATTGTGTCCCCTCACCACCTAAAACCAATGCAACCTCCGTATCCTAAGTGGTATGACTCGAACGCGCAATGTGAATACCACGCGGGAGTCACGGGGCACTCAATCGAGAATTGCTTGGCTTTCAAGAAATTGGTGGAGAAATTTATTAACATGGGTGTGGTTGAGTTGGATGACATGCCAAACGCAACAAATCCTTTACCCAATCATGCTAAAAGTGGGGTCAATGCAATCAGTGAGAGCCCAGAAAAAAGGATCAAAATGAATGTTGCAGAGGTCAAAACTCCCTTGAGATGGGTCTGGAGAGAAATGGTTAAACATGGACTAATCGTCGCGGAAAAAGGTCAAGGAGAACTGACGAACTACTGTGAACACCATCAAGAATCGGGACATGAGATTCAGACTTGCGGAGAATTCAGAACTCTGGTGCAAAACTTAATGAACAACAAAGAAGTCGAATTTTATGAGGAAGGCACAGAAGACCGGAGCATATGCACGTTGGAGTCGACAACAAAAAGCACAAAGGATAGCCTTCCAAGGATCATTATTTCACGTCCCAGAAGTGATGAAGTAGGGGCACGGTTAGCACCGAAAGTGATAATACGAAGGCCTACTATTGTTGAAGGAAATAGGGACTCCCCCCAAAATCATGTAACAGTCTCCAAAGGAGAGAATTCAGCTAACGACGGAGCGAGAACACGGGTGACACCGAAGGTAATAATACGGAAGCCCACGGCTTTCACTTACAAAGATAGCAAAGAAGTTCCCTGGAACTATGAGTGCAATGTCACGGTCACAAAAAGCTCGACTGATGCGACGAAAGGAGATTCGGACGAAGGCTTCCACACTCGAAGCGGGAGACGCTACGACTTAATAAAAGGAAAAGCCCCAATGGCGGAACAAGAAAAGGGAAAGCCCGTTGAGCCCGAGTCAAGGATCAAAGAGCCAGTGACCGAGGAAGAGGCCAAAGAATTCCTGAAATTTCTGAAACACAGTGAATATTGCGTAGTAGAACAACTGCACAAACAGCCAGCGCGTATATCCATATTGGCCTTACTCCAATACTCAGAAGTACACAGGAACGCATTGATGAAAGCTCTAAATGAAGCTTACGTCGCTAGTGACATCTCGGTGAACAAGTTGGATCGACTGATTGGCCATATAAGTGCAGACAACTTCATCCATTTTAACGACGATGAAATACCACCAGGTGGTAGGGGGTCCACCAAGGCCTTGCACATTACAGCTAAATGCAAAGGGCACACACTGCCAGGGGTCTTGATAGACAATGGGTCTGCATTAAATGTATTGCCCTTATCCACCCTCAACAGACTTCCGGTGGATGGTTCGCATATGAAAGAATGCCAGAGTGTGGTAAAGGCCTTTGACGGCACCCAAAGAAAGGTCATGGGGAGAATTGAGGTACCCTTACTGATTGGCCCAACCATTTACGAAATAGATTTCTTGGTCATGGACATCGAACCCTCCTACAGTTGCCTATTGGGGAGACCATGGATACATTCAGCCGGGGCAGTACCTTCATCACTACATCAGAAAGTAAAGTTGATAGCAGATGACCGACTGGTAACGATAAAAGCTGAGGAAGACATTATTGCCACCGTGACCAGCGACATGCCTTACTTAGAGACAAATGACGAGACAATAGAATGTTCGTTCCGATCTCTCGAATTCGTGAACGCAACTTTTGTTACAGAAAGAAGCAAGATCTTGAAGCCAAAAATCTCGAGGACCACGAGGATGGGTTTAAAAATGACCGTAGGAAAGGGCGCTTTACCCGGAAGAGGGTTTGGAAAGTACCTTCAGGGTAGAATAGCGGCCCCGGTGCTGAGAGAGAAACAAGATCGCTTCGGCCTGGGATTCAGACCCGATGCAGGGCAAAAGAAGAAGGAGTTAGAAAGGAGACAGGAAAGAAGACGCGCTCGTTTAAATGGAGAAGAAACCAAGTGGGAACCCATGATAATCCCGCACATATCCAAGACCTTTGTGTCAGGAGGGGTAATCCACTCTGAGCTGAAGATACCAAAGGGAGGGGACATCACAGCAATGTTAGGCAATGTCTACATTAGTGCCATATCTGAGGAAGCAACTGACGGGGAAACTTCGCCAAATATTCAGCCTTATGAATCGGGAAGCATCTTGAACAATTGGACCGCGGAAGAAATCCCTGTAGTATTTAGGGCTCATTCAGAGTAATGTCCGGGACACACTTGTTGCTCTAAGCCTAGGAGCAGCAAGAGTTCTTTTGTGAAATAGGCGCATGTTTCGAATATCGTTACATCAATAAAATGCATTTTCATCCTTACTTGAAGCAAACATCTCTTTCTTCGTTTTTTTTTATCATTCTTTCATCACTGCCATACATATAATCATTCGTTTACAAAATTCATTCATACCGCCTGCATTTTCTTAAACTGTAACAGGTCCCTAGATATCAATGACTTGAGCGACTCTGTCTCAGAATCGAAATATCCTTTTGAGCAAGACATGTGCTTAAAAGGACTACAGAATTTTGAAGATGACGCAGACGAGGACCTATACCCTGATCTGATAAGAATGGTAGAGCAGGAGGAGAGACAAATTCGACCTCATAAGGAAGCAGTAGAAACTGTGACATTGGAAGAAGGGAAAGCGATAAATATCGGAACGGGGATAGCCGAAAAAACAAGGCAGAATCTTATCAAACTGTTGCAAGAATTCAAGGACGTCTTCGCATGGTCTTATGAAGATATGCCCGGCTTAAGCACCGAAGTAGCAGAACACCGCTTACCCACAAGGAAAGATTGCAAGCCAGTTCAGCAGAAGCTCCGAAGGATGAGGCGGATATAGTGCTGAAAATAAAAGAGGAGGTCCAGAAGCAGTTCGATGCTGGATTTTTGCAAGAGATCAAATATTCAGAGTGGGTAGCCAATATCGTGCCTGTCCCTAAAAAAGACGGGAAAGTACGAATGTGCGTGGATTATAGAGACTTAAATAAGGCTAGCCCAAAAGATAACTTTCCTCTGCCTCATATTGATACTCTGGTAGACAATACAGCAGGCTTTTCGCTGTTTTCCTTTATGGATGGTTTTTCCGGATACAATCAGATAAAGATGCACCCTGAAGATATGGGAAAGACTACCTTCATAACATTGTGGGGCACATTCTGTTACAAAGTAATGCCATTTGGGTTGAAAAACGCAGGGCAACATACCAAAGGGCCATGGTGACCCTATTCCACGATATGATGCATAAGGAAATCGAGGTTTACGTGGATGACATGATTGCAAAGTCTAGAACAGAAGAAGAACATATCCAAGTTTTGCAGAAATTGTTTCTGAGGTTAAGGAGATTTCAATTGAGGCTCAATCCCGCCAAGTGCACCTTTGGAGCCAGGTCTGGCAAGCTGTTGGGCTTCATAGTTAGCAAGAAAGGGATCGAAATTGACTCAGACAAAGTCCGGGCTATACAAGAATTACCGCCACCACGCACTCAAAAAGAAGTTCGAGGTTTCCTAGGAAGACTAAACTACATTGCTCGGTTTATTTCACAGTTAACTGAGAAATGCGATCCCATATTCCGTCTTTTGAAGAAACATAACCCAGGCATGTGGAACGATGAATGTCAAGAAGCTTTCGATAGGGTCAAACAGTACTTGTCGAACCCTCCAGTACTGTCACCTCCGTGCCCCAGTAAGCCACTAATATTATATCTGACGGTGCTTAATCGCTCAATGGGATGTGTACTAGGTCAACATGATGATACAGGGAGAAAGGAGAAGGCAATATACTATCTCAGTAAAAAATTCACTGATTGTGAAATGAGATATTCACCAATTGAAAAACTATGTTGTGCGCTGATTTGGACAACTCGGAGATTGAGACAATACATGCTGTACCACACGACCTGGCTAATCTCAAAGTTGGATCCCCTAAAGTATATGATGGAGACGACCGCTTTGAATGGAAGGATGGCTAGATGGCAAATCCTACTGTCTGAATTCGATATTGTATATGTGAGCCAGAAGGCTATAAAAGGGAATGCGATAGCCGACTTCCTAGCCAGCAGAGCTTAGAAGATTACGAGCCGTTGAACTTTGATTTCCCGAATGAGGATCTAATGTATGTGGCAACAGCGGAAGAGGACACTGCGAGAGATTACCTTTGGAAATTATATTTCGACGGAGCATCAAACGCTGTTGGAAATGGGATTGGGGCAGTCTTGGTATCCCCAAAAGGAGATCACTACCCATCCACAGTCAGGTTGGATTTCGATTGCACAAACATATGGCAGAATACGAAGCTTGCATCATGGGACTCCACGCTGCAATAGAACGCAGAATTAAAATGCTGGAAGTATACGGAGATTCCGCATTAGTGATCTACCAACTAAGGGGCGAATGGGAAACAAGAGACCCCAAATTGATCAACTATCGAAGGATAATCATGGGATTAATCGGGGAGTTCGACGATATCACCTTTAATTATCTCCCACGAGAAGAAAATCAAATGGCAGATGCTCTGGCTACTTTAGCTTCCATGATTAAAGCGAGTAAGCAAGAAGATGTAAAGCCTATTCAAATGAGTGTTTACGAAGCCCCAGCTTACTGCTGCAACGTAGAAGAAGAAGAAAGGGACGATCACCCCTGGTACCAAGACATATGGCGATATATGAGGGATCGCGAATACCCAAATCACGCTACGGAGAATGAGAAAAGGACACTCAGGAGATTGGCCCTCGGATACGTGTTAGATGGGGACATCTTGTACAAAAAAGGAAAGGATCAAGTACTGTTAAGATGCGTTGACGCTGTAAAAGCCAAGATGATCCTAGAGGAAGTTCATGAGGGTGTTTGCGGAACGCATGCTAATGGATTCACAACGGCTAGGCAAATAATGAGATTTGGATATTATTGGTCCACCATGGAAGAAGATTGTATCAGATATGCCAAGAAATGTCATAAATGCCAGATTTATGGAGATAAGATTCATGTGCCTCCGTCTCCCCTGCATGTTATGACTTCCCCGTGGCCCTTTTCCATGTGGGGCATGGATGTTATCGGACCAATCTCACCAAAAGCGTCGAATGGACACTGATTCATCTTCGTAGTCATTGATTATTTCACGAAATGAGTAGAAGCGGCTTCATACGCTAACGTCACTAAATCAGCGGTTAGTCGGTTTTTAAAGAAGGAAATCATCTGTCGATATGGGATGCCCGAAAGAATCATATCAGACAACGCATTGAATTTGAACAATAGCACGATAGCGGATGTCTGTCGACAATTCAACATTAAACATCATCATTCATCTCCATATCGTCCGAAAATGAATGGGGCAGTGGAAGCAGCGAATAAGAACATCAAGAAGATAGTGGGGAAGATGACAGAAACTTACAAAGATTGGCATGAAAAATTACCGTTCGCACTTTACGCTTATCGAACGTCCGTCAGAACCTCTACCGGGGCAACACCTTTCTCATTGGTTTATGGGATGGAGGCAGTCCTACCCATTGAAGTGGAAATACCTTCTCTTCGGGTTTTAACAGAGGTAAAACTGGATGAAGCTGAGTGGATTCAAGCTCGATACGATCAATTGAACCTAATCGAAGAAAAAAGGCTAAAGGCTATTCGTCATGGTCAGATGTATCAAAAACGCATGATGCGAGCCTATGACAAGAAGGTTCGCCCAAGAGAGTTTCACGAGGGAGATCTGGTACTGAAAAGATCCTCCCCATGCAAAAGGATTTCAGAGGAAAATGGATGCCGAATTGGGAAGGGCCGTACGTGGTGAAGAAGGCTTTCTCTGGAGGCGCACTGATTTTAATGGAAATGGATGGGAAGAGCCTGCCTAACCCCGTGAACTCAGATTCAGTTAAAAAATACTTCGCGTAAAAAAAAAAAAAAAAAAAGGGAAAAGCCAATGCGAAAACCCGCAACGGGCGCTTTGAGACCAAAAGGGGTTTGAACTGAAAAAGAAGAGTCCCACCGCACTCGACTGGACAGGAAAAGGGCATATTGCACCTCGATACATCAACAAAATATCCAAGATCTTCTGAGCGCATGTTAAACTCAAAATGGTCTTCCAAATGTTCAGGCAGAGAAGTTTAGGCCGCGGTATCTAGGGGCACCTAATTTTTGTTCTACCCATTTTCAGTTTGTAATTTGTGACCATCTTATTCAATAAATTTCTTCCCTGATTACATTTGCCAAATTTGGATTAACATGTCATATTTCGGGATGTACTCCCAATTACTCTCCTTCTTACAAGTCTGCTTAGGCATTTTTACATTGAAATAACGATTACGGAACTAATAATAATTTCATAAAAGGAGTCCTACATATTATCCTGAAAGCCTCTGAATAATACAAGGACATGAAGCGTAACTATTGTTCAAAATTTATTCCACCTAAGGTTCAGAAGTGTTGAAAATTGACAAATGATCGTCTATCTGAACAAAAATCAGACACCTCGTCAGTAATATGCACTTCGTAAATAACGAACAGTGCCAGGCTAGGCGTATAATGAAATCGTAATACCATCGTTGATTCTACACCTAAGGGCCGCCGAAGAAGACAAATGTTACTCTCCTCAGGTGGTAGAAAGAAATACGAAATTCATGCCTCAAAGAACACCATGGAAGAGACAACGACATCACAGCGGGGCAAACTCATATCTGTGGATTTCCTACATCAGGCACAGTGCCTCAGTGAATCTCGCTATGAGTAATGACAACCTAAACCATAAATAGGGTCCTTCTCGTGCATTCACCCGCATCCAGTTAGGAGCATTCTAGTTGTTACATCCTAGACATTTTTACACTGTGAAAAATCATCATATTTAGCATTCATGTGAATGGCACATATAGTTAGGGGAGTTTGAATCACCTCCACCATAACACCATCATCATTTGCATGAGCATAAGCACGTTCTGCAGAACAGGTTCCTCGGAGAACAGCATAGCAGCATTGAAGAGGACACTGCTCCCATGGAACGGGCTGAACATGGTTGAAAGTGCGGATTCATTTCCTTGATGTTCCAATGGAGCAGGTTGAAGCTGCTAATCCCTCATTCCTGAGTGTACTGAGGATCAATCATATTTTCGAGAAGTGTCGGTAAGTAGATCCAAGTTGCGGGTCTCTTCTGGATTCCTATCACCAACTATATTTTCGAGAAGTTTCAGCAAGTAGATCCAAGTTGCGGGTCTCTTCTGGATTCCTATCACCAACTATATTTTCGAGAAGTTTCGGTAAGTAGATCCAAGTTGCGGGTCTCTTCTGGATTCCTATCACCAACTATATTTTCGAGAAGTTTCAGCAAGAAGATCCAAGTTACAGGTCTCTTCTGGATTCCTATCACCAACTATATTTTCGAGAAGTTCCAGCAAGAAGATCCAAGTTACGGGTCTCTTCTGGATTCCTATCACCGACTATATTTTCGAGAAGTTTCAGCAAGAAGATCCAAGTTGCGGGTCTCTTCTGGATTCCTATCGCCAACTATATTTTCGAGAAGTTTCAGCAAGAAGATCCAAGTTGCGGGTCTCTTCTGGATTCCTATCGCCAACTATATTTTCGAGAAGTTTCAGCAAGAAGATCCAAGTTGCGGGTCTCTTCTGGATTCCTATCACCAGCTATATTTTCGAGAAGTTTCAGCAAGAAGATCCAAGTTACGGGTCTCTTCTGGATTCCTATCACCGTTCGTTTTCGAGAAGTTTCAGCGAGAAAGGTCAAAGCTACAGATCTCTTCTTTCTGGATTCTCATCACCCCAAGCCAGCAGAATGAATCGAAGCGAAAAGTTACAATGAAGTTTGAAGAAACGCAGATCAAGAAGCCAAGGTTTAGCTAGGCCCGGGCAAATTTGGTTCTTTATTGTCTTTGCTCTATTCTCGTTTCACGACAATGAGCAAAGAGGGGCAGCTGTAATACCCAAAATTTTACCCGGCCCAATTGAACCCAAAACCAAATGTCAATCGGCCCAAAATACAAATAGAGCCCAAAAAAAAAATAAACTAAACCCAATAAATAAAATAAAAGCCAGCCCAAAAGGCCCGTATTTTCTGAGAAGAATTTTAGGGTTCAGAAACCCTAAAATCCTTCAGCCGCCGCAACCCCACTAGCCCCCTTTACTGGTGCGCCGCTCTCCACTATCGTTTGCCCGCCACTGCCGCTCCACTACCTGCAAAAGAAGGTAACCACGACAGCAATCCAAAAAGCAGAGGAAAACAAACAAAAGGAATCTATTGTATTTTCTTATTCCACTTCAGATCCGGTTATAAAAACCAAATGGAAACATTGTAACGGGGGTTCCGATTCGAAATCTTTACAAGGAATTTCAGCAATAAAAAAAAACAAATTAATACAGAGAAAACAGCGAGTAAAAGGTTTCTTTCTCTTCCTTTTCTCCTCAAATTCGCACGCATATACCTTTATATTTATAACCCTTTTTTTTTCTTCGTTCTTCCGATCTCAAAACACACATACATATATATTTCATAAAAAATAAAAAAAAGGGGAAAAGGGAAGGGTTTACCTTTTCCGGCCACCGCTCGCGGTGGCCGGCACGGCGGCATCAACGGCAGTTCGAGTTGCCGGAAATCGCCCTCCTTCTGCCCCTGCAGAGAAAATGAAAAGGGGTTAAAGTTTTTTTTTAAAATCTGTTAAGAAATGATTTTTTGGGCTTAATTTTTCCTATATATATACACATCAAAACGACGTCGTTTTGGTCCTTGCCTTTCAACACCAAAACGACGTCGTTTCACCCCCCAAGATCCGCGTGTTGACCCGACTCGCCTAGGATCCGCGTGTTTTCGGCAATTGGGCTAATTGCCCTTTTGGTCCTTCGGTGTTTTTTCCCTTTTAAATCAAGTTTCTGTTATTGCTACATTTACCCCAGTATGTTTAGTTCTGTTCAAATTTAGTCCCTAATCAAACGCTGCACAGGAGTCTAGGGATAATTTCCTTTCGGGGTCCCCTTTCTTTCGCGCGTATTTCGAATAGGTCCCTTCCCTTTTTTTTTATTGCGAATTGACCCCTCAAAATTACCCCTTTAATCCAATTGGATCCTCTTTTAAATATTTTGTAATTATATGTATTTTATTTTTTTTATATTATTATTATTATGTTATTATTACTATTAGTGTTATTATTACTATCATATTATTATGCCTATTATTACTATTATTATATTATCGCACATGCATAGTATTGTTATTTTTATTATATTTATGTTATTATACTATACATACATAATATTATTATTATTACTACTTATTATCATCATCTCTATTATTATATTTCCTATTATTATCATTATATTATTACTATATTAGTATACTTTATATATTTTATTATTACTACTATTACCACCTTTATTATTATTTTTATAATTTGTTTACTCTACATATCTTGTATGTCACTACTTCTATTATTATTATTATACTATTATGTGTATATACATACTTACTATGTTATTATATTTATTATCACTATATCATCATTGTCACTATCGTATATATTACGTACATTATTATTATTATTATTATTATTATTATTTTGTGTTTATATTATTATCTTGTACATATTTGTGTTATTATGGTATATTATTATTTGTACATACTAACCTTATTATATTGCTATTATTACACGTATATTAATATATGGTATATATATTTTATTATTATTACTATGTTACCATCTTCATATTATTATTACTAGATTATTATCATCACTACTATATTTATATTAGTATATTGTATATATATTTCTATTATTACTATTATTACTATTATTATTCTTATTATTATTTTTGTTTATATTATACGTTGTACATTGTTATGTATTGTTGCTTGTATGTATTAACTCCGTTACTACTATTATTACCACATTTGTATTATTATACTATATATTTTATATCATTATTAATATTATTATTTTTATTATCACTATGGTATTATTATTATTACTAACATGTTATTATTACTACTTGCATATATAGTTATTATTTTATTATTATATTAATACTATTGTTATTACTAACTATTCTATCATCTATTATATTTACTTTCTTCATTGTTAGTATTTTCATAATTATATTTTCCTTTGGTATCTACACTCGTAACTATCATTATTTGTTGTTCATATTTTCATTTGTCATCATCATCACCTCGACTCGTTCACCTTTACTTTATTTCACCTTCGTCCTTTATACGTCATTTATATTAGCGATTTATTGCCATGTTTTTATGCACATCTGTATTGTAAATTTTTTTTATTAGAAATTTGTGTTATATTGATCTTTGCTCGGTACAAAATTGTTCCTCATCGTAAAGGTAATGTTCTGTATTTAGAAATTCGAGAGATTGTACCCTAAAGTATTGGGTTGCAATTTTCTTGTTTAATCTAAATAACCGGATATCCTTTTAACAAATATATTTTTAACAAAAAAGTTCATTCCCGGGAACTTAAAATCATCGTGTCCTAAAGTAGTGGATGTAATGATTTAATTCCTTTGGAACGAGAAAGTCTTGATTTTTAATTCGAGAAAACTATGGGATAATCTCGGATTCAAAAATTTAAACTATCGTGTCCTAAAGTATTGGATGTGATATTTTGATTCTTTTGAAGCGAGAAAATCTTGATTTTCAAAAAGAAAACTATGGGATGATCTCTGATCCGAAGATTAAAATTATTGTGTCCTAAAGTATTGGATGTGATATTTTAATCCCTTGGAATCGAGAGAGTCTTGATTTGCAATTCCGGAAAACTATGGGATGATCTTAGGATCGAAGATCTGAACTGTCGTGTCCTAAAGTATTGGATGTGACACTTTACTTCCTCGAAATGGGAAAGTCTCGATTTAATTCAAGGAAAACATGAATGTTTCCAAAAGCGGTCAGATTTTTAAATTCTTGTCAAATTTTCAAACCTTCGACATTGGGACATTAGTTAATTAATTCGGTACCAGTTTTGGGCGTGACGAGGGTGCTAACCCTTCCTCGCACGTAACCGACTCCCGAACCCATTTTCTCTAACTTTCGTAGACCAAAAGCATTGTTTTAGTAAATCAAAAATGTTTTATTAAAACAAAGGTGGTCCAATCACACCTAATAAAAGATCGGTGGCGACTCCCGTTTTTTTTTTATTTTATTTTCAAAACCCAAGTTCGATTCCCGTTTTGTCAAAAAAATGGTTACGACACAATATATGCTCTATAGGCTCAAAAGCTCACAAAAAATTATGGTTTTGATGTCAAACTTATAAATTTAAAATTTCAAATAATTCTTCAATTCATGGAGACAACCTAAAACAATAATTTCTGAAAAATGGCATATCATGTTTGACTCTCTCTGTCGTAAAGTATAAATAAAAAAATGCATAAAAAATCCACAAATTAATCCCAAAACAAAATCACTAAAAACTCCAAATTAAAAAAAATTAACTTTAATGATAGGTTTTAGAAAATTACTTAAACACAAACAACAATTCAAAGACATTATCGCATAAACATATAACATCCTCCCTACACTTAAGATGTATATTACCCTCAATGTACAAACAAATATAAACCAATAAGAAAAATATCATAAGGGGGAATGGAACTGAAACTGCCCTGAAATTGGATGATTTCGTTGGAATAGTGAAATCTAAAATCGTAGGAGATTCTAAATGAAATACATGTTTCTAAACACACTAAGAAGTAGATAGACAAAAATAAATAAGATAAAGAGATACAAAACATTTAAAAAAAAACAACCAACAAAATAATAAAAATAAATTGCATAGTAAAACAAAACAAAACAAAAAAAAACATATAAGTCTAAAAAATAAAATAAAAGTACAAATAGAAAAATAAATAAAACATAAAACTAAATAAAATCTAAATAATTCAAAATACAATAACAAAAAATCTATTACTATTTTAATAAACAACTCAGCAGAATAAAAATAAAAAATAAAAAAAAAACTAATAATGATAATAAAACTAATATAATAATAAATAAAATAAACTAAAATTTTTACTAAAGCAAGTGCACATATCAATTAATAGTATAGCTACGGTGAGCAAAGATATCGTTCCTACGAAGACTAAAAGAACTAGTTATTACCGTCTTTCTATTATTTAACTAAATAAATCGAATAATTGATTAAAAACTAAAATTAACTAAATTAATAAAATAACAAACACAACAAAGAACAAATCAAGAAAACAATCGAGTAATAACCAAGAAGCGAAACAATACCCAAGAAAGAATTCACCTAGATTTCATCTGTCACAATCAATATAAATTACGCAATTTCTTTACTTAGTATCTTGATCCGTAGAAATCCCTAAATTATGCTAATATCTCTTTTGAGAATAAGAGTAACTAACTCTAGATTGATTAATTGAAATTTCTTTCTAATAAAAACCCCTATTATCGCATTAACTCGTACTATGGATTCCCCTATTAGATTTGACTCAAATCCGGTAGATTTATGTCGTCCTATTTCTAGGATTGCATGCAACTCCACTCAATTACACAAGATCTACTCTTAAACAGGGTCTATTCCTCTTTTGATTTAAGCACATCAAACATGGATCAATAATCTAGAATTATCAAACCAAGAATTAAATACATATAATTGAGAACAATATCTAAGTATTTATTGCGTAAAATAAAAATCAAAAGACAGAACTCATCATAGGGTTCATCTGTCGTAGGTATTTAGAAAATTAGTTTATGCTTGAAAATAAAAACATCCAAAACACAGTATAATCGAAAGAAACAAAGAAACTCATTGTAATCAGCCCAATTTGCACGGGCCCAGTCAAAGCCCAAACCAGAAATTCAAATACAAAATATAAAACTAAATAAAAATAGTCCAAGTCTTGTTTACAGCCCAAATTACAAATGGCCCAATATAGCCCAAATCAACCCTAGCTTGTTAGCCCACAACCTTAAACAAATTTTCAAAAAACAAACCCTAAAAGCCTATCGCCGCAACCCCCATGTGCTGGCCTCAGCACGCACAACTCCCGAGACAGGCGCCCTGTCCCATCACATCCACTGCCACCTACAAACACGCAAAGCAGAAAAGAAACAGCAGAAGTAGAAGCGAGACAATAGCAAAAAAAATGTATAAAATAATATGTATTCGACTATATAGCCGCAAGAACTTCAATGTAATTGGGAGGGGGGAGTGATATTCGAATACAAAAAAAAAAAAAAACAAAACATATTCAAGCAGTTGAAGAAGAAAAAAGTTTAAAAACGTGCTAAGGTTACTTTGTTATTTTTATTTTTATTATTATTTTTATTTATTTTCCTTTTTATTTTTTCCTTCTTTCCGAATCTACTTATATACATATATATATACCAAAAATATAAATATAAAAAAAAAGAAGAAGAAAAAAAAACCTACCTGGGGTGTCAGACCACCGTCCACGTTGGAGCCACGGCAGAGCTGCGGCGAAGGCCTGTCGGCTTCTTGGCTGGAATCTGGGTTAACCCAGAGAGAAAGGGGAAGCCCTTTTTCTGTTTTTTTTTTAAACTTTGGTGAAAAATGAAAATTTTTAAAAAAATTTAGGCTTTTATAGACAGCTAAAACGGCACCGCTTTTGTGCCATGGACCCAGGCACTAAACGGCGTCGTTTCGACGTGAAGTGGGTCGACCCGACCCACAGGCGGAGGATCCGCGTGTTTTATAGCTTTGGGGTTATTTATTCATCCAGCCCTTCCGCTTTTTCGTTGTTTTGCAAATAAACTTTTCATATTTTTTAATTTTTACCCTATTAATTGGTTCCGATTTCAATTTAATCTGCATCTGAACGACGCCATTTTGGAGGAGAAGGGAAAATTTCCCATTTAGTCCCTCGTTATTTGCGTGTTCGAATAGGTCCTTTTCCTTTCTTTTTATTTTTGATTTGCCCCAAACTTCCGTTTTTAGTTCAAATTAGTCATTTTTCTGGTTATTTTTGCTATTTTATTATTAAATCAATTAATTATTATTATTACTATTATTATTTTTACTACTATTATTATTATATCTCTATTTCTATTTATTTACCTAAATTTTAAATATATTCCATTTTATTGTATATTATCATTATTTACTTACTTATTTTCTTTTATAATTTCTATTGTATATTCCATTTTCTATTACTATTATTATTTGTTATTTCGTTATTAATATTGTAATTATTATTATTTACTTATTTATACCCCATTTATAATTTCAAACTTTATTATTTTTATTATTATTAATATTATTTTTTTCTCTAGCCATCTTATATACCATTTATTTATGTATTCGTTTACGATTGCTTTTAACCTAGTTTCAGTTTCTATGTGTTTTTTTTATTATCAACTTTTATTTATTTTTTCCTTTATTAATATCGTTACTATCGCGTCCATTATTTTATCAGTGCCGTAATTCATTTTACATTTTACTACAAAAATCATGTTACGCTTTACCCGAAACATTAAAAATTGATAAACTGTAAAAGTAACATATTTTAAGCTCACATTTAGCATGCTTTTGGATGATTTATCCTTTGATTTATGTAAAAAGGTGCTCTTAATCCTTTCTTTTCATGTTTTATACTTAGGAAAGCACCCGAGGATGAAAAGAACGAGAAACAAGCTTAAAACGGACCAAAGTGGGCCAAAATAGAAATCGACATGGCCTGGGCCCAAGATCACATGGTCGTGCCTCATTAAAAGTCCGAACACGGCCTAAAGACGACTCACACGGGCGTGTTCCATGGCCGTGTCCTTGTCGTGGATAAGAGCAATTTCACTCGAAAAAGGATACTTAGGGGCAAAAAAGTCTATCTCAAAAGCCTATATAAACACCCTGAGTATAACCTAGAAGGGGCGATTAGCTAGGCTAAGGAGCCGAGCCAGAAAGGTCAGATTTGTGGAGAATCACTCGAAGATAGCCAGTTGATCCATCTCAAGACGCCGGAATTATACTCAAGACGGAGGATCTTTCCTTCAATTCCTTCAAGGGGTTTTAGGGATTTCTTATGTTTTGTTTTATCTTTTCTTTTGAGATGTCTTCTTTTATTGTTATGAACTAAACCCTCAGATACCTGAAGGGGATGAAACCTAAAATGAATCTTGTTATCGTTTGCTGAACTATATGATAAATATTTGACTTGTTCTTAATTATGTGTTCTTAATTCTTGTGTTGATATTTCCGGGATATTAATTCAAGTATGATGTGCTTAGGTGGAGGAGCAAAAGACCCTGCCTAAGAGTAGATCTAGCATAATTAAGCGAGTTGATCGCGCGCCTAGAGATAGGGTGACGAGATTTTGCCGGATTAGGGTGAAACCTAATATGGGAGTCCATAGATCGAGTTAATGCGATTCTAGGGGTTTTAATTAGAAAGAGATTTCAATTAATCAACCTAGGGTTAGACGTTATTCGCTTCGAGAGAGGGTTTAATATACACTAGGGAATCTTATGGATCAAGTCAAGTGAATAAATCGTCTGGTTCAGAATTAGATAACAAGTGAAGTCTAGGTGGACTCTTCCTTGGGTGTCGTTTTAATCATTTGGTTTCTCTCAAGTTATTTTCCCAAACTCTTTCTCTTTGTCTTTGCATCTTTAGTTTATTAGTTAATTAATTTAGATTAGATAAATAAATCCCTTTTATTCTTAGGCTAAATAATAGAAAAAGAGTTAGTATTAGTACTTTTGGTTCCTTTGGGTTCGACATTCCAGTCTTGCCTTAACTATACTACTGTTCGATAGGTGCGCTTGTCTCAAAAATCGTTGTCAAAGTTAGTTTTTAGGTCCGATCATTCTTTTTATAAATTTTAAGACTCGACAGACACAATCAAAAATATTGTTTTTTTAATTAGCACTGTTCGTATTTTGAGATTTGAGAAGTCGTACCCTAATTTACGGGGTTCCAATTTTCTCGATAAATTTGAATAAATGAACTTTTTTCTTTAAAATGTGTATTTTAAATAATCTCGGGTAATATGAAAAGATTGTGTTCTAACTCACGGAATATGATTTATTTCTAAAACCGAGATAATTAAATATTTTTTAAAATAAATAAATCTTTCGGCGTTTATTCTCGTTTCAGAGATTTAAGATATTATGTCCTAACTTACGGGACATAGTTCTTTTTCTCAATTAACGTGAAACACGCCTTTTTCTAAAATTTTTCAATTAAGCAATATTTTAACAAAGGATCGTATTTTTAAATCTCTTCAAATTTTCCATTCTCGACACTAAGACACTAATTAATCAACTAAGTACCAATTTTTGGGCGTTACGAGGGTGCTAATCCTTCCTTGTACGTAACCGACTCTCGAACCCGTCTTTCTGAATTTCGTAGACCAACAAGCATTGTTTTAATAAATCGAACCGTTTATTAAAAACAACCATTTTACGAGGTGACCTGATCACACCTCATCAAAAAGGATTGGTGGCGACTCCCGTTTCTTTCGTTTTCATTCTTAAAATCAAAGTCGACCTCGTTTTTCAACAAAAAAAATGGTTTTGACACTCATGATAATCTCCTAAGAAATCAAATGGGAATCTTCAATCTTGACGGAAATCTGCTTCAGAATCACCTTCAATTGTGTTTTTCGAGTTGTTTTCTTGAATCTTCTATGATGATTCACTCCTATCTTCTTATTTTTATCATATATACATCTTAGAATGTTCGAAAGACCTAAAAATCACGATTTTCCTCAATTTATAATGCAAATCTGCGAAATTGACACGGCTTACCACAATGCTGTGTGGTAGCCCATGTGCGTCACACGACCGTATGGCTAGGTTGTGTGGAATGGTCAGCTCGTGCGGCTCTTGTAGCTTGTTTTGATTTTTTTTATTTTCGCCTCTTTTGATCCTAAGGGCTCTATAAAACAAAAAAGTATGATTTTAAATGATTGGGAGCATAAAATACGATTTTAAATGATTAGGAGCATAAAATTCACAATTAATACCGAATAATCATCCAAAAACGCATTAAGAATGAGGTTAATATGCTACTTTTAACATTTATCACTCATTTAGTCACAAAGTCATTTCACTATAGTATCGTGACTACGCTTTCCCTAATTACATACCATTACGAAAGCTACTCGATCAGTGCTCATCCAATGACTCTGTCATAAATGTGTTACCCTCATAGGATGTCCTTAATCTCTTTGGGGTAAATATGTTCTCCCAATGTTATCATACTTTATCTGATGGTAATTATTGCATCTTTCTTCATGAAAAGTAAATTATTATCAAATAATAATTAAGTCATTTATCTCAAAGACAAATGACCCATGTCCACGTTTACTTTTCATCTATCATGTAATGCTAATGAGATGATATCATTTACCCATTTCTTAGGCTATGAATTCTACTATTGTGAATGATGCTACATACTGTAGAAGTCGTATACTCAACGCGCCAGCTTTCGGTTATTTACCTATTTGAACTCAGCCTTTTACTTACATCAAAGTATACGAATTACACATACATAGTCCATTATCCACTCAGGATTAAGGTCTACTACACTATTAAGGTCACAAGTGAATAAATCTATAAATGGATTTATAATCTATTCTAATTGGGTCTTGTTTGATGGACTATCAATCTAGTCAGTCACATCTATGCCTCTATCTTCTAGAAGTGATTCGTTACAATACTCAAGACAAAGCATTTCCCCAATTGGGCTTAATAGATGACATATTAGTCTTTCAATTGGTTTGCTTATTTTCGATTAAACTATAGACATGTTTAGGTTCATCTACTAATACAAGTTGTTTTTCCGTATTACGATCCGATCACGTAATATCGATCAGTGTTAATTAAACATTAGATAACCAATAAGCCAATATTTGCTTTCATTTTTATTTGCATGCAAAAACCATTTAGGACAATATATAAAGAGTATTAATATAATTTATGGATAATTTTATTAAGCCAATCTATTCAAAAAAAATACAAGTACACAAATGGATATTTTGCACTTAGGACACCAAATCCAAAGTCTCCCACTTACCTTAGTGAAGTAGATGAATCATATTTCGCATTCTCATGCTCTCCACGTGTTTTTCAAAACTCCTAGGTCGTAAAGTCTTGGTAAACGGGTTCGAAAGGTTTACCTCTAATACGACTTTAAATACATCCACCATTCCTTCTCACTTTTTATCAATTTGTTTTGTCCTCTTGTGGTTTCTAGTTTCCTTGATGTTAGCTATTGTTGTACTATTATTACAATACAGTGTGGTAGCTTTTTCTATACTAGGAACAACTTCAAGATCGATAAGGAACTTTTTAAGCAATCTTGCTTCTTTTGTAGCCTTAGAAGTAGCCATACATTTGGCCTTCATAGTGGAGTCAACAGTGCAACTCTGCTTTGCTTTTCTCCACACTATGGGCCCACCGCCTAGGACAAAGACACAGCCCAATGTTGATTTCCTCAAATCCCAACATATTTGGAAGTCTGAACCAATATAGTCTATGGGAGTAAGATCTCCTTCAAAATACACAAGCATATAATCCCCCATTTTTCGTAAATACTTGAGTATATGCTTCACTACTTGTTAGTGTTTTGGACCGGGATTCACCAGATATTGACTCACCAACCCTTCTGTGAAACGGATATCTAAAGGTATCTAGAACATGACATACATGAGACTTCCTACTATAGAAGCGTAATGAACATTTCTTATGTTTTCTCTTTCTTTCGCTGTCATAGGATAGTTCTCCAAATAAAAATGAAATCCTGATACTGAAGCTTGAGTTCCCTTCTTTGAATCAGTCATTGCATTACGTTCCAATATATTGTTTATGTATGTAACTTATGATAACGCTATCACTTTATTCTTTCGATCCCTTAGGATTCAAATACTTAGAAAAAAGTTAGCTTTTCCCAAGTCCTTCACGTTAAACTGTTACATTAACTACAATACAATTTAACCGATGACAATGTCCCTACATCATTTTTAATAAGTAGAATGTCATTGACATATAGAATGAGAAAGACCACCTTTCATCCCCCAAACATTTATAAACATATGGTTAATCTATGTTTTACTCAAATCCAAAAGTTTTGATCGCTTGATTAAATTTTTAATTTTATGAGCGGGATGCTTGTTTAAGTTCATATATAAATCTAAGCAGTTTGAAAACTTTATGTTCATTTCCTTGAACTATATATTTGGTGGGTTGCATCATATAGATGCTTTATTCAATATAGTCATTCAAAAATGCCATGTTGACATCTTTTTCCTAGACCTCGTAATCGAGAGTCACCGCAATGGATAACAAGATACGAATTAACTTGAGCATGATAACCGAAGAGAAGGTTTCATTGTAATTAATATCTTCTTTCTGAGTATAGCCTTTTACTACAAGTCTAGTCTTGTAAGTTTCCACTTTTCCATTTGCATTTCTTCTCTTCTTGTAGATCGACTTACACCCTATGGGTTTTATCCCTTTTAATAAGTCTACAAGTTCCTACACTAAATTGGATTGCATATAGTTAATCTCAACTTTCATAGTTATTTCCTAGAGCTTAGAATTAGCACTCTACATCGCATTGTCAAATGTGAGTGGGCCATCATCTTCTTGTTTGGTAGACTTTGTATTAAAACACTTCCACTAGATTAAAAGAACTCAAGCCTGCGAAAGAGCCTCCTACTACGATGAAGCTCTTTATGTTGTTGATCGTTTATAGGTCTACTATTAGGAGTTGGTTCTGGAACCTTTATTGTAGGGCTTTGTGTATTTTTTGAAAGTTCCTCGAGTATTTCTTTACTTCAAGATTTAAAGTCATTTATGTA
Source organism: Gossypium australe (assembly GCA_005393395.2). Classification (NCBI taxonomy): domain Eukaryota; kingdom Viridiplantae; phylum Streptophyta; class Magnoliopsida; order Malvales; family Malvaceae; genus Gossypium; species Gossypium australe. The sequence continues at coordinate 5,006,911 of CM016620.1, read as the reverse complement.
ACTTTCCTTAAAGAAAGTAGCATGAGTTGACACTATAATTGTTTTCTCTTTCTGGTTATGAAATAAACCACTATTTATTCCTTTAGAATATCTCACAAACCTGCACAACTCTGTCCGTGAATCCAACTTCCATGCATCTTTATCCAATACGTGGGTTGGGCATCCACAAATCCTTAAATGATTTAAACTTGACTTCTTACCATGCCATAATTTGTATGGAGCTTTAGATAGGGCCTTAGTTGGCACATCATTCACAATATAACAAGTTGCTTGTAATGCGTATCCCCAAAAGTAATTAGTAGCTTCGAATAACTTATCGATCGAACCATATCTAGCAAAGTTCGATTCTTTCTCTCTCCTACACCATTCTATTGTGGAGTTTCTAACGTGGTTAATTAGGATAATATATCATTCTTTATGAAATATCTTAAGAACTCATCCCATAAATATCCCCTACCTCGATAAGATCAAAGTGTCTATATGGGTAAACCTAGTTGTTTCTCCATTTCTGCACGAAACTCTTTAAATTTATTAAAGGTTTCACTTTTGCGGTGCATTAGGTACACATACTCATATTTTTAATAATTGTCTATGAAGGTTACATAATAATCATAACCACCTTTTGCAATGACGTTCATGGGGCCATATACATCAGTGCGCACAAGTTCTAAGGGTTTCATGGCTTTCGTTCCTTTTGTATCAAAAGATCACTTAGTCATCTTACCTTCCAAGCAAGATTCACATTAAGGTCCTTAACCAAACTTAAGGTGTCATCTTTTACAAGTGGCCGCGCCTCAACGTGTGTGCACCAGGGTTATGAATCAACACAATTATAATTAAATATATAACGTTATGCTGCAAGTGTGATAGGTCAGTTGTAGTATTTATAACTGTTACAATGGAACACTTCAAGTATTCCAAGGATCGAAACCAAGGGATCGCCAAATTGGTAAATGAGTTTATCAGTTTAATTACAAGTTAAGCAAATACTAATCTAATCAAGTCAGAAATTATTAGTGCAAATTAAAATATAAATGTAACGACTCGAAAGTTAGTGGTGGTGGAAAATTCAATTTTGAGACCCCGTTTCCATAAACTGAACCCTTAAATATACTTATTAAAATATTTATGGAGTTATATTAGAAGTGAATTAAATTTTGGATAGGTATTTTTTTTGAATTAGTGATTAATTAAGGTACAGGGACTAAAGTGTAAAAGTTTAATTGCTATAGAATTTTTTAATTAGAATATGAATTAAGGACTAAAGTGGCAATTATACCACTTTAGAAACATAATAGTGATCGGTTGGTAAGCATATGTATAAAATATGTAATAAATTTTGATTAAAATCATAAAATAAATAATAAAATACAAAATTAAAAAAACTTGAAGTAGGGAGAAAGAGAAAACATTTATCTTTTCTTCTTCAACAATCAAAATCTCCATGGTTTAGGAGAAAGAAGCTTCGACGATAAGGGTTTCAACAATTCAAGCTTAATTGGTTAGTGCAATTTAGTCATTTTCCTGTAATTTTTATGTTTTTGAGACCTTAAGAGTTTAATCTAACTAGACCATGTATCAATTTGTAAAACTAATAAAGTTTTAAAAAGTTACCATTTTTGTTTTCTTGAATTTTTAGGTATTAAATTGATAAATTTTAAGCTTAGAGGTGAACATGGACTAAATTGTGAAATTAATTGATAGTTTTGCACATTAGGGACTAGAATGCAAAAATTATAAAATTGGTTGTATAATTAGGAAACAGGAAGTCCCTAGTGGACTAGGGTGAAATCAAAATTCAAATTTGAGTTTTAATTTGAAATTTATGTTAGTCCCGATTTTAGGGACTAAATTGAATAAAATGCAAACTTTGTATAAAATGTCATTTGATTCTAAAATTGGTTAATTATTGATGAAATCATATGTTTATGTTAATCTGTAGCAAACGTTGACCCAAAATCTAGGAAAGGGAAAGGAAAAGCTAAAGTCGTCAACGAATAGCTCGAAATTTTTAGTGAGTTTCTATGGTCGAATGCTTATTTAAATCTCGTATCTTTTTGTTACTTTACACCGTAAATTTTCTTATTAAATAATTAAGGATGAATTGAATTATATTGAGGTACATTGAGGTTAAATGTTGAAATAAAGACTAAAGTGAATAAAGTAGAAATTATAAATATAACTTGTTATCAACAATCTGTATGAGAAATTAGTTAAAGCTTATTGAAGCGTTTGTTAATTGTTGATTTTTTTATGAATTACAAATAGATTCGTACGAAACGAAGGAAATGACGAATGATAGATTTGAATTGATAAGCCATCGTTGTCGGGCAATCTGGGGTGGTAGGTCATCATTGCCAGGAAATTTGGGATGACATTACTATATTCATAAACCATCAAATCCATGTGTGACAATTCTAGAGGTTTTGTTGTACTTATGTTTTGTAACACCCTATGTGACACTTGATGTTGCTCCCTAATTTGATAATCATCATAGGGATTTGTTATAGTTTCTCTATGCTTGGGTAAGTGTCAAATAGCTCTATATATAACCATTCTTTATAAGTTGCGATCATTGACATGCGCCAACCATTGGTACCAAATCTTAAGATCAACATTGGTGGATTTTTTACATTTCACTATATCAACTATCCTATAGAAGTTATCGAATGTTCTTGCACCCTCCATGACCTATTCACAATTGTGATCCAACACATTACATGTGTCTTTAGTGAACTTGATATGGAGTTTCTGGTCACAGAGCTAACTAATGTTGGAAAATTCAGTTAAGAAAACTGTTTACAATTATAACAGAAGTTTAAAAATTTTCAAAACTGAAACGATTTGTGATATTTATAACAATAAACTTTTACTGAAAACTACCTATACTTTGTGTGAGACAGATTCACGTCAATTCTAGCTTTCAACCAAACTGCCTTTTCCGTTATCCTCATACCATGAATTGCGTTGAGTGTGGGCTCGAGCAACACGAATGAAACATAGAACAAGAAACGATATTACTACTTTTAGTAGAAAAGTAATTCTCTCAATAAAAACTGGTAAAGATAATAATTCCCCCCCAAAAATAGAATTTATTCTAAGTAAATAAATTACCGCTATTTTCTAGCAGAATAATGATAACTCAATAATCTAGAAGTGTGTTTCTTTTAAGTCAATCTGTGTCATCTATTTTTAAGGAGAGAGATGAAACTCCTGGTTGAATAAGGCTTAAACAAATAATATTATTTAAATAGAAAACACACCCCTATCTAATTAAAGTAGGGGTGAGGGGCACACTCTAGATAATAATACTAGGGTTGTTGCTCCTCTCATGAAATATGAGGGATTTTGGGTCTCTCATGTATTAGATCAGATTATATATGTTTCCTGGAGTTTTGACCTAACATTATATAATTTAATCCAACCCAATACTTGTTTTTTATTTTCCCCCAAAAAATATTATTTAAAAAATTATTAAATTAACTAAATTAATTTTTCAATTAAATAATTTTCTCAATTCAATTCCAATTTCGTTAAATCCATGACAATTTTACTGTAAAAGAATCTATTAGAAAATATATTTAATTTCCTTATTCAACGAATTCATAATGGCCAATTAATTTAATTTAATTTTTGAACTTCAATTATTTAATTATAATTGATTAAATAATAATTCGAAAACCTTAAATTAATTCGCAAATCGTTTCTATACTTATAAAGTGCATTTATTTGTGAATACAACTCATTTTTAACTTCGTCATTTCCATTCATTTGGTTCTACATGCAATTTATTTATGATTTCAATGAGCTAGCGAAGGGGCCGATTGGAAATATATAATTAGAGCTCAAATAATTTATACTTATGTTTGAGGTTTTCTCCTATTAATTATTAACTTATTTAGTCACGAAGTCATTTCACTATAGTATCGTGACTGAGCTCTCCCTAATTATATATATCTATAAAAGCTACTTAATAAGTGTTCGTCCAATGACCTTGTCATCAGTGTGTTACCCTTATAAGATATCTTTAATCTCTTTGCGATAAATCCATTCTCCCAATGTGATACTATTTTATCTCATGGTAATTATTACATCTTCCTTCATGAAAAATCAATTACTATCAAATAACAATCAAGTCATTTATCATAATGACAAATGACTCGTGGTCATGTTTACTTTTCATCTATCATGTAATGCCAATGAGAGGATATCATTTACCCATTTCTTGGGTTATGAATTTCACTATTGTAAATAATGCTACATACTGCAAAAGTCGTATACCCAATGCACCAACTTTCGATTCCTTGTCTATTGGAACTCAAGTTTTTACTTATCTCAAAATATACAAGTCACACATACATAGCCCATCATCCACTCAAGGTTAATGTATGCCTTATTGTAAACATCACAAGTGAATAAATCCATAAACAAATCTATGTTTTATTCTACTTGGGTCTTGTCTGATATACTGTCAGTCCATTCAGTCGCATCTATGTCTCTATCTTCTAGGAGTCATCTACTTCGATACTTAAAACAAAGCATCTCCCTAATTGGACTTGATAGACAACATATTAATCCTTCAATCGATTTGTTTATTTCCAATTAGACTAAAGACATGTTTAGTTTTTATCTACTAATACAAGTTGTCTTTATGTATTACAATCCTGTTAGAGTATGCCCAAAGACCAATCATGAGATAATTGTAATCACATACTCGTTTTACCCTGTTTGTTAATATAAAGCGTTGCCATTGTTATTTCACTTTTTTGTGTATAAAAAACTAGTTAATAATAAAGTCCTAAGAATAATATGATTATTCTTAAAAGACCCTTAGTCAAGTATTATTGTGGGCTTAGACAATGATAATGCACTGAGACTAATGTGTAGTTGTTTGATGACAAAGTGTTTCCATTGACATAAAGATGCCAAAATCGATACATAAGTATATGTGATAGAGAACAACATATTGGACTGACCCACTATGAGTATGTTTCTTAGATTATTATGTAATAGTCACAACATTACTTATATTGATAATTATGTATATGATCCTCAGACTTGAGATCATCATTGTCCCAACATCGTGAGTTGTATATTTTGACACAGTCAAATGTCCACCATAACATATTATATTATAAAAAACTGATGTTGGGTATGCCACAATCTATGTAGGAGATGATTAATTAAGAGAGGATTTGTGCCTCCTACATAATAGGAGCAATATCTTAGACCTCTTGATGAAATGAAACTAGAAATGCATGGTCATGCTCGAATAGTTTGATATGAGATATCACACTTATTTGTTTATTATAGTCTACTCAGAATATCAAGAAATGTGATATTGGACTATGCAAGCGTGACTATTCCGTGACTCGTGTCTAATCTAGATATTAAGGATAAAAGGATATAATATATAAAAAATTGTCACAGAAAGCATATGTCGATTCTCGACTTCTTGTAACTTAGGTAACAATGATGCATTGCTAGATGCCACTCATTGCTTGTAATATTAGAAATGTTCTAGTATTGCTACTAAGGTTATAAAAGCCTACAAAGACACAATCTATAGTGGAAGCAAACAGAATCCAAATACATTTGGTATTGTATTTAGTTGTCAAATGAACTAAATTAATTACGAATTAATATAATTTGATGGTTAAATATTGAACACATTATACGTACAAACTTGTTGTACACAAATAGAGAACATAGTTAAAATTAATATATATATTTGATTCATATAAAATATTAATTGTATATAGTTTACCAAAATTATTAATATAAACAGTTATAATAATAATTTCGGTCAAAATATAAAAGGACATGGAAAGTGATATTATTTTGGAAATAATATATATATTACTTTCCATTTGTTTCTCTAATAATAAGGGAATAATCTCGTTTTTTTCTGATAAATGATATCAAAGAAAATAAAAAAAAAAATAGAATCCCTTAATGTGTTAGGGTTACTAAGTGAAAAAAATAAAACAAAAGGTCTAGCAGCCGTTTTTAAAATACTCTCTGAAAAATTTCAAGAGTTTGTTGTTGTTCGTTCTTTGACTGGGTGGATTACGTAGAGGTCAAGACGTTATTGTTGCGGCTTGGAATCAACATCAACGAAAGGGATACTATCAACAACTTTATATGTCTCTTTTCAGTTTCAAAAGGTATATTTTTCAACGCTTGTTTCAACACTGATTCGTTCCTCGTACATGGATCCATGGTTGATGATCGCCGAAATATTTTTTCCGCTGCACCACGGGGCGTACCGACGGTCCAATATTTACTTCCATTTTGTTTTGCGTGCAAAAACATTGAGGACAATATACAATGGGTATTAATGCAATTAATGAATATTTTATTAAACTAATTTGTTCAAAAAATATAAGTATACAAAATGAATATACCACACTTAGGGCACCAAATCCCACAACTTACACTAGTGAGATTCATTTTAAGTCTTTCTACCAATAAGACATTTTGCAATTTTGGTAGACCTTCAATGTTGAGAGTCTTTTTTCCAAGGATCATGTCCAGATGTAACTCTATCTTCACCAAAGTCATGAATCTCTTTTAGTAATCCACTTTCTCCAATCACATGCCTCGAGCAACCACTATCCCAATACCACACATTGTCCGTACTAACATTTAAAGAGGAGTGAGCCACAACCAAACATATTTACTCTTTTCACACTTATTATTTTCTGATCATGAGGTATTCTTGTATTTCTCCTTACTAGAACTCTTCTAGAAACATTATTAGCTTGTTCCCCATCTTAGATCATTGCAAAGCTTATAACATCAAGGCTTAATATGGCTTTCAATTCCAAAACAATGGTAGATTGTCCTTTCATTCCTCTTCCTGTAAGTTTTAGGGGGTACCACAATTTGTTTTCCTTTGTAAAAAAATGTGGTTCAATAGGATGCTTCTATAATGTAACCTAGTTCATAATTATCTCTACTAGATTTTCCTATGACAAGGATTTCAACTGATACTTCATCCATTAAGCCAACTTCTTCAACATATTCCTCGCAACATTCAACTTTGTTTTAGTTGCTTTCAATTTGGTTTCATGATTAACAAACAAGGCATTTTCCTATTTGATGGCTTCTACAAGTTTCAAAATAGCCTTTTCAATATCTTTATTTTGAACGTTTAAGTACTTGTTTAGATTAGACATTATACCTTATTTCCCAACATGATTTTATAAGCTTCCTACAATGCCTCTGGTGGATCTCCATCTTCTAATTTTGTGTCAGAAGGTGTTACAACACCAGGATTGACTTCCTCTAACTTAGTAGTAAAAGCAACATAGCTAGTTATATGTTCTTCATATTCAACCTCTCCATTTTCTGAACTCTCATCACTACAGGTGACATTAAAAGATTTTTTTACTTCTTTTTTAAAGTGTCAACACATTGTGCTTGGGTGTTTCTATAGCCTTTGTAATCATGGCATTGGATCCCCTTCTTCTATAATAGTTGTTTTGCCTTTATTCTTATGTGTTGATCGACTTGCATCATTGTTCATGTTTTTTCTTTGAATACTTCCAAAAGGATTTGTTGGAACTTTTAGTAAGGAAAGTAAGTTTTTCCACAAGATCTTCTAGAGTGAGGAAAAATTACCAGTGTCTTTCACAATATCAATCACCTTGCGTGCATCACCCTTTTCTTGTTTATCTTTCTTTCAATTGACCTCCAGGTTTATTTCAAAATTTCTTAGACATGTCATTAGCTCATTAAGTTTCATTGGATCAACAACTTAGGCCTCTTCAATTATTGTCACCTTTATTGCAAACTTTTCATTAGCTCATTAAGATTCATTACATCAACAATTAAGCCTCTTGAATTGTTGTCACCTTGATTGCAAACCTTTCAAGTAGGAACATTTTCTTCATAAGTTTAGCGTTGAATAATTTTTCATCTAGTGCAAAGTCTTCTTTAGTAATGTCACATAATTTAACATTAAATTTAGAAATTATTTCATCTTGTAGCATATGAAGAGAATTTCAAAATGTTCATAAGCATTTGAAGTATCGACAATCTTATGATCAAAGTTTCTTCATAAGCTATTTGTAAGGTAAGTCATACATCTCAAGCAAATATGTATGTGAAAATTAGTTTCAATTGGTTGACATCAACACCATCGAATATTGTATTTAATGTCTAGCGTTAAAGTTGACTAACCTGTCCTCTTCATATATCTTTTCCATCAACACCTTTTCCAAAAGGAGGAGTGTAGCTAGTTATGACAACCTATCATACTTTCTCATCAATGGCCTTAATGAATGTCTTATGCAAGCTTTCTAATGTAATTAGATCCATCAAGCAATGGTGTTCAAAATGCATATCCTTTTTCCTTCAAAGAGTTCATGATAAATACCCAGACAATAAGAACCTCACCAAAAATTAATTGATAACATGCTTTGATACCAATTAAAAGATTTGGTTATATTTGAGTGTCGTCTAGAGTGTTTTTCAGAGTGTTACACTGTTAGATATAATGCCTCTAATTAATGTGTGAAACAATTAAGAGAACGAACACTAGCCAATTATTTATGTTATTTGAATATCGCACTTACATTTACAGGTCACACCTAGAAAAATATGTCCACTACTCAAATCAATAATACAACTATCAATTACAACTCAATCAATCTATGACCTTTTACAATTACCACAACCTTGATGTTGTACACCATTGTGGGGATGATTTCAAGTTCCCCTTGCACTTTCGAACCTTTATCCCAAAGGCTTTATAAACTCTTTTTCCAAAGAGTCAAAAAACTCAACATCATCAATGGAAATGCTCATTTCTGAATATGTTTGATGCTCTCAAGTTTGTTATTTCCTTAAAAGGATGTCTTACTAAAATTTGTCTCTCCTTCTACGAAAAATTTACCCCTTGAATCATGATAAGTTGACCACACTACAACTCAATCTTTATCTCCAAGATAACTTTCAAATTTTTGACAACTAAAGTCCTAATTGATATATTATAAATAAAAAACTATTAATTTAATCATTACATATATTAGCCGAAGTGTGTGGTAACACTTAATGTGTCACATTGTTATGTAAGATGTCTACCAAGAAAAATGAAACCATAGAGAGTAGCACCTATACTTTTTTTCATATGAATTATGATGATTCATATAATAAAGAAATCCTATATTTTGAGATTTGGGGATTCAAAAGGGACCCTATGGTCTCAAATCCCACTTCATGATTGATTTATTTTGGAGGTTGTCCAGGTCAGCTTAAGGAGAACAGTCGTCACAAAAAGTTGCATGGGAAGCAATCCAAAAGTGATTTATTAAACAATTGAGTAATGATTTATTATCACAAAAAAGAAAGAAAAAAAAAAAGAAGTGTTTATTACACCAACAAAAAGAAACAACATAGAATCTTAAAGCAAACCCTTTAAACAATCTTTAAGAAAACTCATCTGCCTAACTGGACTCACAAGATATATGAGACAATAGCCAGTATTTTTTAGTCTGCTTATTTTCATTTAAATTGTAATATAAAAATAATCAACATCACAAAGAATTATAATCAAACAAGAAACGAAAGTGTCACTAACACCTAAGTTGATCCTGAGATATTAAAAGAAACAGCAGCAAATTGCATTTTAAATAAGAGATTTTACAGATTACATGGATTTTTTGCATACATACACACACAACACACAGGTGGAGTGGGGGAAGCTTTCAAAACTGCTCTTGCAAATGTGATTTTATCCCACATTCTTGTTGATGATGATGCCTTTCAAAGTCTTTATTTATCATCAATTTCAAAGTCTTTGTTTAATTATTAATTATCAGTTAGTTTATGTGTTTTAACTTGTCAGAATTTGAGTATAAAATTCAAAAGGCTACTTTGTTTAATAGAAATTACTGGATGGTAAAGTTTAACGGTGTTACTTAATTGGACTATTTTTAAAACCAAAATTCCAAAAATTAAAGTAATAATTAAACTTTTCTTTTAATAATTAAGATGAGTCAATTTGTATAAAACATTAGGGCTGTGCATTTAAGTCATCAAAATGGATATATTTTTTTAAGAAACAACTCAAACGTAATTGGACATAATTACCAAATTGATGATTAATTTTTATATAAAGGTAGAATTTAAGATAATTAGGTGGTTAAGGTTGATGGAAGAGTCATGTACATATTTGGCTAAGTTGATAGCTGTTAATAAATCCAAAAAGGGTGTTGAAATTTTTGAAAACTTTACATCAACATGATTAATTTATCATATCAAATTTATTGATTTAATTAATATGATATAAATCTCTACAACATCAATTACCCCATCTCATTCCTAGAAGAAGAAAAAAAACCCTAATTTTAAATTGCTGTGACTTTTATATTCATTTAACTTAAATTTTGTTATTTATACCATACACATTTTATCACATTTCTAATGACATGTCAGTTTACTATTCCAGCAAAATATTAGTAGAAAAGCTTAGTTATTTTAGCTAATATTTAATTTTCAAGATTCAAAAAGTATAAGAACTAAATGATCAATTTAGGTAACAAAGATTACATCCATAACTTAAAACCGATAGCAAGACTTTACCTAACAAATTTAACGTCACCATTTAAGTCATGACTAAAATTTCAAAATTCGAAAAGTAAAAAATCTAAAATTAAATGATTCATAAAGTACATAAACTAAAATTTACCAAAAAACTAAATGAAATAATAAACAAAATTTGACCTAGTACTAAAGATCTAGGAAACACTATCATACCCAAAGGACGAAGCCTAGACTGTCAATTAGAAATGACAGTGAGATCTTAGTTGCATAGACCAATCAAAGATATCACAGATCAGACCTGTAGGTTGGCTGTTTGAGTTTAAAAAAAAAATTAAAAAAAAAACGAATTCATCAACAAGCTCGAGCTATTGAACCAACCATGTTCAAGTATCCTAATACTAATGAGGAAATATCTTAAAACCAAATTTTTAACTAATAATGAAAAATCTCAATTTAAACTCGAGCTCGAGACTAAATAATCAAGTTTGAAGTCGTGAGAACCATGCTTACTTTCTACTTTCTACTAAGTAAATGAACCTAGTCTAGCAAGCTCAAGCAATTCAATTTTTAATAAAGCTTGAACTTTAAAAACAAAAATTGTTCAAGCTTGAGCCGAACTTAGAGTCTCGAGGTTCAAGTCAATCTTGAGTTTCTTATGAGTTCGGTTCAGCTCCATTACAGACTTAGTTGGGGTTTGTGCTCAGAATCCAATGACTAATAAGCTTCAGTAGGATATGAAAACCACCAAAAACATTATTGTTTCTTCCATAGTATTGAGTGCTAACTTAGTCATATTATTCCAGCATTCATGTCCAAACAAAACTATATAATTATTAAGATTTATAACAGATGTAGTATATAATTACATTTATAGCACATCACATAGTACATTTTACAAAATAATAATCTTAAAGAAAGGAGAATCCCTTGCAATCATGTCATAAATCCAATGATGCTTTTGGATTTAATCCATTCCCTAGAAAGACTTAGGGTATCCCAAAACACTGTATCTTACCTTTTCTTCAAAATCAACAGAGCATGATCTTTAAAATATGAAACTGGTTTCCAAACTAGAAGAAATCATCAAACTAATAATACACTTTTCAAGAGACATGCATGCATATCAATGGTTTCACCACCACTAAAAGCATAAATCCACATTCAATTTTCACATCCAATATTTCTATAAACAACCAATTGTAAGATAATTTAGCAAAGATGATAAAATAAATATATTCAACAGGATCAAACGGATTATGCTGAGGAACATAACGAAATAATAGAACCGATACAGGCCAATGGGGAGCAATAGGGACTGTAATTGAAGCAAATAACCAAAACATACAGCTGATGGAAGCTTTTCCACCTAATAGGACTAATTGTTCTTGACAAACCTTATCACAATTATGAGAAATCTAAAGCCAATTTGCGAAACTCGTACTGGCTATTAGTGATCATTCAAGTCCACAACAGTGGACCCCAAAAAGTAATCATTCAGCAATGAATTTGTCCTAAGTATGAGGAACGGGTAACAAGAATCCAGTTCGCCATACAAGCCTACGATAAGACATATCTGCATGGAGATCACAAAACTAAAATCATGCTGGTCCTACATTTTTTCTTTCTCTCTCCAGTTAGTATGATAATACAATTGATGTTACAATATCGGATACGCAAAATTTAGAAGATGTAACATCAGATCATGGATGGTTATACTTGCAAAGTCGATCAATGAGAAGAATTCACAATAGAGACTGCACGGTAAGTAAAGACGGATTAGAAGCATAAGTTCTCTAACATTAACTTATATATCATCCTCAATTAAATCAAAAGTCGGATAACTCTGCCTTGTCATCCCAAATAACAGTTACCAGTCTATGCATGTAAGCATCCCGATTCTTTGAATGAAATTAGTCCCTAGCAGCAGATATTACTTTCTGACGAATGCATTGATTTCAGATAGAAGGTTGATATCCTTACTTTTGACCAAATGGTCATGTCACTCAATTCATCTGATTTTGTTTTCCTTGTGCTAAATTTCATCAAATGACCAAAATTCTAAGCCATTAGGCATAAAAGCCAAGTCATTATGAAGCGATAGCAAGGACTTTCTCTCTTAACATAGGTCTGCAAGCATGGCAAAATATTTTCCAAGAGATTCTTGCTACACCAAGATCAAAGATAAAATAAAACTAATAATTGCTGCTGCAGCATCTATATAATCATTCTAATCTTTTATGATTAACAGCTACACAATTATTTATGAACTAAAAAGTCACATTTTCGTTTTCCAAAAGAAACCCATCAATAAAATGATCATCCCAAGGGTGTTTATCTCTCTGTAATAAAAATTAACAAATAAGCTATCTTCCCTTTTAAATTGGTTTATACAGTTTTAACAGTTTTCATTCTAAAGAAATTCTAACGAGAGAAGTCTTACAAACTCTATACTTGTTTAACATAATTTATAAAGCAATTAAGAGTATTTAAGGATCTCTTCAATGTTCAATACTTTAAAGGAAAGGGCTTTTTCTTTCATTGATGCACACGAATACAACAATATATATAAGTGAATGCTTATAAATGTAGTCAAGATCTTCACTAAAAGTTTCGCACTATCAAAAATGCATTTTGCTTTTTAATATGTATTTTGATGTTTACGTTGGAGTTTCAGGTTTATTATCAATTCAAATGATTAAGATTTCTGCAGCACTAGCCTGCCAGTGTTCAAAGTTCTTTGGCAATATATATTCAAATTCTCTCAGCTCAGGTCTGCGTCAGTATAATTGAAAAAAGATCATTTACAGTGATTCACTTTAGCTTTAACATAGAGAGATCAAAAGGAAACTACTTACACATTATATTGGCAAGTTGATAGAAGCAAAACAACTTCATGTATTTGCAACTGATCATGGTAACATGCAATCAACTGAAGTATTATTAGTGTTGAGTCTTACACCAATTAATCAGTCAAAGTTGGCAAATAAATGAATAATACAAAACTTAGAAGAGAAGACGCTCACTTCATCCAGCATTCAATGCCAATGTGCCTGATTGCATGACAGTGCATTAAGCAACCTGATTAAAATTTTTCATCATGATATAAAGCATTAAAAGCTAATGACTCCAGTGTACTAGTAACTACAACTCATATTAAAGACTGACCCAGAAGAGAAGTAATATAGTCCAACTGTCATTGCTAGTAATGTCTTCTTGGAAGCTAATCTTTTGAGACGCAAACACCTATGGCAGTTGGTGTATGAGCAGTTTTGAGAGACCAGATCCAATCAAGCAAAGAAAGTGAAACCTTACATCAAAGGAAACAATTAAAGGCGCTTCCTCTCCAAATGGACCAACATCATCCCTTCACATCTCCTACGATTTAAAAGAGAGAGGACTTCTTTCCTTCCCTGCATACCGAGCATAATAAGAACACTGTAAGTACAAAGCTGATAGAATATTGGACTTTAAAATCAGATATTATAAATTCTAGAGAGCGCTCTATCTTTGCTATACCAAAACAGCATCATAATTATTCAAAGTAGTTAGTGAAGTGCAAAGGGAGGACAAGTATCTATGTCATTCATACTCATTTAAAGTACACAGGTTTTAATATTACATCCACTTCCAAAGTTCACGCTCCTTCTGATCTTTTAATTTGATGGAAACCAAATAAGTGAAGTGAAAAGTTGGCTATTGGGAACCCAAAATAGCAATAAAGGATTCAATGGGATTCTGTTGCGGGCCCGAGTCTGGGATCAAGTCACCAAAAAAGTAGCACAAGAATCAGATTCGAATGAAGGGTGTTTGCCCTTATTTCGATTCCTATTTTTGCCTGTGGTTATTGAACTCTTAAGGGAGTTGCCTACCTTGAAACTCTAAGCGAGTTGCCTACCTTAAACTTACTGAAACTTTCAACTTTCAACTTGTATTATTCATGAATTATTTTCATATTTAAACAGAGTTTAAAAATTAGGTAATAGATGCCAAGCCCAAATCTGATAGCATACTAGGAAAGTCTTATTTAAACTAATAAGGAAATTCTTAAACATAAAATCAGAATTAAATCCCACAAAACTAGAATCACATCACAATGAAATCAAAATCATATCCCTTCTCCTACTGCTGGTTTCTTGCGTCTGGCATAGTTCTTGGCCACAAAGGCATCGGTAACAGATTCTATATTACATTTCTGTTCAACTCCAACCAGCAAAATCTAACATTCCATATAGTTCCAATGATAAATTGGTAGTATATTTATATTTCTGACTTCTGAGCACCTAATTTACAAAATGATTAGAACTTCAGATACAAAACCAATCAACATATCAAGGATGGACATTTTCTCCTTTGCAAAATAAAACATGCGATATTGCCTCACACCCACCCACCCACACACACACACACACAGTGGGAAGGAATAAAAGCTGAATATGCAAACTAAAAACCGAACTGACATGTAATGGCTGGGATCTGTCACACTTGCAAATACAGACCAATAAATATGGTTGAAACAATGACTCAAAATGGCACTTTTAGATTAAATTTGTTGACCGAGAGCTCTAATAAACACAAAATCATATCTATCTCAAGCAACATAAAACGTAAACGAACAACTAAGTCAATTGATGTTTGGATCACTCACAAGTTCTAGATGTTCAATCCTAGTTTCTAGCTTGGATGCAATAACATGCACTTGAAGCCACTCAAAAACTTCAAGTTCACCTTGTTTCCTTTCCTAAATCATTTTACATGTTCTATCTGTACATATTATAGACTGAGAAATCTGTCAAAAGATAGCCTACATAGTTAGCCTTGCAACGAAACAAGCATCCTTCACCTAGAATACTGAGCACCATGAAGATTAATACTTCAATCAAGGCCAGCCTAGATGATATGTAACAGGTCCCAGTTTGAACCGTTCTTAATCAACGAAATTTAAAAACATCTATCAACCAACCTGTTTTAGGTGATCATCTAAAAGCACTATAACATGATCATCCTGCCCAGTATCGAGAATGAAACATATTACAAAAATCACATGGGACTAAGTATAAAGTTATCCTACATAAATGCAGGGGAAACCACATGCGACTGAGCAAAGTCATTGAATATGTAAATGCAGGGGAAAAAGTAGCAAGAAATTTTCCAATCAAATAAACCCCTAACATGCAATAACATTTACATGCTCACTTCAAAAGAACTAGACACTTACCATCCAGATAATTAGGATCTTGATTATAATGTTCAGCGAAACATTACCCAGATATGTACCGACATTTGAAACAAGAATACTCAACAAGCTATAGTATTCGAGGTTTCAGCATAAAATACACCAGCATAACATGCAAAGAAACTCAACAACAACATTTAATTCAAAAACGTTGAGGAACCAAACCTGGAGCTACTCAATTGAGACTACAAAGAAAGGTTGAATTGCGACCTTGAAACAGAACCAAATCAAATGAAAGGATTTTAGTTTTATAGCTTTAAACAAAGTTTATATAAAAAGCATTTAAACAACAAAAGAGGCTTGTTATTTAACTCAAATTTAAGAAGCAGAGAGTTAACCATATCAGCAAATTTTGTAGTAATTGTTTGAAGCGTCAGGGTTTTTTCTTTTATTGCACCGAGAGAAAATGAACGATCAGCATCGCCATTCTTGACCTCGAACTTTTCTTCTGCTGGTTCCCTAATGCTTTCTGTTTTTAAGTTTCACCCGTACACGTGTAAAGGAGGTAAGCTCATACATCAAAATTACTTTTCTTAAAAGTGCTTTTAGGATTAAAGAATAATATTAACATTTATAAAGTATTTTATATAATATTTATATTGGTATTAATTATTTTTCTATTGAAATTTATTTTAAATATATAGTATTATGTATTTAAATTTAAATTTTTTATATTTTAATATTTAAAATATAGTTTATATATTCGAATTAAACTTTATAAATAATTAATATTAATGGCTTAAAAATATTTAAAAATTATATTTCATATATTAAAATATTAGCAATAAATTATAATGAATTATTTTTTTTATATTCTTACTAAGATATAATAATATTAACTAATTTGAATATTATTTAAATGCATATTTATTACTTTATAACACCATCTCTAATATGGACATTTTATTTTGCTAAAGCATTTTTTGCCAACAATACTAAACACTTAAATCTTAAAACAAAATTTTCAAAAATACTTCTCAAAATTATTTTTCCGTATTACTTTTAAAAGCACTTCTAAAAAATAATGTTAAACTAAATCTTAGAGTCTAGGATCTTTACCAATTGTGCCAATGCCTTCTTGACTCCTTATGGTACTTACTTATATAAGTAAAAAATTTATGATTAAATTTCACCTTTAATTATTAAATATTGGACTTGCAATTGATTTCAATGATGTGGGTAGATTTGAAGGTTAAGCTGAGCCAATGCAAAATTTCAAACACGTTTTTTAGACTTCAGTCCGGCCCAACTTGAAAAATAGACTTAAAATTTTACTTAGGCTTTCCGTTTTTCTGCTTGTAAAAGCTTTTCTGGAAAATATTTTCAACCTTTTCCACCGTTTGTTTGGTGGAAAATAAATTCCCACCATAAAAGTTTTTCCAAAACACGGGAAAATAATGCCTTCTTCTGGAAAAATGTCTTGCACTTTTTTTGTCGGTAAGACATTTTTCAATTGATTTTCCCTTCACATCCCAACACCCTGCTAAATCTTCTCCCCTTCCCTTTTCCCTTCCCCTTGGGTTGCAAATTAGTGCCATTGCCAGGTACCCTCATTTATATTCTCTCTAGTCTACCCATTTTTATCTCTTCGATGATTCTGATTTTTGTTATCTATCTATCTTTTGTTTTCAATCTCTTAGCAAATTTGCGTGATCGATCCAAGAATTATTTGTCCTGTTTAAGCAGTACAACTGGTGCAGTAGGAATTTGCAGATTGCGCCTATTATCACCCCCATTGATATGCACTTCTTTTGAGTTGATCTTCATTCTTGTTTTTGTTTTAATCTTTTAATTCTTTTTCTTGTTGTTCTTGTTTTACTGTAGTTGATTTGGGTAAATATTATGTGTAACACCCCCTACCCGTATTCGTTGTCAGAATAAGGTACGAGGCATTACCAGAATTTACGATTTTTTTTTAAAAAACCGAGACCATTCCAATTCAACATATTTTCAAGATAATTCATGCATATTTATAAGATAACTTAAACACATAAGCCATACCAATGGCTGACCTTACATTCATTTCATATTAACATCTATTTTATTAGCTTATACATGCCATTCATTTCCAAACTAAAGTTTCTTTAAATACCGAAATATTGGGGTTAATAGTGTGATGAGTCTCCCACCGATCCGACCTCCGAGCTCTTAACACTACAAAACAGGGAAAAAGGAAATAGGGTAAGCACTTTGTGCTTAGTAAGCCCATGTAACAAGAATTATACTTACCTAGTAATTTCAATACAAGCGATAAACATTCATATACTCATTCAATGCATTATTACCCTAACATTTACAAGCTCAACGTTCAAGTCAGTCCAATAATTTCCATGTATCAATAATATATATTATGATTGATGAGCTCATCAATACCATAATTTCCATATTTTTTTTATATTTATCCCATTGAATTACTCGGAATTTCGATGGATTTTCAGAGGTACACTTTAGTGTACAAATTCGGGTCCGTCAATTCATATTCATGTGCGCACATTTCCATTTTAGAGAGCACACTCCCGCGAACCTCATCCTTACAGCGGGATTACCAGTCCAGGCTAAATCCCATGTAATATAAACTCACAGAGTATTGTCGGGATTACCAGTCCAGGCTAAATCCCCTGCAACGACAATTACTCTAATGAGCTTGGATCTGAATTACCAGTCCAGGCTAAATTCAGACCCTAATTTGGATTACCCATCCGGGCTAAATCCATTTTCCACATATTCTTCGGGAGGGCTATATCAGGATAGGATCACCCGTCCGGGCTAGATCCTTTTTACCGTCAATTCCTTTTCAGATATCCATCGAATTTTCCTTTCATTCAACCGGGATTTCTTTCCCTTTTTATCAAAAATATCAATATTGCATAAAATTTTCATACCATGAACATTCAAATTATATTCACAACAATAACATACATTTCAACATTTAAGAATATAATTCAAGTTACATGAACTTACCTCGTTATCAGTTCGTTTACAAAATCTACTAATCCGGAACTTTTTCCTTTCCTCGATCTAGCTTCGTATTTGAGTTTTCCGGATCAAATTAAACTCCAAGCTTTAAAAACTCTATTATCCCTTTTCTTTCTTTCTCCCCTATTTCTTCTCTGTTTCGTCTTGGGTTTTCTGTTTTCTTCTCTGTTTCTTTCTTTCTTTTTCTCTTTTTAACCTTATTATACAATATTATATTATATTAACATAAAATAATAATATATTTTATCACACACAAAAAAAATCTATACTTATGCCGCCTCATCAATTAAAATTGGCATAATTACTTTTTTGGTCCTTCATAATTTCTTTTAATCTATAATTCAACTTTTACTTTCATTTCAATTTAGTCCTTTTTATTAAATTACCTACCCAAACGTTAAAATTTTCTAACGAAATTTTAATACCACATTACTAACATTTTATAAATATTTATAAAAGTATTTCCTATCATATAAATATTCATGCAAAAATATTAAAATAAATTTCTTTTTAAATCGGATTTATGGTTACGAAACCATTGTTCCGATAACCTTGAATTTAGGCCATTACAACTCTCCCCCCCTTTTTAAGAATTTTCGTCCTCGAAAATCTTACCAGTAAAGAGGTTTGGATATTGTTTCCTCATTGCCTCCTCCGGTTCCCATGTCGCTTCCTCAATCCCGTGCTTTTGCCACAATACTTTCACCAAATTTATTTTTTTATTTCTAAGCTCCTTTGTTTCCCGTGCCAATATCTTGACCAGTTCTTCACTGTAAGTCATATCCGGCTGAATCTCCACTTCTGTCGGAGAAATAACATGTGAAGGATCTGACCGATATCGTCGTAGCATAGACACATGAAAAACATTATGGATCTATCAAGTTCTGGTGGTAATGCCAACCGATAAGCGACCGGTCCAATTCTTTCTATGATCTCATATGGCCCGATAAATCTTGGACTCAATTTACCCTTTCGACCAAACTGGAGAACTTTCTTCCAAGGAGACACTTTCAGGAATACCTTGTCACCAACCTGAAATTCAATCTCTTTTCGTTTAAGATCGGCATATGATTTTTGGCGATCGGAAGCAGCTTTTAAACTATCCCAAATAACCTTTACTTTTTCTTCTGTTTCCTGGATCAAATCAACCCCGTGTATTTTCTTTTCACTGAGCTCTGTCCAGTATAATGGTGTTCTACACTTTCTACCATACAAAGCTTCATACGGAGCCATTTTAATACTGGACTATAAGCAAATTCAATCAAAGGTAGATACCTCTCCCAATTACCTTCAAACTCTAGTATACAACATCGGAGCATATCTTCCAATACTTGAATTACACGCTCAGATTGGCCATCTGTCTGAGGATGAAATGCAGTACTGAAATACAACTGAGTACCCAAAGCTTCTTGCAATTTATCCCAGAAACGAGACGTAAATCGGGGATCTCTATCTGATATAATGGAGACAGGCACTCCATGTAGCCTGACAATCTCAGATATGTATAATTCAGCCAGTTTATCTAAAGAATAATCCATACGTACCGAAATAAAGTGTGCTGACTTTGTCAATCGGTCAACAATCACCCAAATAGCATCTTTTTTCTCGAAGACGATGGTAACCCCGATACAAAATCCATAGTGATTCTTTCCCATTTCCATTCCGGTATAGTAATTGGCTGAAGTAACCCCGAAGGTACCTGATGTTCTGCTTTGACCTGTTGACATATCAAACATCTTGATACAAACTCAGAAATATCATGTTTCATACCTGGCCACCAGTACATCTTCTTCAAATCATTATACATTTTATTACTTCCCGGATGTACAGACATAGTACCACTGTGAGCCTCGTGTAAAATTTTCTGTATGAGCTCAGAATTCTTGGGTACACATACCCTACCTCTGAATAATAAACAATCATCAACCCCAACTTGAAATTCAGAATCAGTATCTGACTCACATTGTGCCCGTTTAACCTGTAACTTCTCATCATTCTTCTGAGCTTCACATATTTGCTGTAAAAATGTTGGTTTAGCTCTTAATTCAGCTAAGATTGAACCATCATCAACCAAAGACAATTGAGCATTCATAGATCGTAAAGCATACAGAGATTTTCGACTCAAAGCATCAGCCACAATATTAGCCTTACCCGGATGGTAATCAATAATCAAATCATAGTCCTTTATCAGTTCAAGCCACCTGCGCTGTCTCAAATTCAAATCTTTCTGTGTCATCAAATATTTCAAGCTTTTATGATCAGTATAAATATGACATTTTTCACCGTACAAGTAATGCCGCCATATCTTCAATGCAAAAACAATAGCAGCTAACTCAAGATCATGTACCGGATAATTTCTTTCATGTGGTTTAAGTTGTCTTGAAGCATAGGCTATTACTTTACCTTATTGCATCAAGACACAACCTAAACCATTTAATGAGGCATCACTGTAAATAACAAATTCCTTACCCGGTTCAGGCTGCACTAATACTGGTGCTTTCGTTAGTAGATCTTTCAATCAGTTGAAACTCTGCTGACATTCATCAGTCCACTCGAACTTTACATCTTTCTGCAATAATCGAGTCATCGGAGAAGCTATCATAGAGAATCCCTGTACAAATCTCCGATAATAACCAGCTAAACCCAAGAAACTTCTAACTTCAGATACAGTCTTCGGTGGACTCCAATTGACAATAGCTGAGATTTTACTTGGATCTACCCTGATGCCTTCAGCGGATACAATATGTCCAAGAAAACCCACTTCTCGAAGCCAAAATTCACATTTACTGAATTTAGCATATAACTATTTCTCTCGCAAAATTTGTAACACAATTCTCAAATGTTCTGTATGTTCTTCTTCATCTCGAGAATAAACCAAAATATCATCAATGAATACTACCACAAATCTGTCTAAGTACGGTCTGAATATTCGATTCATCAGATCCATAAATACTGCAGGTGCATTAGTCAACCCAAATGGCATAACCAGAAACTCATAATGCCCGTACCTGGTTCTGAAAGCTGTCTTTGGCACATCTGACTCCTTTACTCGTAACTGATAATAGCCCGATCGGAGATCAATCTTTGAAAATACAGTAACACCTTTCAGCTGATCAAATAAATCATCAATCCGGGGCAATGGATACTTATTCTTTATAGTTACCTTATTGAGCTGTCGATAGTCAATACACAATCTTAAAGACCCATCTTTCTTTTTCACAAACAGAACCGGAGCACCCCAAGGTGAATGACTCGGTCGGACAAAACCTCTATCAATAAGTTCCTATAACTGTGTCTTTAATTCCTTTAATTCTGTAGGAGCCATTCGGTACGGAGCTATGGAAATCGGAGTAGTTCCCGGAATCAAATCTATAGAAAATTCCACTTCTCTTTCTGGTGGCAACCTTGGTAACTCTTCTGGAAACACATCAGAAAATTCACATACCACTGGCACTACTTGAATCTTCGACTCAGATACCTTGGTATCTAATACATAAGCAAGAAAAGCATCATACCCCTTTTTGACATACCTCTGAGCAGTAATAACTGAAATCACATCAGATAATCCCTCTGTCTGATCGGATTTAACCCGAAGTAATTCACCATTCTGACACTTCAACACAGTATATTTCTGTTTACAGTTTACTACTGCATCATGCTGAGTTAACCAATCCATGCCCAATATCACATCAAACTCATCAAATGGCAGTAACATCAAATCAGCCAGGAAACAATAACCTCTTACCATCAGTGGACAATTTTTACAAATTTTATCCACCAAAATAGATTGGCCAAAGGGGTTCGAGACTTTAACCACAAATTCAGTAGGTTCAACAGATAAATCTTTAACGCATGCAAGTTTTACACATATATATGAATGCGTAGAACCGGGATCAATTAATGCAGTAATATCAGTTTCAAGTAAAGAAAATGTACCAGTAATAACATCGGGTGCTGAGGCATCTTCTCTGGTACGCATGACATATGTTCTAGGAGGCGCTCGTGTCTCAGGCCTACTTGCAGTATCTTTTGTAGCTCCTCGGCTACCACTGACATTACTGGATGGTCGAGATGGTCTACCCCTCAAAGATGGATTACTTGGCTTCGATATATATTCAGCTTCTTTTTCACTTCTTTCTGGACAATCTCTGAGGAAATGGTCAAAAGAACCACATCGGTAACAAGCCCCGCTCTTAAATCGACATTCACCAAAATGAGCTTTATTACAATACTGGCATCTCGGCTTAGGGGTACCAACACTGCCAACACTGGTCACCGATGGAGTGGAAGGTTTTGAATTAGTGCGCTGTGAAGCTCGCACTCTATCTGAATACCCAGTGGTTGAGGTAGAACGATCCTGGTACTTCTTCAATTTCTTTGGAGCAGAAAACTGAGATTTTTCCATTGGTCTTTTACTAAAAATTCGAGCTTCCCTCTCAGCCTGTTTCTTTTCTTTGCTCCATTCTTCTGCTTTATAAGCTCGTTCTGCTAGTGTAGCAAACTCTCGAATTTCAATAATTCCAACAAGGAGCTTAATTTCTTCATTCAACCCTTCTTCGAATCGTTTGCACATTTCAGCCTCCGACTGTACCCATTCTCGAGCATATTTACTCAACCGAACAAATTCTTTTTCATACTCGGATACTGATCTATTGCCCTGTTTCAGCTCAAGAAATTCTTTTCTTTTCTGATCAAGGAATCTCTGACTGATATATCTCTTTTTGAACTCGGTCTGGAAGAATTCCCATGTAATTTCTTCTTTCGGAACAACTGAAGCTTTAGTATTCCACCAATGATAAGCTGTGTCTTTTAGCAGTGAAACAGCACATTTCAAACATTCTTCTGGCGTGCAAGATAATTCCTCCAAAACCCGAGTAGTATTTTCTAACCAAAATTCAGCTCCTTCGGGATCATCATCAACTGCTGCTCGAAATTCTTCGGCCCCATATTTTCGGATTTTATCGACCGGAGCTATTCCTTTTCTGACAGATTCAGTACCTGTACCCTGTGGAATCTCGGGAATCGGTGGAGGAACAGGAGGGGGAGCTTGAGTTTGCTGCACTGTAGGGTTAGTTCTTATGTACTGGGTAAACCATTCATTCATCATTTGAAAGAAGGCTATTTTTGCCTCCTCTCCTTGACCCTCTATACCGGGCCTTCTACTGCTAGTTTCTTCTCTTTGTACTGAAGCCGGAGCATGACTCCCAGCTTCCTCAGATTGAGCTCGGTCAGATGACATTACTATAAGGAAAACACAATTTAAATGGTCAGGAGATATCACACTATCAAAAATAATTTAAATGGCATGTATAGCTAATCCGTATTCGCTATGTCGATCCTAGAACCGGCTAAACCGTAGCTCTGATACCAACAAATGTAACACCCCCTACCCGTATTCGTTGTCAGAATAAGGTACGAGGCATTACCAGAATTTACGATTTTTTTTTAAAAACCGAGACCATTCCAATTCAACATATTTTCAAGATAATTCATGCATATTTATAAGATAACTTAAACACATAAGCCATACCAATGGCTGACCTTACATTCATTTCATATTAACATTTATTTTATTAGCTTATACATGCCATTCATTTCCAAACTAAAGTTTCTTTAAATACCGAAATATTGGGGTTGATAACGTGATGAGTCTCCCACCGATCCGACCTCCGAGCTCTTAACACTACAAAACAGGGAAAAAGGAAATAGGGTAAGCACTTTGTGCTTAGTAAGCCCATGTAACAAGAATTATACTTACCTAGTAATTTCAATACAAGCGATAAACATTCATATACTCATTCAATGCATTATTACCCTAACATTTACAAGCTCAACGTTCAAGTCAGTCCAATAATTTCCATGTATCAATAATATATTATGATTGATGAGCTCATCAATACCATAATTTCCATATTTTTTTTATATTTATCCCATTGAATTACTCGGAATTTCGATGGATTTTCAGAGGTACACTTTAGTGTACAAATTCGGGTCCGTCAATTCATATTCATGTGCGCACATTTCCATTTCAGAGAGCACACTCCCGCGAACCTCATCCTTACAGCGGGATTACCAGTCCAGGCTAAATCCCCTGTAATATAAACTCACAGAGTATTGTCGGGATTACCAGTCCAGGCTAAATCCCCTGCAACGACAATTACTCTAATGAGCTTGGATCTGAATTACCAGTCCAGGCTAAATTCAGACCCTAATTTGGATTACCCGTCCGGGATAAATCCATTTTCCACATATTCTTCGGGAGGGCTATATCAGGATAGGATCACCCGTCCGGGCTAGATCCTTTTTACCGTCAATTCCTTTTCAGAGATCCATCGAATTTTCCTTTCATTCAACCGGGATTTCTTTCCCTTTTTATCAAAAATATCAATATTGCATAAAATTTTCATACCATGAACATTCAAATTATATTCACAATAATAACATACATTTCAACATTTAAGAATATAATTCAAGTTACATGAACTTACCTCGTTATCAGTTCGTTTACAAAATCTACTAATCCGGAACTTTTTCCTTTCCTCGATCTAGCTTCGTATTTGAGTTTTTCGGATCAAATTAAACTCCAAGCTTTAAAAACTCTATTATCCCTTTTCTTTCTTTCTCCCCTATTTCTTCTCTGTTTCGTCTTGGGTTTTCTGTTTTCTTCTCTGTTTCTTTCTTTCTTTTTCTCTTTTTAACCTTATTATATAATATTATATTATATTAACATAAAATAATATATATTTATCACACACACAAAAAATCTATACTTATGCCGCCTCATCAATTAAAATTGGCACAATTGCCTTTTGGTCCTTCATAATTTCTTTTAATCTATAATTCAACTTTTACTTTCATTTCAATTTAGTCCTTTTTATTTAATTACCTACCCAAACGTTAAAATTTTCTAACGAAATTTTAATACCACATTACTAACATTTTATAAATATTTATAAAAGTATTTCCTATCATATAAATATTCATGCAAAAATATTAAAATAAATTTATCTTTAAATCAGATTTATGGTTACGAAACCATTGTTTCGATAACCTTGAATTTAGGCCATTACATTATGGTTAGGCTTGAGTGGTGTAATCTGTAACAGCCCGATTTTAGGGCTAGTCGGAACAGTGGTTTCGGGACCACTAATCTGAGGTTGAAGAAAATTATTGATATTATTTTATATGTTATAGCACGATTATAAGGATGCATGAGAATTTTGGTGCATTAATTTTAGCGATTGCATGCTTAATTGCGAACAAGGACTAAATCGCATAAAGTGCAAAAGTTCTATTTTACAAGCTAGGGGTGCCTAATAGCTATGGAATATTAAATTGGAGGTCTTAAAGTGCAATTAGGCTAATAAGGAAGTGTTGGCTGGCCATAGATACTAGGGAGACAAAGGCATTTAATTTGGTAAAAAATTTGGTGGTTTTATTTGATAATTTTTGTACTTTTGGAACCCCCAAAGCTTAAGCTAGCTAATGATGGGACTATTTTGAAAATTGGTTGAAAGTTTAGGGACTTTCCATAAGAGAGTTTATGTTGTTTGCTGAGTTTTTATGGAAGAAAATGAATGTTAGTGAGATGAGAAACAACTTTTGTGAAAGGAGTTATCAAGAAAATACCTAAATAAGACTTATTTGTAAAGGTTGAAATTGTGTAATAAATGCATGAAATAAATGGTTTTGTAAGTTGTTGAAAGAGAAATAAATGTTCAGCTAGGCTTGTTTAATGAGAAAATGTGGTGAAAAATAATTTACGGGCCTAGGGGCAAAATCGTAATTTTGCCAAAGTAGAAGGGCAAAATGGTCATTTTTGCCTAAGTAGAAATTTTGATATATCATGATTTATAAAGTGATTAAATGAGTGAATTTTATTATTATAGATCAAGAAGAACGCGGAATCAACCTTGACCGGGGAAAAGGCAAGATTTTAGATTAAACCGCAAATTAACACATTTTGCACCGCAGTAAGTTTATGTATAAACGGTACATCTTGAATACTTACGTTGTTACTTATTGGTGTATTGTATGAATAAGATCATTCATGATTGAGATGGATCGAATTCGATAGAAAATGAGTAATTCTCGTATGAACCTTGAAATGGTTAGGTAAGTGGAATATTATTCGTAATAATCATTAATGGGCTATGTGCGATACCACCGTAATTATTCTTATTGGTGGGATGTGTGCGATACCACCTTATTACTTATTCACGATGGGCTGTGTGCGATACCATCGTTTATATTATCATTTGGTGGGCTAAGTGCGATACCACCGTAAATATTCTTGTTGATGGGTTATGTGTGATACGACTCTATTATAGAGTAATGGTGGGTTGTGTGCGAAACCACTGAGTGTTTGGTATTATTCTGAATGATTCATTGAGAAATCGTTTAAATATGTGTTTCATATGATATTGTGGTGATGAGTGCAGGGAATGTATGCAAATAAATAAGAGCATTATATTTGTTATATGGTTGAAATGTAATAAGAGATGAGATGAGTAAGCATGATTATGAAATGTGGATTGTTCTTACTTGTTATGAAAAGCATTGATTATATATATATATATATGTATATATATGTTATGATGCTTATTGTTTACATGTAAACTTACTAAGCTTAAATCTTACTCTTTTCTTTTCCCTTGTTTATAGTGTCAAAGAGCCAATTCGGGATACGAAGTTAATTGGAAGATCACCTACACTACCAGTTCATCTCGGTATATCTAGACTTAGCATTTTGAGTATGGCATGTATAGGGGCTAGACTAGGTGAAATGTTTTGTTGTTTTGGCTAAGTGTGTTGGCTCTCTTAAAGATGAACACTTTTGTAAATGGTCATATTTAATCGCTCATTATCATTATATATATGAAAAGGTGAGGTTATTCATGAATGTGGATGATACATGATAGAGTTTCTTGGTAAATGGTTGAATATGATTGATGTTGTATGAGTTAGGGTGATAAAAAGAGCTTGGCAAATAGCCTTGTTCTTGTCCACACGGGTAGGCACACGGGGCGTGTGTCTAGGCTGTGTGTGACGCAAGTCAGTCCCATGGGTGTGTGACTAGGCCGTGTGTCTCCTGCATGTCAGTGATGCAAGTCAGTGTCGACCACGGGCTAGACACACAGGCGTGTGCCTAGGCCGTGTGCCCCTTATTTGGTTGCTGACGTCACAGATAGAATACCCAGTTTTCCACACACGGGTGATGACACGGGCGTGTCTAGACCGTGTGGAGGACACGGGCATATGTCGGGTTGTGTGAAAACCCCTATAGGTTCGAAGAGAAAATAAATTCTACACGGGCTAGGGAAATGAGCGTGTGTGACCACACGGCCTACCAACACGGGCGTGTTCCATTTCACACGGGCGTATGGCCCTGTTAAGGTAAAATTTTTCTAAGTATACAAAAGATTCCGATTTGATTCCGAGGCCCTCCGTTTGCAGGTGTAAGGCCTCGTAGACCCATAATAAGAATGTTATGAATGTGAATGAAAGATTTTATATTAGAATTAAATTTGATAGCCCAAGGTTGTATGTTAAAGTGCGTTAATTCCGGTAATGCCTTGTACCCGGTTCCAGAGTTGATTACGGGTAAGGGGTGTTACATAATCCCTACCCAGAAATCAACATTTCTTGTAGTTCTTATATAATTGAAGAGCAGAAAGGAACGAGCAGAGCATCCTTGGTTTTAGTCTTGTAGATTCTTGTCAAATGCCCATTGACACGCTGCCATTCATGACCTAAAGTATGAGAGCAAGTAGGTCTTCCTTTAGCTCTAGCAATGGGTATCAAGGCCTTCAAGAATTGGACCCTCTAATGGTTCAAGAACTCAAATGGTTCAAGTTTGGTAAGAACAGCATTGATGCTGAAGGTGCTGGCATTTATGGCAGCCAAGGCAGAGATGATTTTGACAAAGATGATGTTGAGCAGGTTGTTCTTTAAGCTTTATACTTTTGCAGATTTGTTTTTCTTTGTCGAACAATTTGTTCTTGTTCAATTTGTTCAGGTTATAGAAAATATGAGATTGTTTGCTCAATGGGTGTTCTTAGCTTTTTAATGCTATTTTTTCCTTGTTTTTACTTATTGGTTGTTTGGTAATGAAGAAAAAGAGCTAGGGAATTCAAGCATTTTCCCTGCTTGGAAAAGGAACCTAATTCTTCACCAAACTATTAAAAGCTTAGATAGAGGATGCTAGATTGAAGGGTAGAAAACATTTTTCTTTCTAAATTCTTTGAGATGATTTCATGATGATATATCATTATTACAAACATATAAAGAGGATTGAAAATTAATCAACTTATTGAATGGTTGTTAATAATTATGTCATCACCAGAGAGTGGAAATGTGTGGATGTTAATAGATGAATCTCTTGTGAATATGTTGAAGTATCGTACCTTAGATTCATGCTCGAGTATGTGTTTGTTCGAACATAATTCTCTTTTTAAGGAACTGTTTGGTACACGTATGTATACTAAAGCTATCTTTGTTTCTTCCATTGATGGAGCTAATTTGTTTTGCAGTACTTCAACTACATGGAGATGCTTGCTGTCGAAGGTTCCTACGATAAGATGGAAGCTCTTTTGAACCAAAACATACACCCAGTAGACATTTTGTTGAAGCTGGCTGCCTCGAAAGGCAACAAGCCAAAAATTGAAGAGCTGTTGAGAGCTGGAGCTAAGTATGATGTCAAGGATGCAGATGGGCGTACTGCCCTTGAGAGGGCTGTCAATGAAGAAATAAAAGACTTCATTCTTGGTTTCTCTGTGCAAAAAGCTTGAAATGGTCAAATCGATCTATTTCAATCACTGATATGAAATCTTTTATTGTATGTTTTTAGAATGAAGAACAAGCAGAGCCATCACCAATGAAGCATAGGAGATACTAAGGCCATTGAAGTTTGGATTTTAAGTATGCCATCTTTCATTGGTCACTTACAGCAAGATGATGATGCTAATATGGGAATGCTCCTTTGCTTGTGGACACAATCTGTGTATTAATGGATTTTTTTTTCCTTTTCCTTGTGCAAGTGCCTTGTGTAACATGGTTATATTTATGTATGTATATATACATGTAAAAAATTTGTGAATTCAGTCATAATGTTGTAGTTTCGTTTACACATTTTGTTTAGTGAATTTAGCTAAACAATTAAATGAAAAGAAAAAGTCAAATATATGTTTATTTCATTTAAAATAGTTTTTTTAAAATAGTTTTTTTGAAATATTTTCAAGAAAGTGAATTTAATAAACAATTAAAAGACAAGAAAAATTCAAATGTATGTTTGTTTCATTTAGAATAGCTTTTTTGAAATATTTTCTGAGAATTTACCAAATAACAGAAAATATTTTACACAGATTCAACCAAACACCAAAAAATATTAGCTTTTCAGAAAAATAAATCATTTTCCGGAAGCCATTTTTAGTCAAACAAACGGAGCCTTACTTAAGTTCGACCTAGATTAAAAAATGTTAAACTCAAGTCTAGTTCGGTCCTCCTATATTAATTTTTTATATTTTTATTTGAAAATAAATTTAAAAAATATAATGCATCAAATGCACTAAAAATATTAAAATAAATGTTTCACAACAAATTGAAAATACATTAAAAAAAGTCTTTATATTTAAATAACATTAAGATAGTTGCAACTTAGCAAGCAAATGTCTCTAAAATAGTAGTAAAATTAACAATAGAACAAGAATTATACAATATCCAAACAATAATAACAAACTAGTATCAATATAATAACAAAATAACAGCAAGGAAAAACTTTTAGTCAAATTCAAGCTTGGCTCAAGCCAAAAAAAATTTACTCGAGGCCCAACCTTATTTTTTGTTCAAGCACATTTTTTGGGCCTATATTTTTTCTCAAACCTTCCCGCTTTTCAAATAGGCCTTCGAACCTGGACGGGTGACTCGACCTTTGATCAGGCCTAGTTCCGACATGTTTAAACACATATTTCCTTCTAACTTAAGAATTTGAGAAATATGAGTAAAAGTAACCATCGTATAGAAAAAAAAAAGTTAAAATGTTATAGGTAAAAGCAAGAAAAAAAGTTGAGAGGATTATGGGTAAAAGTAAACAGTATATCAAAAATATATATTGAATATTAGTAAAAGTACTATATCAGTTCTTGTATTATACCTTAATAATAGGTGATGTCATTTTTATATATTTTTTGTATAAATTATATGAAAATGGCTAATGATTAAGATAAAAGATTTTATTTTATATTTTTTAATCCCATTCACCATTTTTAACTTAAATATCATATTTTTGTATTATTTATTATAATATTTTTTCAAAACTTATTTCTTAAAATATGTTTTTTCAAGGAGAATATTTTTGTCAAATCAACACAAAGTCAATGTTCTAAATATCATGAGTTAGTATTGCAAAGTATAATAGAGGACCTTATCACTTATGGGTATTGAGAGTTTAAAGGTTTGAACTATGCTTAAAAAATTTATTTACCCATTCTCCAATCCAACCTATTTAACAAGTGGAAGTCAACAACTATAAGAGTCAATTTCCATGCTATAAATAACCCCATTCATTTTGTTTTTCTCCTTATCCAAAATTTTCTTGAACTCTTAGATTGTAAAAGAACTTTTATTTTGTTCTTCTTTTCTTAGAGAAAAATGGTCACATCAAGATTTTAAAGAGAACACATTATAGACTAAGTCGTCGATATAGTAGGATTTTCAACTCAATTGTTTCTAATTTTGTAAATTTTTTTCAAATATGTTTTTAAAATTTTGCATTTGGTCATTTTTTTCTAATTTTTCAAAAAACGAGAAGATCAAATTGTTCATGATCAACATAATTTAAAATTCCTAAAGATTGATGGACATATTGTATAGCTCTTGAAGAGTATTAGTTCATATATAACATCTACTGTTACAATGTTCATTATATTATTGGAGTTGCTTGTCGCCTTGTTAGATAGATGGGAGACAAAAACGTATTCATTTCATTTTTCATACATAAAAACAAGTATAATACTAGAAGATGTCGCTTTAATAATTGGCCTTTCAATCGACATGGAGGCAGTAATCATATCTAGTAATGTCAACTTAATGTACGAGTGCCATCGATTGTTGGATATCATCCCATCTAAGGATAAGCTGGAGAAAGAATTAGATGGGAATTTGATGAAGATTATCATGTCATCCACATACAGGCTTATGATGACACAATCAAAACCAAACATCTTAGAATATACAAATGCTTCTACACAATTAACAATAAAACCAAAACTAAGAATAGTCTTATAAAATTTCTCATACCATTGTTTTGGAACTTGTTTGAGGCCATACAAAGATTTTTGAGTATGCGAACTTTATCTTCCATACTAGGTGTCACAAAACCTTAAGGTTGTTCTGTGACACCTTATATCCAACCCAGTTAGAGGATCCGAAAATAAAATGCCACGTTGAAATGTCTAGTAGTGAAGTAGTAAATTTGTTTTTAAAAAATTCGACAGCAATTCTACTTATTTTACATAAAACCCTCTGCAAAAATTTAGATTTCACAATATATTCATATTCAAATCATCTCCCAAATCAATTCTCAACACTTCCATATTCCGAAACATACTACAACCTAAGTATATCACATTAAAACAATTTAATTAACTAATAATATTATTATAGCAACCAAAAGTTAATATTTTTTTTGTCACAAAAATATATCTATAGCCAAATGACTTTACTAAAAACCAAGTACATGCCAACTTGAAACAAAACAAAATATACGAACTTGGTTGAGTTCAGGATTTGTCGGTCGGATGCTGACAACTTTGAGTACAAAATCTCAAAATACACCTAGCCTGCATATGAAAACAAGACCATTCGGTGAGTATTAATTTCAAATGGTATTACTATAACTTACTCAATATAGCATGAAATTTAAATAATTGGACTTAGTTGATTTATTTCTTCCTTAGATCAATTCAAGTCTGTTTCATATCAAAGTGTATCCAAAACATTAATATAAATATGTATCCCAAACAACCAAAAATGATATTATAACCAACCAATCTATTTTAACGAACTTATTAACATTTTTTTTCTGCTAACGGCGTGCGCAACCTTATTCGATTTTGTCTCAATTTGTCATATTTCATTATATTACCAATTTGATTCTAACCATTCTTCTTGTTCAATATTGATGTCCGCTAATACATAGCTCGGATCCATAAATCCTATTAATACTATAATTTGACACCCAGTACCTCATCGATACGTCCCAAACTAAACAGATTGTGCTCAGCACTTATTGGTTAATCCAAAGCAATAATCGTGCCCAGCAGGTGCGCTCGGCGCTCATTGATCCATGGTCGAAGTAATTTTATACCGGTAAATCCAACGTAAACAATTCGCGCCCTGCATTTATCAGCTCAGCCGAAGTAGTAACTGTGAAAGCCACAGTTGGGACGTTCGAACGAAAATGCACCTAGCGCTTATCGACTTATAGTCTAAGCAATTATTATTACTATTATTTTACTTGATTGTTTAACCCGTTAATTATTCTCAACTTTGCCCAACAATTAATACAACAACCCATAGTCTTATTTCATTCTCAGTTCAATTTCCATTATATTGATCTCAGCAACAACTCTTCCATTAAATGTCATTTCATATTAAACATGACATGATTCGTCTCATGTTCAATCCAAATGCGTCACTTTAATAAATTATATTGTTTCAAATTATTTTTTTTTACGATTTAACTCTCTATAACAATAATCAATCTCAATATTGTATTTCTAGTCAGCCACTCATGTGTAACTTCCTTCGTTTTGTCAACTTACCTAACAAGGAAATTAAAAGGAAAAATAAATAATAAGTTGAGTTATGATGGTACTTACAGGGAATTTCAAACTACTGGTCAGTGACTTCAGCTTTTTCCTTCGCTTTTGAAGAAACCAGATTGTCAATAGCTACGAATTAACATAAACAAATAACACCATCAATAATTCACCCAATTCACAGTCAATTATTATCTTAAACAAATTTTACATTTCATTCGATTTAAATTCTTAAAATTGAAACAAGCATAACTCTCCATTCTAAGCTTCGATTTATAATTTGACTTCATTTCCTTCTATTATAGACCCTCTATTATCAATAATCTCATAACTACTCTACTTGATATCCACTTTATTTTCTCATGTGAAAAATCTAACATCTAACTTCAAAAATCTAGTCAATTTTCATGTATACACTAAAAATCAATTAATTTAACATAAAAAAACATAGAAAAATTATTAATGGTAACTTTCTAAAACTTTAACGGTTTTATAAATTGATACACAAATTAGTTATATTATGATTCCCTAATCTCAAAAACATAAGATTTATAAGAAAAGTAATAAATTACACCTACCAATTTGTAGATTAAAGTTTGAAACCCTAACCAAATTTATTCTGTTTCTTTTGTCCTTTTTCTTTTCTTCTCGCGTGGAAAGATGGAGAAGACATCTTCTCTCTCCTTCCACTTAAACTAATTTAACTTTATTTATTTTTTTAATTTTTTTTATAATAAATAATAACATATAACATCAACGTTTTTTTTTAGCCACAAATTTGGCATTTTTATTGCCATCTAAAATTTTTGGGCCATTAGCAATTTTAATCTCTTTAACTATTTTTAAATTAAAATTTATAGCAATCTAAATTTACAATTTAATCCTTGGACTAGATTAAATACTCAAATCAACTAAATTACTTATCTTCAATTCAATTCATTTATAGCATAACTCAGTAAATATTTTTATTAATTATCTACAGACTCGGTTTATTAAAATGAAACCTAAATCGTACTTTTCGACACCATTGTATCGGGTTGTTACAATTCTTCCCCTTTTAAAAAATTTCGTCCTCGAAATTTACTTGGAAAAAGATAGGGGTATTGGGATTTCATTGTTTCCTCTAGTTCCCAGGTCACTTTTTCTACATTATAATTACGCCATAGAACTCTCACTAGTGGTACACGCTTATTTTTTAGCTCTTTCACTTCTCAAGATAAAATTTTTACCGGTTCTTCCTCATAAGTCAAATCATGTTTAACTTCAATTTCTTTTACCAGAATCACATGAGATGGGTCAAAACGGTATCATCTGAGCATGGACACATGAAATACGCCATGAATCTTTTGCAATTCCGGTGGTAGAGCTAGACGATAAGTAACTGGTCCTACTCTCTCAATAATTTCATACAGTCCTATAAATCTAGGACTCAATTTTCCCTTACGACCAAATCCTAGGACTTTCTTTCACGGGGAAACTTTCAAAAATACTCTATCTCCCATCGAATACTCAATATCCCTCTGTTTCAAGTCCGCATATGACTTTTGTTTATCGGATGCTGCTTTTAATCTGTCTTGTATAAGTTTAACTACATTTTCTGTTTATTGAATCAACTCTGGCCCGATCACCCTTCTCTCACTCAGCTCAGCCCAACAGACTGGCGTTCCACATCTCCGACCATACAATGCTTCATATAGAGCCATCTGAATACTTGATTTGGAAACTGTTATTATACACAAATTCAGCTAACGGTAAATAACTTTCCCAACCTGATTCAAAATTTATAATACAAGCACGTAACATATCTTCCAAAATTTGGATGACTCGTTCTGATTGGCCATCGGATTGAGGATGAAATGTTGTGCTAAAATTTAGCCTCGTACCTAATGATTCATGCAACTGCTTCTAAAATCTAGATGTAAAACGATGATCTCGATCAGAGATAATAGACGCAGATACACCGTGCAGTCTAACTATCTCGCGAATGTAAACTTCCGCTAACTTCGAAAGTAACCAATCTGTCCTTACTGCTAAGAAATGTGTTGACTTTGTAAGTTGATCAACTATCACCCAAATAACATTTCTTTTATTTGGTGAGGTTGGTAAACCAATCATAAAATCCATCGTAACTCGCTCCAACTACCACTCAAGAATCGAGATAGGCTGAAGTAATCCAGTGGGAACCTGATGTTCGGCTTTTACCCGTTGACAAGTCAAACACTTGGCAACATGTTCGACAATCTCCACTTTCATTCCTGACCACCAGTATAATTCTCGTAGATCACTATACATTTTCACACCACCAAGATGCATAATAAAAGGACCATCGTGAGCTTCACCCAGAATTAACTCCTTCAACTCTACATTATCAGGAACGCAAAGGCGATTACGAAACTAAAGACAACCGTTAGTATCAATGCTAAAATTCTTATTATCACCCTGACAGGCAAGCTTCCATTTCTCAGACAATTTCGTATCGATCAACTATACCTCCTTAATTTGATCGAGCAACACAGGTTTAACTTGTAATTCAACTATTAAACTGCCATCATCACCAATTTTGAACTGAGCAAACATTGCTCGCAATTCAATCGTTGTCTTTCTACTTAGCGCATCAACTACAACATTTGCTTTCCCAGGATAATAATCAATCACGCAATCATAATCCTTTAACAACTCAATCCAGCAGCGTTGTCTCAAGCTTAATTCCCTTTGAGATAAAAGATATTTAAGACTTTTATAGTCGGTGTAGATACGACATTTCTCACCATAGAGATAGTGTCTCCATATCTTTACAGCAAAAACCATTGCAGCAAGCTCTAAATCATGCGTCGGGTAATTGCGTTCATGCAGTTTCAGTTGTCGGGATGCATACGCAATCACCTTACCATCCTGCATCAATACACAACCTAACCCATTCAACGAAACGTCACTATAAACCACAGATTCCTTCCCTGATTCAAGTAGGGTTAAAATTAGAGCTTCAGTTAACATCACTTTCAATTTCTCAAAACTTTTTGACATTGTTCTGTCCAAACAAATGATATATTCTTCTGTAATAATTTTGTCATCGACATCGCTATCTTGGAAAATTCGTTTACAAATCTTATATAATAGCCGGCTAGACCAAGGAAACTTCTGATCTTTGACACATTCTTTAGTGCCTTCCACTGAAAAATAGCTTCAATCTTTTTCGGGTCAACCCGAACTCCTTCAGCTGAAATCACATGCCCCGGAAAAACCACTTCAGACAACTAGAATTCACATTTACTGAGCTTCCCATACAATTGTTTCTCTCGCAATACTTGCAATAAATTCTGAGATGCTCATCATGTTCGATCTCCGATTTTGAATATATCAGAATATCATCAATAAATATTACCACAAATTGATCTAGATAAAACTGAAATATACAATTCATGAGATCCATGAATGCCGTAGGAGCGTTTTTCAGTCCAAATGACATTACCAAAAACTCATAGTGACCGTACCGCGTATGAAACGTTGTTTTTGGTACATCACTATCCTTCACCTTCAATTGTTTGTACCTCGATCTTAAGTCAATTTTAGAAAAGACCGAAGATTCCTT
This sequence comes from Gossypium australe, assembly GCA_005393395.2. NCBI lineage: Eukaryota > Viridiplantae > Streptophyta > Magnoliopsida > Malvales > Malvaceae > Gossypium > Gossypium australe. The sequence goes on along the minus strand of CM016620.1, from coordinate 4,969,743 downwards.
CAACTGATCAAACAAATCATCGATACGCGGTAAAGGGTATCGATTTTTAATCGTCAACTTATTTAGTTGATGATAATCAATACAAAGTAGTATAGATCCATCTTTATTCTTAACAAACAAAACTGGAGCTCCCCAAGGCGAGATACAATGGCATATAAATCCACAATCCAATAAATCATGCAATTGAATTTTCAGCTCTTTTAATTCTGTCAGTGTCATTCGATATGGAGCTATTGATATAAGGGTTGTACCAGGAAAAACTTCAATCGCAAACTCAACTTCTCGATCAAGTGGTAGTCCCGATAATTCCTCCGGAAACACATCAGAAAACTCGCATATCGTTCGAATTTTGCTTATCTGCCCCTCCTCCAAATTTGAATTAATGACATAGGCTAGGAAAGCTTCACAACCTTGATTCATGAGCTTATTAGCTTAAACTAAAAAAAGGATGCGAATTGAACCGCTCAATCTAATTTACTTCCATTATCTCTCCATCTGTACCTTGGATTAAAAATTTCTTTCTACGACATGATTAAAAAATCAATAGGGAAAAATATCTTTTGAATTTCCAATGGACATCGCTCAAAAACTTGATCAACTAATATAGTTTGTCCTAAAAGACTCGTTACCACCATTGCAATACTTGACATTTCCGAATTTAAATTGTTCCTTTTCACAAAACTAGCATTTATAAAGGAGTGAGATGAACCAAAATTAACCAGGGTATATACAGGTACTGAACATAAAAGAAATATACCTGCTATGACATCTGTAGCATCACCCTCTTCACGCGTCCGCACAACATAGGCCCGTGCTGGAGCTTTGACTTTTGATTGCTGAGTAGCAGAGCCCGTATCTTTCCTCTGAATCCCTCGTGAAACAAAACCACTACGAGGATTTCCTCGACCCCTAGCAGAAGGAGTGGACCTCTGAGCTATAACTGGAGAAGTATCTTCGTTCTTCGGACAATCCCGAGCAAAATGTTCCAAAGATCCACAACAAAAACAAGCTTTTTTCAACTTCCAGCATTCACTTCGGTGCTTTTTCCCACAATGAACACATGTTGGAATATCAGAATCTCTTGCAAGACCTCTCACGCTCCCAACTGATACCGACAATTGACGATCTCGAGCTCTGTCATGTTTAGAAAATTTTGAGGTCGTTCTCCCAAACTCACGAGTTTCTTTAACTCTCTTAGATGTCTGATACGAACTAGAAGTCCCCGCTCGTTTCCCAATAACTCGAGAGAATTCAGATTTCTTATCAAGACCCAAGACTTGTTCTACCATTTTAGCTCGTTCAGTCAAGTCATTAAACTCCTTAATTTTATGAGAAACCAACTGAACTCTGAGTTCATCTCGCAATCCTCGAAGGAACCGCTTACAACTCTCTTCTTCTGTTGGCACAAGCTCCGAGGCATATTTACTAAGCCGAAGAAACTCAAGCTCATAATCCATCACAGACATCTCACCCTGCTTCAATGTTAAGAACTCATGTTTCCGGTCTTCCAAATATAATTCGCCAATGTATTTCTTTTGAAATTCAGACTGAAAAAGTTCCCAATCAATCCGATCCGCTGATACATGACGGGTAACTGTCTGCCACCATAGATACGCATCTTCTTTCAAGAGAGAGACAGCGAATGTGACACGTTCCCGTGGAGTACACTCGAGCTGTTGCAATACTCGATTTGTTGATTCCAACCAAACTTCAGCTGATGATGGATCGATCCCTTTTAAACCCATAAATTCTGTGGCACCATATTTTCGCAATTCTTTTCTCAGTGCTCGTCGAGTTACTGACACTAGAAAAGCTGTAGAAGTAGCTCCAGCTACTCGTTGAAGAGCTTCTGCTATAACACGGAGCAAGTTTTCATCACTATGACCCTCGGGTCTAGGTTTAGCATCTCTAAGCTGTTGAGCACCAGCTGAGTCCATAACAAGTGTTTCTGACCCAATTCTACTTTCATTCTCAGCGAAAGAACTACCACTATTTACATCATGATCAGCTTCATTTCTGGCTTCTACAGACATCTTTAGCTATAAAAAAGGAAAATAAAATTAAAAATTATAATCAACATCCAAATCCCGACTCCAACTCGACTTAACTTTGGCATGTACTTTTAGACTCAATTCTTAACTCGATCTAATCCGAGAATTGGCTAAACCTATAGCTCTAATATCACTAAATGTGACACCTTATATCTAACCCAATTAGAGGATCCGAATATAAAATGCCACATTGAAATGCCAAAACAACCTAAATTACTATTTCACATTATTGAAATGGTAGTGTAGTGGTAAATTTGCTTTTAAAAAATTCGGTAGCATTTCTACTTATTTTACATTAAACCCCCTACAAAAATTTAGATTTCACAATATTTTCATATTCAATTCATCTCCCAAATCAATTCCCAACACTTCCATATTCCGAAACATACCACAACCTAAGTATATCAAATTAAAACAATTTAATTAACTAATAATATTATTATTACAGCAACCAAAAGTTATTATTTTTTTTCCCCACAAAAATATATCTATAGCCAAATGACTTTATTAAAAAACCAAGTACATGCAAACTTGAAACAAAACAAAATATACGAACATGGTTAATTTTAATTTTAAGATATGAGTCCTTATCTTTTAATTTTAAGATATGAGTCACCAAACGAGCAGCAGAAGAATCAAATTCGAATGAAGGGTCTTTGCCTTTATTTCGATTCCTATTTTTGCCTGTGGTTATTGAACTCTTAAGGGAGTTTCCTACCTTGAAACTCTAATCGAGTTGCCTACCTTAAACTTACTGAAACTTTCAACTTTCAACTTGTATTATTCATGAATTATTTTCCTACTTAAACAGAGTTTAAAAATTAGGTAATAGATGCCAAGCCCAAATCTTATAGCATACTAGGAAAGTCTTATTTAAACTAATAAGGAAATTCTTAAAAATAAAATCAGAATTAAATCCCACAAAACTAGAATCACATCACAATGAAATCAAAATCAGATCCCTTCTCCTACTGCTGGTTTCTTGCATCTGGCATAGTTCTTGGCCACAAAGGCATCGGTAACAGATTCTATATTACATTTGTGTTCAACTCCTTTTGTAAACAGCAAAATCTAACATTCCATATAGTTCCAATGATAAATTGGTAGTATATTTATATTTCTGACTTCTGAGCACCTAATTTACAAAATGATTAGAATTTCAGATACAAAACTAATCAACATATCAAGGATGGACATTTTCTCCTTTGCAAAATAAAACATGCGATATTGCCACACACCCACACACACACACACACAGAGGGAAGGAATAAAAGCTGAATATGCAAATTAAAAACCGAACTGACATGTAATGGCTGGGATCTGTCACACTTGCAAATACAGACCAATAAATATGGTTGAAACAATGACTCAAAATGGCACTTTTAGAATAAATTTGCTGACCGAGAGCTCTAATAAACACAAAATCATATCTATCTCAAGCAACATAAAACGTAAACGAACAACTAAGTCCATTGATGTTTGGATCACTCACAAGTTCTAGATGTTCAATCCTAGTTTCTAGCTTGGATGCAATAACATGCACTTGAAGCCGCTCAAAAACTTCAAATTCACCTTGTTTCCTTTCCTAAATCATTTTACATGTTCTATCTGTACATATTATAGACTGAGAAATCTGTCAAAAGATAGCCTACATAGTTAGCCTTGCAACGAAACAAGCATCCTTCACCTAGAATACCGAGCACCATGAAGATTAATACCTCAATCGAGGCCAGCCTAGATGATATGTAACAGGTCCCAGTTTGAACTGTCCTTAATCAACGAAATTTAAAAACATTTATCAACCAACCTGTTTTAGGTAATCATCTAAAAGCACTATAACATGATCATCCTGCCCAGTATCGAGAATGAAAATATGCACTGCTTTATGCTTCCTCCCTCCTTAGAGACTGCAAAAAAAGATAACATATTACAAAAATCACATGGGACTAAGTAAAAAGTTATCCTACATAAATGCAGGGGAAACCACATTCGACTGAGCAAAGTCACTGAATATGAAATTCAGGGGAAAAAGTAGCAATTAATTTTCCAATCAAATAAAACCCTAACAAGCAATAACATTTACATGCTCACTTCAAAAGAACTAGACACTTACCATCCAGATAGTTAGGATTTTCATTATTATGTTCAGCGAAACATTACCCAGATATGTACCGACATTTGAAACAAGAATACTCAACTAGCTATAGTATTCGAGGTTTCAGCATAAAATACACAAGCATAACATGCAAAGAAACTCAACAATAACGGCTGTACCAACATTTAATTCAAAAAGGTTGAGTAACCAAACCTGGAGCTATTCAATTGAGACTACAAAGAAAGGTTGAATTGCGACCTTGAAACAGAACCAAATCAAATGAAAGGATTTTAGTTTTATAGCTTTAAACAAAGTTTATATAAAAAGCATTTAAACAACAAAAGAGGCTTGTTATTTAACTCAAATTTAAGAAGCAGAGAGGTAACCATATCAGCAAATTTTGTAGTAATTGGTTGAAGCGTCAGGGTTTTTTCTTTTATTGCGCCGAGAGAAAATGAACGATCAGCATCGCCATTCTTGGCCTCGAACTTTTCTTCTGCTGGTTCCCTAATGCTTTCCTGTTTTTAAGTTTCACCCGTACACGTGTAAAGGAGATAAGCTCATTAATCAAAATTACAACTAGTATGTATGGTTGATGTGATTACTGTTAATGTAAAAATAACAATAAAAATAACATTAAATATTATAGTGTAAGACAAAAAATAACTTAAAAGCATAGTCCGACCCATCCAAACTCATATTAAATCTCAACTTTTAAACTTAATTTAGCATTACTTTTCAAATTATTTTTGGGTCAATATTTTTTTAACTATAAACAGACAATTTTTGGTGTTAGGAGTACTTTTTAGAAAATGTTTTTGAACTTAAAAGTAAAAGTACTTTTTCTACATTTTACTTTTGGTAAAAATGTTTTTAGGAACAAAGAACAATTTTAACCATTATAAAATATTTTATATAATATTTATATTGAGTATTAATTACTTTTCTATTGAAATTTATTTTAAATATATAATTTATGCATTTAAATTTAAATTTTTTATATTTTAATATTTAAAATATATTTATATATTCGAATTAAATTTTATAAATAATTAATATTAATGGCTTAAAAAATATTTAAAAAATACATTTCATATATTAAAATTTAACAATAAATTATAATAAATTATTTTTTTATCTTCTTATTAAGATAAAATAATATTAACTAATTTAAATATTATTTAAATGCATATTTGTTACTTTATAACACCATGTCTAAAATTGACATTTTATTTCGCTAAAATACTTTTTACCAACAATATTAAACATTTAAATTTTAAATCAAAATTTTCAAATATACTTCTCAAAATTATTTTTTCGTAGCACTTTTAAAAGCACTTCTAAAAAATAACTTACTTATATAAGTAAAAAATTTATGATTAAATTTCACTTTTAACTATTAAATATTGGAGTCACAATTGATGTCATTGAAATTAAAATGACGTGGGTTTCGGTTAGATTTGAAGGTCAAGCCGAGCCAATGCAAAATTTCAAACACATTTTGTAGACTTCAAGTCCGGCCCAACTTAAAAAATAGGCTTAAAATTTTACTTAAGTTTGACCCAGATAAAAAATGTTAAACTCGAGTCTAATTTGGTCCTCCTATATTAATTTTTTTATATTTTTATTTGAAAATAAATTAAAAATATAATATATTAAATATGCTAAAAATATTAAAATAAACGTTTCACAAAAAATTGAAAATACATTTAAAAAATTCTTTATACAACATTAAGATAGTTGCAACTTAGCAAACAAATATCTCTAAAATAGTAGCAAAATTAACAATAAAATAAGAATTATACAATATCCAAACAATAATAACAAACTAGTAGCAATATAATAGAAAAATAACAGTAAGAAAAAAATTTTAGGCAAATTTAGGCTGGGCTCAAACCAAAAAAATCTTACTCGAGGCTCAGCCCATTTAGAAAATGAGCCTTATTTTTTGTCTAATCCTATTTCCTAGGTCTATATTTTTCCCCAAACCTTCCCACTTTTTAGATAGGCCTTCGAACCTAGACGGGTGACTCGACTCATGATCAGGCCTAGTTCCTACATATTTAAACACATATTTCCTTCTAATTTAAGAATTTGAGAAATATGAGTAAAAATAACCACCGTATAGAAAAAAAAGTTAAAATATTATAGGTAAAAGCAAGAAAAAAAGTTGAGAGAATTATGGGTAAAAGTAAATAATATATCAAAAATATATATTGAATATTAGTAAAAGTACTGTATCAGTTCTCGTATTATACCTTAATAATAGGTTATGTGATTTTTATATGTTTTTTGTATAAATCATATGAAAATGACTAATGATTAAGATAAAAGATTTTATTTTATATTTTTTAATCCCATTTACCATTTTTTAACTTAAATATCATATTTTTGTATTATTTATTATAATATTTTTTCAAAACTTATTTCTTAAAATATGTTTTGTAGGGAGAATATTTTTGTCAAATCAACACAAAGTCAATGCTCTAAATATCATAAGTTAATATTGCAAAGTGTAATCATCAGTACTTTATCTATTATTGGTGTCGAGAGTTTAGAGATTTGAACTATGCTTAGAAAATTTATTTACCCATTCTCCCAACCAACCTATTTAACAAGTGGAAGTCAAAAACCATAGAGTCAACTTCCATAATATAAATACCCCCACTCATTTTATTTTTCTCCTTACCCAAAATTTTCTTGAACTCTTATACTGTAAAAGAACTTTTATTTTGTTCTTCTTTTCTTAGAGAAAAATGGTCATATCAAGATTTCGAGGAGAACGCATTGCAGACTATGTCGTCAATATAGTAGGATTTCCAACTCAATTGTTTTTAATTTTGTAAATTTTTTTCAAAAATGTTTTTAAGATTTTGCATTTGGTCACTTTTTTTGTGATTTTTTGAAAAACAAGAAGATCAAATTGTTCGTGATCAACATAATTTAAAATTCCTGAAGATTTATGGACATATTTTATAACTCTTGAAGAGTGTTGGTTCATATATAACATATACTGTTTCAAAGTTCATTATATTATTGGAGTTGCTTGTCGCCTTGTTGGATAGATGGAGACAAAGACGTTTACATTTCATTTTTCATACAGGAAAACAAGTATAATGCTAGAAGATATCGCTTTAATAATTGGCCTTTCAATCGACGGGGAGGCAGTAATCATATCTAGTAACGTCAACTCAATGTACGAGTGCCATCAATTGTTGGATGTCATCCCATCTAAGGATAAGCTCGAGAAAGAATTAGATGGGAATTTGGTGAAGATTAACATGTCATCCACATACAGACTTATGATGACACAATCAGAACCAAACATCTTAGAATATACACATGCTTTTGCACAATTAACAATAAAACCAACACTAAGAATAGTCTTATGAAATTTCTCATACCATTGTTTTGGAGCTTGTTTGAGGTCATACAAAGATTTTTGAGTTTGCGAACTTTATCTTCCATACCAGGTGTCACAAAACCTGAAGGTTGCTCTATGTAAATCTCCTCGTCCAAATCACCATTCAAGAAAGTTGTCTTCACATCCATCTGATGTACCAGCAAATTGCGAGTGGAAGATAAAGCAAACAAAACATGAATGGTTGAGATCTTAGTCATAAAAGAGTATGTATCAAAATAATATACTCCAAATTTCTGAGTGAACCCTTTTACAAATAGTCTTACCTTATACCTCTGTATTGATCCATCTCGTCTAAGTTTCTTTCTAAAGACTTATTTATTTCTAATAGGTCTAAAACTTCTAGGCAAGTCTACTAGTTTCCAAGTGTGATTAGACATAATAGACACTAGTTCATTATTAATGACATCTCTCAAAAAACTAGCATATATTGATTTTATGGCTTCATCATAGGTTTTTAAATCGTCATCTATCAAAATTACATGATCAATAGAATCACTTATCAAGTCCAAATCACTAATCTCAGTCACAAAGGAAGTAAGGAAATCAGGTCTAAAACTAGTGACAGTCCTTTGTTTTTACTCCTCCTAGGTTCAACATCATTATTATGAGCGCCTCTATTATGTGTACTAGAGGAAGAAATATGCTCATCTAACTGTATATTAGTATTTATACTAGATTTATTTCAAGGAAACACATTCTCAAAGAAAACAGGATCTCTAGACTCACGTATGGAATGATCATGCAACGACATGAATCTATATGCAACACTATTTAGAGCATACCCAACAAATACAACATCAAAGTTTTAGTTTCGATAGTGCTCTTTTTAAAAGCAGGCAAACCCACTTTTGCTAAGCACCCCCACACTTTCAAGTATTGCAGATTAGGGGCATAACCTTTCCACAATTCATATGGGGTACAGTCTAATTTTTTATGAGGCGCTCTATTAAGAATAGGGTTTGCAGAAAGTACGACCTCCCTCCCCCACTGTCAGGTAAATCAGAACTTAATAGTAAAGCATTCATCAAATTTTTTTTAAGTTTTATCTTTCTTCTAGCTATGTCATTCTGTTGTGGGAAATAAGAAGCAGAAAACTCATGTATAATGTCGCCTTTCTCATAAACCTCTTTAAGGAAATTAGTGTCATATTCACCACCTCTATTGAATCTAAGACGTTTCATTCTTCTATCAAGCTGGTTTTCTACTTCTGCTTTATAAAAAAGAAAAGTTTTATTAGCTTTATCTTTTGATCTTAAAAGATAAACTTTTGTATATCTAGAGTAGTCATGTACAAATGTGGTATAATAGTGTTTTCCACTCTTACTCTCTGTGTTTTTAAAGTATGCTAGATCAGTATGAACTAACTCTAGAAGTTCAATCTTCCTATCAGTAAAAGTTTTTAAAAGAAGGTCTAGCATGCTTGGCTTCAACACAAATTTCATATTTATTAGAGTAGATTCATTTTTATGAGCTTTTTTAGAGAATGAATATTCACATGATCTAATCTAGCATGTCACATATCAAGGTATTCAACAACATAAGCAGAAGTGGTGACTTTATTATTATCATTAAACATAATCTTAATCACAAATAAACCTCCACTTAGATAATCTTTCTCAACATAATATTCATTATGGGAAAGTACAAGTTTATCGGAATCAAAGACTAATTTAATGCTTGCCTTATTCAATTGGAATAAACACAAATGATATTGCTCTTCTCGAAATGAATAAAAAAACAGAAATTTAGTCGAAAAATTTGACCAAAAAACTACTAAAAGAAACAGACAAGAGAAAAAGGATAATCGTTGTTTGCTTGTGTTGTGTAAAATGATAAAAATGACCAACTACTTATACTATTTTCTGAAGGAGAAAAATGGTAAAACAACAGTGTCAATTTTTAAAAATAGTAGAGAATTTTCCTCAACAAAAAATATTTTCTGTAATAGTCAGAAAATTTTTCGGAAAATATTTTTTGCATTACCAACGTACTTAAATTATGTGTTAAGATGAATTAATGAGTGTGTCTTGGAATAAAATGATTAAAACATTAAATGGTTGTTTAGATGCGATTGGAATGAGTGATTGATTATAAGTTTAACTATAAATGATTGAATACTTTAATATCAAGACAGCACTAAATTATAATGTCTTTAGTGAGAAAAGAGAGTTAGGATAATGATTTTCTTTTGGTTTAAATATGTAATAGGTTTTTATTCTCTTTTAAAAATTTTAATTTATTTTTTTATATTTTATTTTTAAGATATGAGTCCTTATATTTTTTTATTTAATTTTTTTTTCTCTCCATCAATTTTGTCATTAGAATTATGTGGTTGTTATAAAAGATAAAATAACCCTTTTAGCCTTTAATATTTATAATTTTTTGTCAATTTAATTTGTACCCTTTAAAAGTATATAAATAATTACAAAATATTTTAAAAAATAAATTTTTTGTATGTTTAATAAAAATATAAAAATTATGAAAAATAAAAATATTTAAAATTTAAAAACAAAAATAATTTTAAAATGCATTTTAAATAATTTCAAAAATACGAAACATATAAAACTTTTCAAAATTTCAAAAAATTGTGTTTTTTTACTCAATCATTAACGAAAATAAAATCTCTTCAGATTTTAAATTATTCATTTGGTTCATATTAAATCAAATTTCAACACCTTTTTTTATTTTAAATAAAATTAATTATATATAAAAATATTTAGGTAAACTTCAAAAATAGTTACTTTTGTTTGTCTCAAATTACATTTCAGTCACTTATGTTTAAAATGTTACGCTTTAGTCACTTACATTATCGTTTTGTTATGAAGTGGTCACTTTACTATTAAGCTCCGTTACCTCCCTACGGTAGTCCTACGTAATAGTCCAAATTGGTTTTAACTGCCAACTTCGATATCCAGTTGTTGGGATGAAAATAGTTTTTAATTAAATAAATTTAATTTGGATTGCCATGTAGGACATCCAAGTTGGTATTTAAAATTCATTTGGGTTACCAAGTAAGACCGCCGTTAGGGAGGTAACGGAACTTAATGGTAGAGTGATCGTTTCGTAACAAAATGATAACGTAAGTGACTAAAATATAACATTGCAAACATAAGTAACAAAATGTAATCTGAGGCAAATAAAAATGACTATTTTTGTAGTTTACCCAAAATATTTTTATGTAAATTTAATTATAAAATATATAAAATACCAAGATATAGTAATTTGTAAAAGTAAAAATACTTATGAAAAAAAATCTAAGATTGCATCACTATAGTAATTACCAAAAGAATCGGATTATAGGAATCCATAAATATAAAGGGAAACGAGATTACAGTATAAATGACGCATAATGTAAATTCAAATCCATTAGATACACCAAAAATAAAAAAAATAAATAAAATCATTAAATAAATATTTATGCGCAATTATTCACAGGTTGGAGTTTTATTTTTTTTTTTCAAATTAGTCCTTAAACTTAAGAACTGTGTTTATATTGAGGTCTGAATTTAGTAAATTGTTGGGTTTTCAAGAAAATACTAGTAGACCTATTCATAGGTTAGGTTACTCACCCAGGCGTGAAAATCCGTTCGAAATTTGAGAGAATTTGAACAAAAATATAAGGTTCGAAAAATGGGCTTGAATAAAAAAATTAGGTCCGTTTAAATATGGGTTGAGCTCGAGCTTGAACATTCAAGGCCGGAGCCGGTACGACCCGTTTTAAGTTTATAATATTTTTATTATGTTATTTTTATGTTATGTAATTTAGAACAAATTAAAAAAATAAACCTATACTAAATATAATACTATTCTAATGTAACTATTAAAATAATATTAAAATGACTATAAAAATTTTCAATAAATAAAAAATATATGGAATTATTAAATATTAAAATGATATAATATAAATAAATATTAAAGAATAATATGAGCGAGTCAAAATGTGTTTGGATTAGTTTTTTTATAAATTTGGATGAGTTTAAATAAAATTCTATGTCTAGATTTCGAGCCGAGCCAAGTTTAGATAAATATAAAATATATTAATATTATATTTAGTTTCAATCTAAACCTACACTTCTAAATATTAAGAAAAAAAAATTCGAAGTATGAAGAAAAATTGTTAAGTTAAAAGTCTAATTTCATATCTCAAATAGGGATTTAAAATAAAATAAAAATTCCATTAGATACGGAGAACCAAATCGATATTTTGGAAAACAAAAAGGGTAAAACAGTAAATGAGATGGGCACCTCTTCCCACCCCAGGAGGCAGTTGACATTTCAAGCACTCTCTTTGAATCCAAGTCTCTCTGCCACCCTCTCACCATCCGATTACTCCCTCCCACCTCTGTTCTCTCTTTCTTCCCATATATCTCCTCTCCAAATTTCTCGTCTCTTTTTTTTTCTCAAAGACAAACCCACATTCCCTACGAAATGTCGTTCGATGAAGAAGACTCTATTGAACACACCCTCCTCGTAGTTCGCGAAGTCTCCGTCTTCAAAATCCCGCCCCGCTCCACCTCCGGCGGTTACAAATGCGGGGAGTGGCTCCAATCCGACAAGATCTGGTCTGGTCGACTCCGGGTTGTCTCCTGCAAGGACCGTTGTGAGATCCGGTTAGAGGATCCCAACTCGGGTGAGCTTTTTGCCGCTTGTTTCATCCACCCGGGACAGCGCGAGAGTTCCGTGGAGCCGGCTCTCGATTCATCTCGATACTTCGTGCTCAAGATCGAGGATGGCAATGGAAAACACGCGTTTATTGGGCTCGGTTTTAATGAACGGAACGAGGCCTTTGATTTCAACGTGGCGTTGTCAGATCACGAGAAGCATGTTAGAAGAGAGAACGAGAAAGAGACTGGCGAGACGAGTGACAGTGATTCTCATATTGATATTCATCCCGCTGTTAATCATAGATTGAAGGTAGAAACTTTCAAGTCTTTTACTTTTTTACTGGTTTTAAACTTCAAATTGTGACTGATTTTAGAATGTGGGTTGATTTTCATATTTTTGAGCTAAAATTGTTAGATTAAAATTTGATTGATTTCAGAATTTGGGGTTTTGGGTAAGTGAACAAAGGAAGAAATTTAGTTGATCCGTTGGTTCTATTCATAAGTTGAATCTAAATATTGAGAGATTGTGCAACATCTTTTCGGTCAATGTGCCTTCTTAAATGAATTATTTGTAATATTTTCTTTTTTGCAGGTTCTGTTGTTCTTATAATTCTTGGTTTACTGATAAAGAAATTAAGGGGTTAAATTAGATTCATCAGTCATCATTTGCACTTGGCTGTCTTTGGTTTTCTGCTCTAAAGTGTACAATGTAGTCTTAATTATTATTGTTGTCATTATTAACGGGTTTCCAGTACAGTGTTCGTTTTTTACTTAGATGGATTTTGATCTTATGGTCTTAGATGGATTTTGATCTTATGGTGTTTTGGGTTGTAGGAAGGTGAGACTATCCGGATTAATGTGAAGCACAAACCATCTAGTGGAACCGGTATGCTTTCAGCTGCGGGATTGTCTGGTAGTGGAAAGCCTAAGACCTTGAGCCTTGCTCCACCACCCAGTGGTGCTGGAAAAATAAGGTCTCCCCTCCCACCCCCTCCCAATGACCCTGTTGCTGCTCGGCTTGCCTCTACTAGTCAAAGTGTTGATCAAAGAGCACCCAAAGAAAACATGAAACAAACCAACCCATCAACATATTTTTCTCAACTAGAGGTATGCCTTTAGTATGTATGATCCTTAAACCAAATATAGATTTAGTGTGCTCTACATGCCCAAAAGATCTGCAAATTTTGATTTTGTTTTTCTCTTGAATGTAGCATTGTTAGGGAATTGGGTATCATAATATGTTTACCACATCCACAGTCGTTATTTTTCGTAGCTTTTGTCAAGCAAAGTTGTGCCAACACCTATATGATTCAGTGTGTTACATAGCTTTTGCTTTTGGGTGGAAAAGCACTTTAACTCCAAAAGTCAGGTGTTCTTCATTGCTTCTACGGTAGAAAAGCACTTTTGAAACCCCAAATGCAATGAAGAACGGAGCCTTAATTGTTTCTTTGACATTGTATACATTTAGCCACATTGACTTCCTTTACCTCTTACTGGCGATTGTGTTGAGCTAAATCAAATGCTTATTGTTCACAAGCGGTGGTGTAGGTGTAGATTTGGAATGGAAGCTCTGATATAAGAAAATGGAATTAACTTTAGGCTTTTAAAATATTTTCATGCTTGATCTATGGATGTTTTCTTAGGAGGCTTCTGATTTCCCGAGTAACAGAAACTCATGTTTGGTTCCACAATTAACTCCCTTGATGACATTTACAGAGGAATCACCTTCCAGCAACCGGATCAGGATCTACGAAGACCACTGCATCAGGATGGGCAGCTTTCTAAATTTGCATTATCATTTATTCTCAAGTATGTAAGCTCTTGTGTTTGATGCTTTTGTTATTTGAAAAGAAAAAGGAAATGAAGAAGGGAAAAAGGAAAGGAAAAAAGGGACAGGGTGCCTTATACTTTCATGTTTGGAAAAAACATATATATATATATATATATATATGCCTCTTTCGTCTGACGTGAACCATTTATGTTTTCTTATACAATTTCAATATAATAGAGAAAATCAATAAATTTTCTGTTAAACATTGTGTTAATTGATACGTGACATGCCAAAAGTACTCAAAACTCTGCTCCCTTTTGGAATTTGCTCATTGTTCTTCCTCATCCCTCGCACCTTCTGCACAAATTTATAGCCAGAAAAAGAATAAAAACAAAACAGTTTTAGCACCAAATATCTGTGAATAATGATTAGGAATGGCAACAAGTCGGATATTTGTATATTTTGAATTATTCGTTTATTAATGGTAAATTATTCAAGTATTACTATCTAAATTTAAATTAAATACTATTATTTGTTGAATAACTGAATCCGTAAAAACCCAATTTTAAAAATTCTAATTATTTTTTGAATATCCAAATTTGCAAAAATTTGTTAAAACTCTTTATATATATATATATATGAAAATAAAAATCATAAACATTTTGTAACAAGTGGATATTAATATTCATATTCGCGTATGCTGACTAATGGATTTTCGATGTATCTATTCACATCTATTCTGAGTCTACGAAGAATGATAATTTTAAAATCTGAATTCACAATATCCATATTCACGAAAAATATATTGAATATCCCCAACTTGAATTACTATCCTATTCAAGGCAAACATTTAAGTTAATATATATATTTAAGAGACACGAAAGTTTCTCATCATTTCAAATGTCTTCCTAGAGTTAATAAAATTAAGAAATTTGGAAATTAATTAAGTAAATTTTTATTAATTTAGGTTAGTTTGATTTTTATTTCACAAGTTAATAAATTATTATTCAAACAGAAATGAATTTTTATTTAATTTTTTATTTTTATATAATAACATTAAGTACTTAATATTCAAATTAGTGAAGATATCTTAAAAATATTATTCGGTCCTGCTTTCTCCGCAAGGCAAGCAAACAAAGTAAAAACGCTGTCGTTTTAGCTTTTACACTTCCTATCAAAACGCAGCCGCACATCCCCGTTTCTTTACCCCTTATAAAATTGAAACGAATAACGTGTCCCAACACATATCTTCCACGTGTAAAATTCTGTGCAAGGAGATCCAGTTCCACCAACCGTTTACGTGGCTAAATCCCAGCAATAACAATTAGAAGACATGAATATTAAAACGACCGCAAAAACAGAAGATGTAAAGAACCGGGGGATTCACACAAAAAATGGCGGAACAAGCTTGTTGCCGATCAGGAGAAGGAAAGGAAAATGGAGGAGACTCGGAAGGCATCACCGTATGCGGCATGCAATTCGCCTACGAATTACAGCATCCGCTTTTCTTCGATTTCAATCTCGACATCGCTCGTGGATCTCGTTGCCTTCTCGTCGGCGCCAACGGATCTGGTAATTTCAATTTGCTTTCGAACAACGACGATTTTTTAAAGGAATTTTGATTCTAATTTTTTAACTGTGAGCAGGGAAGACGACATTGTTGAAAATTTTAGCAGGAAAACATATGGTGGGTGGAAGAGATGTCGTGAGAGTACTAAACCGTTCGGCTTTTCACGATACTCAACTTGTTTGTGGTGGTGATTTAGCTTATTTGGGAGGATCTTGGAGTAAAACTATTGGCTCTGCTGTTAGTAAATTTTCCTATTTCTTTTTTTAAGATTAATATCCACCATTTTCGTTTAAAACTACAAATTTACTGTGCCAAACATATGCAGGGAGAGGTTCCATTGCAGGGAGACTTCTCAGCGGAACACATGATATTTGGAGGTGAGTGCTAATTAGTCTCTTGTCGTTTGTTGCTTTCTTTACTTGCTCCTTTGTTCTCCTTTGAAATTAAACATTCTTTTTGGGTCTAAAATTATTGTTGGCAGTTGAAGGGATTGATCCTGTAAGGAGAGATAAATTGATTGAGTTGCTTGATATTGATTTGCAATGGAGAATGCATAAGGTATCTGATGGACAACGACGTCGAGTCCAAATTTGCATGGGTCTTCTTCATCCTTTTCAGGTATTTTGAAGTTATTAATATGTCATATTTGTGTGACTGATATCTTCACTTGAAGCTTTACGATTCTGCTATTGCTATAATCTACAACTGATGAAATGTAATGTACCTTAATTACCTAGTGACAAGCAAACATTCAACTGCTACCTTCCACTTCAAGCTCATATATGTTTTTGGATAATTTTGTGACTTCTAATCTGCATGATTACTAGTTTTCCTGATTTGTTTGTAACTTAATGTTTCCTTTTACTTGATTGCAGGTTCTTTTGCTAGATGAGGTCACCGTGGACCTTGATGTTGTTGCGAGGATGGATTTACTTGATTTCTTTAAGGAAGAATGTGAGCAGGTACTGACTTCTGTTCTCTGCCCTTGCAATCACATGCTAAAGTACTGACTGGTTGTTGAATATGAGTAAGGTGCTGGAACATTACTATGTTGAATATTTCTTACGAAAAGTATATAACTGATATAGCTCTTCATTATTTGGCACTTTCTTTCTGCCACAATTAGTAAAATTGATGGTTTCATTTTGATTTTGGGCTTTGACTCTTAATTTTTACATAGGGCCACTTATTCGATCACCATCCACATGTAGGGCATAGATGTTTTTGTACCATTCGAGTACTCTCATTGATGATTTCATGTTCATTCTCTAACTGATATTTACTATTGTATTAGAGAGGAGCCACAGTGGTATACGCTACCCATATTTTTGATGGTTTGGAGACATGGGCAACACATTTGGCTTACATCCAAGATGGTCAATTGAAAAGATCTGAGAAGTTAACAGAAATTAATGAGCTGAAAAGCTCAGAAAATTTGCTCTCTGTTGTTGAAGCCTGGCTTCGCTCTGAAACCAAGTGTGAGAAAAAGAAACCGTCCAATTCCCCTGCCCAAGTCCAGAAGTCCTCGACTTTTGGTACTTCTCCTTTCATGTCGTCGAGGCACATGGCATACTACCGTTGATCTTTCTGAATCCAGCTGTTTTTCAATAATTTTTGAAGGCTAAAACCAGATACACGAGCGGACTAGTCATCTTCTATTAACGTAGAGTTGGCCATTATGGATTTATATACTTGTTAGCTTGCGGTTGCCTGATGGATGGCTACGTATATTTCTCTCCTTTTGGCAGCTTTGTTTAAAAATGAAAATTGTGAAACTGATGGTCTGTCTTTAGCAAATAGTTTTGTAATTTATAATCTACCTTGGTAGTGAAATACATATGATATTTGTTGAATGAAGTCGATGCTGAATAGGTGCTTGCGGATCTTGTTTTCTACACAACAAAGCCCTGATCCAACGATCTGCCTTTGGCAAATAATGTAATATCATTTCAATAATGGAAAAGCTTTGAGTACAAGGTACATGTATCTTTTGAGATTTGTTAGTTATCAGGAGAACTAGTTGAAACAGCTTTAGCCAATTTCAGATTGCTGATCTGCTATCGGACAAGGAAGGTTCTGTTGAAATTAAACTTGTTTGTATGACATAGCTATTAAAACAATAAAAATGCTATGCAGCTTCTATGTTCTGTCTATAAATGAAGGCCTTGGTGGTTGCACAAGGGATCCTATCTCCCCTTACCTGTTTGTTGTAGCCCATGGAACACTCTGTTTTCCTCCCATTCAAGGTAATTCTTTTGTCTTCCAAGCGCAGGCAGAAGCTACTATTACCAGGACATCAGATAAACTCATTCCTAGATCCAGCTCGTGCTACATGGAAGTCGGAACTTGTCAAATGTCAGGTTGGGGATGTCTGGTAACAGGAGCTGAACACTAGAGGATTTTCGCTGTTGAATGGTAAGGACAAATATGCATGGAAGGGGACAATTTTCGGATAAATCCGCATATGAATTTCTCTGGAAACAGGTTGCTGAATTTTTGAATTCCCCTGATATAGCCTAGTTATGGAAGCTTAAACTCTCACTCAAGGTTTGGTTTTCCTTTGGCAGGTCTGTAATAATTTGCTCCCTATTCGAGTTGAACTACGGCGGAGAAACATTGTTGTAAATGGAGAATGCCCCTTTTGTTCCTCAGAGGAGGAAAACTCTGAATCATTTATTTCGCACTTGCTTCTAAGCTATAGCAGTCTGATTCGGGGCTGATGTGGGTATTAAAATCGATCAAGTTCAAGTGACAGGCTTCAGAAAATGGATCCAACAGTAGTTAGAAGGTATGGAAATACAAAAATAATGTCTGTTTTAATGTTGGAAGTCCCTAATCCATGCGGAGTAGTCGAGCAAGTCAAGAAAATATTCTCAGAAACCTCAATGGTATCCCAAAGTAAAGTCCTTAACACAAAGCCAATACAGGAGAGTAATGCAGGTGAAAACTCTAGTGATGACAACATTAACCAAATTAGGGGGGGGGGGGGGGGGAACTGTTATTCGTCAGAAACAATGGTTGCTTAAAAGTGGCATTGGCTTATGATAGGGTCCCAAGGAAATATGGTGGTGCAGCAATCTCATTGGACGATTCACATCGAGAATAAATTAATAATAAGCAAAACTCTGGAAGTAGACTCGAGATTATATTGTAAATTGTTGTTGGTCCGATTACTTCTACCAAAGATGACAGCATCAAAGGGAAGCTGATGACCCGTTGAAATATTGCAGTCCATTGTTGTCGGACATTCGCTACATAAACAGCCAAATCAATTTCGATCACGAACATGGATCACACCTTATGTTTACATAGGCTGTTCAACACTACTCATTCGCATACGAACTCGGCCAACTAATGACACTCGCATGTCCATCACGTTAGCCTTCACAAGATCATGTCAAGATCCACTCATGAATTACTTCTATAGCATCTAATAAATTTCTCCATCACTTACCGTGACACTATTCTGGTGTTATAGGACGCGGAACAAAACTCGTGACCATTACATATAAAACATTCTATTCTATGAAAATTAACTGGGACTCATTTGATTCACTTGAGCACTCTAATAAAATTAGATAAGAACTTTAAATGAACTTTAAAGATGTATAGAGTTTAAATTTATTGGAACTTTTATCTTGTAGATAGGAACTAATTTTAGCCATTAATGTAATTTGATCTATACTGTTAGATCTAGAAGAGCTCAATTAAAAAAAGATATCTTCCCTCCATTTGTAATCACATTATTTACTCAAACATTTGGTACGCGTTATTCTTCATGTGATTTTTCTGTTCATTCTTGATTTCTTTCTATTTTGAATTTATTTTTTCTTTTCACAATTTTCAAAAGTAAAACTAACTTAAGCGGATTTGAACTAAAAAATTTGCTTAAGACCGCACGATTTGCCAGACTAAAATTCTAGGTCTATAACACTAATCAAATCATACTCAATCGCATCCAAATAAATCACTCACTAACTCCTCCGTCTTTATAAAGCTCCTTTTTTTTTTTTTTTACCAAAGAAACCAACAACTTCACCAAACTCTGCCCAAATATCACTAGATTTTCTCATCCTCTAAAACCTTCATGTACCCAAATCCTGTACAAACATAACCTATTGATGTTATGTCAAAGGAAATGTGGTTTCAATTGGAGCAATTACTAATATCTTGGTAGTATTCTGTGGCCTGAAATTTGATGAGTTGCAAACTCTACTAAAAAACAGAGGGGAACCAAAAAAAAAAAAGAAGCTAATCATTACCTCATCATGTGAATGGGGGTGGTTTAGCCTTTAGCACTTGTTTGGGTGTCGCATGACTAAAAAAAATGAAGCAGGCGAGGTTGTTAATTTGAAGGGATTTGGCGCTTTGTTGTTGATGGAAAGGGGTTGTAATATCATTTGACTCCTTCCCATCAAAGACAGCTTCCTTCCATCTTTCATTTATTTATTTTTACTCATTCTTGTATTGTTGGTGTGGGTTTGAATGTACAGGGTTGGGCGAGACGATGTTTTTATCTATTTTTTTATCTTATGCTATAATATTTAATTTTATCATCACTATTATTTCTATATTAACTGCAGGTAAATGTACCATTCATCCAATTCCACCCTTAATTATGAAAAATCACTTATATCTGTCAGTTAACTTATTTATACTGATAAAAAATTTTGTATTATTCAAGTCATTAGTTATTATCTAATCTTAAATTCAAACTTTACACCTTCGCACCTCCAACCATTTTAAAGAAGATAAAATAAAACCCAATCTCCATTAATTAAATTTAGAGTTATAGTAATGTCAAAAGTAATATAATATATGTAGACATAATAACTTATTTGACCTTCAATTTTATAAAAAAAAAATAGTCCTCCATCTAATTTCTCCTTTTTTTAATTCTTAAATATGCATTGTTTGTCAAATCACCCAAAATGGATAGAAAAATTAATTGGTAATTTTGCTGATGTGGCATCCAACATTAAAAATCAATTAATTTAAAAAATAAAAGTATTTAAAAGTATTAAAAAATATTTTTTAAGAATTTTTAAAAAATTAATTAATTGCAAAAGTGACACACATATAAACGTTAACTTTTTCTTACATTTGAGGTGATTTGATAAAAAAAAATGTAAGGGTTAAAAAAACGAAAAATTAAATAGAGAATTAAAATTATTTTTTTAAAAATTAAATAATCAGAAAAATCATATGCCTGTATATATATAATTTATTTTTCTTAGGATATAAATCTTATTTGCATTAAATTATTTAATTGTAATATATATTTTTTACTTCTAAAAAAATATAGTTAGAACAAATATACTTGCAAGTGTAAGATTTTACCGTATTGTTAATAAATCATGCACAATATTAAAAATTTTAAAAATAAATCAACTTATTCGATATTATCATATTATTTAATTTATTAATAATATATAGAAATATAAACCTAATTAATTTGTGGAGCTCTAAATTAGATATTGTATTAACTTTTGAGTCTTGATGTGTCATTATTGATGTGGCTTTCACCCCGTCGGCCCCAACATGTGTCATTATCATTAACCAAACCTTGAATCATTATTACTTTTTAAGTTATTTAAACCCTAATTGAATTTTACTCTTTTAAACCCCCTCATGAACTAAGATTTTGATTATATTTTATGTCTTAATATTGTATACATTATGAATTTGGTAGCTCAACTTAATTGGAACGGGTATTGTTGTCAATATAGGAGAATGTGGGTTTGAGTGCGCTGAAGCGCATTATCCTCTTATTTATGAGTTGGGGTGAGACTTTGGATAGTTTTAAGCATTGTGTCAAAAAAATTAATTAAAATTATTATTTTTTTATTTTGATATCTAAATTTTTTACACAATTTGGTACCTGAACTTGACATTTTTTTTCCCTAATTTGGTACTTAAACTTTTTTTAGGTTCAATTTGGTACCTGAATTTATTAAATATTATACAAATTACGTAAAAACACTAATAGTGTTAAAATTTTTTTTGTTATGCTACGAAAAATATTGTCAGTGTTAGAGGAAATTCATGTTAAAAAAAATAGATATTGAGTTATTCTTAACGAATTAATGTTAAATAAGAAAAAAAGAGTTTTAAAAATTTGAATTAAAAGAAATTCATTATTTTTAATTAATAACTAATTAAATAAATAAAAATAAAAGTAATTGAACATATAAAATACAAAAAAAATATCATTTCATCTGTCACATGTCGGTCGTTCATTGATTATTTTTGCTACCTCATAAAAAAAATAACATTGTTAATATATTGGAGTAATTTGTAAGACGTTTAACAGATTCAAGAACCAAATAGAACAAAAAAAAAAAAGATTAGGTACCAAATTAGGGAAAAGAGTCAAGTTCGAGTACTAAAATGGGCCTCCAAAAAAGATTAAGTACCAATTTAAGAAAAAATTTTAAATTTAGATACCAAATTAAAAAAAAGTGTAAAGTTTAAGTACCAAAATGTTATATTAAGCCATAATTGTTTTTACAATTTATGGAAATTAATTCTTCCAAAATTCGTGATTAAACAACATGATTTTCAAGAATCAAACTCCCTAAAGAATATAATATATCAACCATTACACCCAACACTTAATAAATGATTATTCTTATAATTAAACGTTAATTCATTTTAAAATATATTTTTAATGTTAGCTTCTAAATTTATAATTTCTACACAGTTAGTAATTATTTTTTGTAAATTTAATTGGTATCAAAATTTAGAAACCTTAATCAAGTTGGTATATTTTATTGATACTTAATTAACTTCGTAATTTGATATTGACAACCAATGACATAATGCCATGTGGCAGGCTAGCAGCCTCAAATTAAGACATTATTTGAAAATAAAAAATAAATTTAAGGGCGCAAAAAAGCCTTCAAACTTAAAAAACAAAAAAAGCAATTAAGCCCTTACTCTTTTTTTTTGTACTCATTTAGATATTTGAACTTTCAAAATACATCAAAAAGGCCCTTAAACTTTTTCCAAAAAAGCAAATAAGCCCCTACTTTTTTTTTTGCACTCAATTGGGTACGTAAACTTTCAAAATGCACCAAAAAGACTCTCAAACTTTTTCAAAAAAACAATTAAGCCCCTGTTTTTATTAAAAAAAAGAAAAAAATTATAAAAATTAAAATCAATAAAATCAATAAATATTATTAAATTTTAATAAAAAATTAAAATATTAAAAATTAGAAAAAATATAAAAATCATAAAAAAAAAAAATGTAAAATTTTATAAAAATCGTAAAAAATTATAAAATATGTAGAAATATAAAAAATATAAAATTTTATAAAGTTGTAAGAAAACTATACAAAATGTAAAGAAATATAAATTTTGTAAAAAAAAATTTATAAAAATTATCGTACCAAAAAAAGTATTTTATAATTTTTCTATAACTTTTATTGATTTTTATTTTTTATCATTTTTTGCCATATGTCACACTGTGTTGCGACACGTGATGACTTTAATTGAGAAAAACTAAGGGTTGTTATTTTTTGTATGATTTTTATAAAATTTTACAATATTTTATTTTTTACGATGTTTATAAAAAATATATTTTTTAATAAATTCTATTTTTTTAACTAAAATGATTGCTTAAATGTTCGGACAATTTTTTAAAATATTATAAATAAATATTAAAAGTTTATTTAAATATAATTAAATAATAAATAATAATAAATAAGTACTAAAATTCTAAAACTTATAAATTTAATATTTTAAACCCTAAATCCTTAAATTCAATATCTAAATCTGAGAATTATTGATATTTATTTAGTTAATATTAATTATGTTTAAATAAATTTATTTAAAAATCTTTCCTATCTTTTGTTTAATTTAATTGAGAGACTATGCATCAAATACTATTCCTTAAATTTTTTATTAATAAATACGAATTAATATAGTAATTTAATATATAATACATGAGCCATGATTTTCTTTTTTATTGATAGTTTTAAAATGGTTAGTTCTTCCTTCTACATCTATGCAAATATTCCACCTTCCTCTAGTTAGCAATTCCATTGTGATATATATTCATATGTATACCATTTTTAACTTAAATTATGCTTTCATAGCTTGAATATATATTTTATATATGATATATATATATATACTCTGTTGAAAATTTAAAGAAAGTTAATAATGGTGAAAATCACTACCAAAATGACGTCTGCTTTGGCACTTAGCTTGTTGTCTTCATTTACGTGTCCTGGCTATGCCGGCCGCGCTGTAGCATTAAACAATGTCCCAAAATGCTCTAGTCTTCGCTCATTTCTTTGATCATCCTTCCCCTTTAAAAATGGCATCCACCTTTCCTTAACACCCTCCCACACCCCCTCTTCTAATTTCTCTCTCTTTTTGGTCCCCCTTTTTGCTTTATCTTTCAATGATGAAAGGAGGATTCGAAGTGGTTCATGCGACTCTAGATATGATCCAGCCTCATCGTGAACCTCTATGGGATTTCGCCTCTGTTGGGTTCCCAACTACTAGTGTTGCTGCTGCAGCTGTCAGCTCCATCCCCAGGCAAAATCTTGAAAATCGTTGCATAAACTTGGAGAGAAATGAGCTTTCCGATTGGGTCGAACAAGTTACCAAGAAGCTCATCGATGACTTGCCAGCTCAAAATACAGACACTGATGATCACCATAGCAGTACCTTGCAGGCACCTGCTGATATACCAATGGTATGCGAGGATAGCTTCCCTCCATCGCTTCTGGGTGATTTCAGGCCAAGGAAAACTGTGACGAGTAGTGATTTTGACGAGCTTCAATGGAGCAACATTAATGGAGGGAATGATAGAGGGTTAAGTAGGTTAGACGAGCAAGGTTTAAGCTTGATAACTCTGCTTTTAGAGTGTGCTGTAGCTATCTCCATTGACAACCTTGGGGAAGCTCATCGAATGTTGCTTGAACTAACCCAAATGGCTTCTCCTTATGCTCTTTCTTGTGCTGAAAGGGTTGTTGCTTATTTCGCTAAGGCCATGTCTAGTAGGGTTATTAATTCATGGTTAGGGATATGTTCCCCTTTGATTAACTACAAAACCGTTCATTGTGCTTTTCAAGCATTCAACAATGTCTCTCCCTTTATCAAATTCGCTCATTTCACCTCTAACCAAGCCATCCTCGAAGCATTTCATCGACGTGATAGGGTTCATATCATAGACCTTGATATCATGCAAGGCTTGCAATGGCCGGCTTTGTTCCATATCTTAGCCACGCGTATGGAAGGACCTCCGCATGTCACGATGACTGGCATGGGCAGTTCGATGGAGCTTCTGACGGAGACAGGTAAGCAACTCTCGAATTTCGCTAAACGACTCGGAATGTCGTTCGAATTCCACCCGATCGCGAAGAAATTCGGGGAAATCGACATCACGACGGTTCGACTCCGAAGAGGGGAGACATTAGCTATTCACTGGCTACAACATTCACTATACGACGCTACGGGACCCGATTGGAAGACAATGAGACTGATGGAGCAGTTAGGTCCAAGGATAATCACATTGGTGGAACAAGACTTGTCCCATGGTGGATCGTTCTTGGACCGTTTTGTGGGGTCTCTCCATTATTATTCCACCATGTTTGATTCACTAGGAGCATACCTAGCCGCTGATGACCCCAACAGGCATCGCATCGAGCATTGCCTATTGTATAGGGAAATAAACAATATATTGGCAATAGGAGGGCCAGCGAGAAGTGGGGAAGATAAGATGAAGCAATGGAGGAGTGAGCTAGCAGCAAGAAATAGCTTCGTGCAGGTGCCGATGAGCAGCAACTCGATGGCACAAGCACAGCTGATATTGAACATGTTCCCACCGGCTCATGGGTATAGGCTTGTACAAGGAGATGGAACACTTAGGCTTGGATGGAAAGATACTAGCTTGTTTACAGCTTCGGCTTGGACATCCCATATCTCTCGATAGCTACCTGGCTACTTTCTGTTGTAATTTTGAATTCCTTTGTATTCCATTTTCATATATATTCAATCTTAATTTGCAATGCAGACCCTTCATCTTAACTTAATTTCAATTAGGAGTCACTAAAAGAAAACATAAACCAAGAAAAGGATGGCGGTTTAAGGATGAATTAATATTTTTCATCTTCTCGTTGCCTACAATTAGGCCGGCAGGTTTCCGGTAATTAAAACTATTTCTTACTGAAAGACCAGCTTGTTGGGACTCTTTGGGTGGTTTTCTTGTCTCTAGATATGTAGTTATTCTATTATTAAATAGATTAATTTGATTCATTTAAAGGTAAAATTGAATTAAAAAGGTAAAATTGAAATAGAATTAATATTTATTGTTAATATTTTAAAAATTTTATGGGTCGATAAATTAAATTTTT
This sequence comes from Gossypium australe, assembly GCA_005393395.2. Classification (NCBI taxonomy): domain Eukaryota; kingdom Viridiplantae; phylum Streptophyta; class Magnoliopsida; order Malvales; family Malvaceae; genus Gossypium; species Gossypium australe. Next base: position 4,943,861 of record CM016620.1, on the reverse strand, counting down.
TGTTGGGAATAGAATTACAATACAAAATAATAATTTTTAAGATATTTTTTATATAATAAATATTAATTTTGATAGAATTTAGACTTATTTAATTTTTTTAAAAATAATATAGAACTAAATTTATCCATTTAATAATAAATGAATTAATTTAAATCTACTCGCATAATATAAAAATGTCTCAAGTACTTTAATATATATATATATATATATGAATACAATTGATGGATGCACCAATCACACTAGCTAGATATCTTAGATGCCCAAATCCATGAAATTTTTTTATAACTATAGGGTCATCCATTTTTACGTTTTGAATATAGTCCTATTTGGATCGGAAGTAGTATAGGTAAAGCCCTCTCAATAATAACGACAATAGATCAAAATGCCTAGGAAAAAAAAATCTACTTCCACTTCTAACATATACCCGTAAATATGATAAAATATGTATATGTTAGCTGTGAAGATATATTTAAATTGGTTAAATTATGTTGGTAGTCCTTGTACTTTGACAAAATTTGAGAGCTATCTTTTGTACTTTAAAAGTTAAAAATTTAATCTTCTTTTTTTTTTTTTTACGTCGTTGGTAGTTTTGTCAAAATTTGTGAACATGCTTATTTTCTATCAATTATATGCCACGTCATATGAGGACACCTTAATCAAAATTTTCATAGAAAATATTTACTATTTTAATAATTGGACTAAGATTTTCAAATAATAAATATGGATATTGAAATTTTAACTTTTAAAGTACATGGATTAAATCTCAAATTTTATCAAGGTACAAGGACTAACAACATATTTTAACTATTTAAATTATAAATTATTTAAAAAATAAATAATATATATTAAGTGAGATAAGTTAATTAGTTCAATTATATATTTTAATAACTAACAATTAACCGAATTAGTTAAAACCACAACCGAATAAATGAATAAAATTGACTTATGCTAAATGATCATTTTTATCTCTCTTCTGAGTGCAAGGTTGATGGTTGCCGGAACCAGACCAAATAGGTCGATTAGATCGAAGATCGGACAATACATCAATCTAGACAAAGGGTTGAACTAGCTTTTGAGTTAACTACAACCATTCGAAATATGTTGAATTGGGTTAAAAAAATTGGTTGAATCTATTTTTTTAATTTTTTTATTTTTAATTTTTTTTTACAATTTTTTTATAATTTATCAATGCTCTTAGAATTAGACCGGTTCAACTTGTTCGAATAAAAAATTATTAAAAATTTTAAAAAATAAAAATATTAAAAAAATAGATTTAATTGTCGGTTTAACAAGTTTTTAACCGATTCAATTAGTTCAAAGCCTTTTTTTAAATTAATATCTCAATCGATTCTTGATCTAACTAATTAATCTAATCCGATTTAAACATATTGTGATTTATTTAACTAAAACAAAAACCATCTGTTGAAGCAACCAAACTGAAATCAATGAATATCTTTATTCCTTCAATCACTTATTTAATTTTAAAAACCTTAGTAGGTGTAACCAAGCACATAAAGCAAAGGTGGATCAATGCAGCAGTGTGGGCTTTTTCCCCACACTAGTGGTTGAAGCCCATATATAGAGAGAGTGAGAGAGTTGAATCCTCCATTGCTGTCCTTTGATGCTGTCTTTCTAATGCTCTGATCATGTTTCGGCTTTGTGGTTAACAGTAGGCCGCCTTCCCTGGTGGATTGATTTTATTGCATTTTGAGCAATAATAAAATTTCGGGACTTTTTGAATACACAGTACGTTTATTTATAATTAATATAAAAATAGTAATAATAATGAAATTAAATATTATAATGATACTATAATATAAGATAAAAAATTAAACATAATGTATTAATAATAAACATCAATCCAAAAAAACCCTTCGTGCCTCTTCCTTAATTCCGCTTAGGATTCTATCAAAATGGGGGTCCAGTGGGTGCAGAAATTATATGGATGTGACAATGAAATGTGAGTGATAGAATGGCTCTACACTATCATCCATAATACATATATATAAGCTGAAGATGATGATCACATTTTCATCTTAATTCTATTTATTTATTTATAATTAAAAATATGAAAGATGTTATTTTGGATTGCTTAATTAGTGATTAAAAATAAGAGAAATGTATGGTGTTGCAAATAAGTGAAAAAATAATTTTTTTATATTTATTTTTTAAAATATTCCTTTTATAATTTAATTAATATTTTGATTGAGTTGATTGAGGATTGTTGAGCAGCTGCAAACAGACATTGTAGAATCTAATAATCTGCTCACATGGAGATGTTTCTATTTTTGGGGCAAGATTAGAATTAAAAAGAAAATTTAAGAAAAAACAATAAATCTATCAACCTTTTTTTCTACATTCATGGCATTCATTGAGAGAGATACAGGAACTTACAAGGGAAAATCTCCCACCAACACAAAAGTGGAGGGTCCAAACACAGAAACTATACCATAAAGCAAATGAAGAAAATGCCTTAAAAAACCCCTAATTCTAATAAAAAAAAATCTATGTTTAGACCGTTGAACCGATAAATCAAACATTAAGAGACTCAACAATTTAGAAGAAACAAACTCCAAATCTAAATGTGTTTGGAAATATTTGAGTTTTCGACGATGGACTATCTTTATAAATTCTGATCATATCTGACTCATTTTTAGCATAATGTTTAGAACTACCTAGAGTCCCTCTCCAACCCATAAATAGGAGGATAATGCATTTTAGCACACTTGAACCCACGACCTCTTATACTAATAACAACATCCATGCCAATCGAATTAAGACACGATCGACAAATTAATTATAGATATTTAATCACTTTTATTTATGATTAAAATATTAAATCGAATCCAATTATTTAAGTAAGTTAATCCAACGTTATTCTATAGTTTTTTTTCCCTCTATTTTATGATTTTACATTTTTTTAATCACAAGTCTTACATCTCTAATCAATCATATATTAATAAATATGCATAAAGAAAATAAGATAATGTTGGGAATCAAACCCAAATTCATATTTTATTTTACAGTTTCAAAGTTTTCAACTTACACTAAAAAAATAGGCCAAAATCTCCAAAGGCCAAAGTTTATATATTATTTATTGTATAACATAAATTAAGAAAAAAATCAGCATATATTTTTAAATTATTATCAATAAATTATAGCACCGTACTAAGGAATGAGGAACATGATGATCCCATGTGGACCGAGTCAAATTTCAGAACCCTCCCATTAATTTCATTATATATATTTTTTTAAATGGGAAAACCCAAGATTGAAATTATTCATTATTTTTAGAAAATTCTTGAATAAAAATTGAAAAAAGAAATTGAGACAAAAGATAGGATACACGAAGCATCCTATAACTACATCACTGCAGTCTCTAGCAGCCCATGCATATCAATGCATATAGCGGTCCAAGCCTCTGGTATTGGCATTTCAAACACCTGCAGCAACGCCAACATTGAGCCACCCTTCACTGATTTCACAACAATGTCAGCCACCATATTCTGTTCCCGCTTGATATGAGCTTCCTGAACCTCCCCTGGACGATGCAGCAAAGCTCGAATATTCCGCACTAGAGAAATAACATTGCTCCCGTGCTCAGCCGCATTAATCAACTGAACTGCTTCAAGACTATCCGATTCAAGCAAGACACGCCTATAGCCCTTGCGTCAAGTTAATTGCAGCCCATAAAAAATTGCTTGCAATTCTGCCTTCAAGACCGAGGCTTGGCCAATGTGTCAGCCATATCCTACCAGCCAAGTGCCTTGACTGTCCCTTATCACCCCTCCCTCAGCACTATGGGGCAATAACGTATCCACCGATCCTTCAAAGTTCACCTTCACCCATCCAGCCGAGGGCACGCTCCAACCGAGGCCACTTTGCTGTTCACCAGGCTTTATTTTCATCATCTTCGAATAACTAAAGCTTTTCGCCCAGCTGTTATAGATTTTATAGAAAATATAAAAACAAAAATATTCTCAAAATAATATTTATTACTTTTGCATCAGACACATTATATACATATCTAATATAGATAAAATGTGATTGATTAAGATAAATATAAAGAGAAGAAAGCAATTGAAGCAAGTTACACCCAATTGTCCTAATAGAAAGGTAAGCTCATGAACTGTGCGAAAAAATCCTTCAAAAGAAGCTTTCATAGAGACCCTTTGGGTCAATAGTTGAGCAAGCTCCACCTGTTAACCGCCATCCTAGACTTTTTATCATCATGTCTTATCTGAAGTGACATAGGGTACATCATAGTGCCGCTCTATCTAGACCTATACTATTAGATCACTTGACTTTGACCGATCAATAATAACTTGACACGCGACACTTCAAGATAAGGGACTAAGGGTATGCAAGGCCTAGAGCAGGTAGACAGAAGAGACGGATCCATCATTACTCCTATTTTCTGACATGAACTCTCTCTCTCTCAGCTACTCCTTCTCACTCCATCTTTGGCCACCATATCCAATGACTCTATGCCCCGTACTAAACGGGGTGAGTTGTACAACTTCACTACCTTTTTTGCTTTGTCCAAATCAACCATCAATAATTGGTGTGGTGAGGATAGATTCATTCTCAACGTGACATTTCTCTAATGATAAACTTGAAAACCACAATTCCCGCCAATCAAATTAACTAAGCCCAAACCCAAAATATCCATGAAAACCAACCAACCTAGAACTTTGCAACCTATTATTACAACCCTTGTAATCAATACGCTCCACCATACTTATACTAGCAGAGATACTACGAAAATTATCTTAGCCACCAATATCGGAAGCAAACCTACATGACTCAAAACCAAAATGCTAGCTCCCAACAATTCTTAGAGTTGCAAGAAAACAAAGGCAAAATGAATGGATGTCTTCTTCAATAGTAGAGGTGCCCCAACATTCAATAGAAGGAAGCCAAGTCGAGGCAAGCAATGGCATTAAGGTAAACAAAATCAAAAATAGTAATGGACCATCTTCAATCTTTGGCCTTCAAGCATGCCGCTTGGATGGCAAGAGCTTCAGTAGCTTGGACAAACGTCGAGACAACGAAATCAGTCAAACCATCCACGGAGCCACCATTATGATCCTGAATAACTGCACTAATACCAAATCAAAAGAGGCATCACAATTAAACTTAAACAGATACAACTAGTGTCACTTACTAGATGGACACATGGTCCATGAATCAAGGGGTTTTCTTTAGTGACAAGCCCTCCTTCAAATAAGGTTTTTCATCTTAGAACCACCTTAAGTTGTCCACAAGTGCTTCCAAGTTCCAACCCTTTTGATCCTGGTCATTGCCTATAGGAGATGCTGAGCCACGATTACCCTGAACAAGCATTGTAAGATCCATCTTTCAAGAAGTGTCACACAAGATTATCTTGTGTTCCACGCAGCTAAAGAATGTTTGAAGAACATCACTCTTTGAAACACTTCAAATTGATAAGATCATTGACCATTTCAAGGAGGGGGAGGAGAAGACATTGGGAAGAATGAAAACTGAGGGACCTATTAATCCTACCAAATCAAAACATCTTGATCACACCCAACGTTCCAATGAAGTTCTTCCTTGAATAGATCGACACCCTTCCTAATACTCCTCTAGGCCCAAGATAGGGAGCTTAACATCGTTGGCTATAGACATAGACACAACGCATAAAATTGATTTTTATTTGAAGAAATAAAACTGAGAAGAAAGGGTCAGACTGAGACAAAAACGCAAAATTCATGCTTTAATTTCAATATTATAAAAACAACTATTAAAAAAGTCTCCTTCTCTTACTTTGTGTTTTTTCTTTTCCTTTTCATTTCATATTCTCTCTCTCTTTCTCTCTCATTTTTTTTCCATTTTCATCGTTAAACACCTGAAAATCATTTCTTTACTGTTTTCTGGTTTTTATTTTATCTGATTTATTATTTCCAGCCATTTCTGATTTTTCAACCGTTAGTTTATATAATTTGATTACAGTTGGACGTTTGGATTTGCCAGTTGAATCATCGGCTTCCTCTCAAGTCAATGTAGCTGCGTTTTTCTCCTTAATTATGTTTTCCGTTTCAAAATTTTGGGGATTTTGTTATCAATTTCAAACTGTGTTGTTGATGAAGTTGGATATGAATATCTAATTTTTCCCTTTGATTTTTTAGCTTTTTTCTTCAAAAGATTTCATTTTTCTTCTTCTTTTGGTCAAAATCTCAGCCCCCCTTTTTTTTTGTTGATCTGTTGGAGGCTTGGAGTTGTCAATTTAGTAAATCCCTTGAGCTTTGAAGATAGTGTTTTGTTTTTGTTTGGCTTGAGAATGGATAATGTGATTGGTGGTAAGTTCAAGCTTGGAAGAAAGATTGGCAGTGGCTCTTTTGGAGAGCTTTATTTAGGTATGGTATCCCCAAAGCCCTGTGATGGCTTTCTTCCCTTTTCTTATTCATGGAAAATATGTTTAGTTTCTTTAATTCTTCGTCAGTTTTGTGGTTTCTTTTTCCTAATTTTTTGGGGGTTTCTGTTGAAGGGGTAAATGTGCAAACTAAAGAGGAAGTTGCTGTCAAACTGGTATGCTGATCTTTTCTTGAGATAGTGCTTTTGTTGGTCTGCTTCTAGCTTTGGTATTTATAATGATGATTTTGGATCCTTGAATACCTATAAATAAAGCAAGCTTTATTATTATCTTTTGGCTTATCCTTGCTTTGGACTTTAAATGCATTAAATTTTGGACACTGACCAAAAAAAAGATTAGAAATATGATCTTTAGTTTAGTGATTGCCTTTTTTTCTTAAAATGGAAAAGTGGTTTTTACTAATCAACAACTTATTAATTTAATTTGTAAACCATGACGTGTGGTGATTGATCATTTATTCCTAACCATGTGGTCGGGGATTTCATCCCCGTTCATAGGAATGGAGCACATTTCATGTCTAGCCGTTTACCTTTTCTGAGAGTACTCCCACTAAGGGGATTAGTCATTGTTACCAGTGGTGAATCAAAAAAGAAAAAAGTTATAAATTTGTGTAAAGAAAGTTTATTGTTTCAAGAGAATGTTTTCATATATCCACCCTTGTTTTAGCTTTATATGGTTCTTCATTTAAGCATATAAAGGGGAAGACAATTTGTTATTGGTGATTTCCATTCTAAGAAGGAGAAAAAAGTGTTTTCTAATTCTACACAAATTTATACTAATTGCCAAATGTTCCCAATCTGCAGTTTATGTTTTTGGCCTCTTTGAAATGAAGTGTTATGGTGATCTTTACATGTTAGAACGTGTTATTTTAGGTGTGATTGTGAAGAGAATGAAAATTTCCTATTCCTAATCATTATAACAGTGATGGGCACAAAACATTAATTTTATTTTCTAATTTGACCCTTTGTTTCTCTCTTCCTTTTTTGCAGGAATCTGCAAAGACCAAGCATCCACAGCTTCATTACGAGTCAAAATTATATATGCTTCTTCAAGGAGGAAGTAAGTCTATGTTTGTGCTTCACTCTCCTAACTTGACTATGGTCTTCTCTGGTAGCCTTGTCCACTGCACTTCCATTAATGCCATTATGTGAAAGGGAAAAAAAGAGAGAAAAACATGCAAGCTCTGTGGAAGCCATAATTTCTTTGATATATATCTTTGTAAACCAGTCTTCATTCAATTTACGATTGCTCTTGGTAGTGGTTGGTTTAGAAAGTGAATAGCTGACCTTCTTTCCTTCACATGATTATCGCACTATCAACTTAGTCTTTAAACAATTGTTGAAAAAATTACTAACTTTTTTTTCCTGGTCAAGCTAGCTGGTTGATGTCTTATCTTGAAATAATGTTGCTAGTTTTTTTGGATAAATTTTTAGAAAGCAATTATTTTTATCCTTAAATAACTTGTTGAGGGTTCTCCTTGATACAGCGGGTATTCCTCACCTCAAGTGGTTCGGAATTGAGGCAGATTACAATGTCATGGTAATTGACCTTCTTGGACCTAGTTTGGAAGATTTGTTCAACTACTGCAACCGGAAACTTTCATTAAAGACGGTGTTGATGCTTGCTGATCAGTTAGTAAGTATAACATTCTTTTCATGATGGAGAATCAGTTCAGTTTTTTTCATAATATTCTCCCTTTTCAACTCTTTTTTCTTTTTTTTCTTTTTTCAGATTAATAGAGTAGAATATATGCATTCAAGAGGTTTTCTTCACCGTGACATAAAGCCTGACAACTTCTTGATGGGCCTAGGACGCAAGGCAAATCAGGTATTTAAAGTTATCTTGTATTATATTTTTTTGGCAAACATAACATGCACATACAGTACTCATTACACTGCTTGCACAGCCACTTTCAAATTTGAATTGCTTGTCACAATAAAAATATTATTTCATTTCTACGTATAGGACTTTGTTACACTTGAAAAGTATGAATATTCTGATATCGGTTTTTCATTATTGTTACTACAGGTATATATCATTGACTATGGTCTTGCGAAGAAGTATAGGGATCTTCAAACTCATAAGCACATCCCGTACAGGTGATTATCTTTTTGTTGACTTGTTAATACAGAAACTTGAAGATCTCAAGATTGTATAGTTCTCATCATAATGCATGACTATCAAGTCAAGATACTAGATAAGAAAGTTACTTCATGATCTAGCTACGTTTTTCAGCTCAGTTTTTGCTTTACTTATGGATGCAACTTATAATGCCTTAGTATTTTGTACAATTCGAGGAATATCATATTGCCTACTTTCTTTGTATCAAGTTCCTACTTGGTAAAGATATACCGAATATTTGGTGCAACCAAATACATTTGTTTGCGGAACACTGATTGGATTCTTTTGCTGCAGAGAAAACAAAAACCTCACAGGCACTGCTCGTTATGCAAGTGTCAACACTCACCTTGGAATTGGTAAGTTGTGTTATTTTGCGACTCAACTAGTAGCAGTAAATCATATATCATAGATGAAAGTTTACTTGTTACTTTGTTTTAATACATTCTTCTATTTTATCGGCAGAGCAAAGCCGCAGAGATGATTTGGAATCCCTTGGTTATGTGCTTATGTATTTCCTGAGAGGAAGGTTGTGTATATGATCACCCCATGCTCATTTCATTCATGGTTTTATATTGTTTCTTGTTGCTGAATCTTTGTTCTTAGTTTTCCTTCGCATTGATATTGAATTTGATTTAGTTTGCACCATTTCTTTGCTTCAGCCTGCCCTGGCAGGGGCTAAAAGCTGGCACAAAAAAGCAAAAATATGATAAGATTAGCGAAAAAAAAGTGTCAACTTCTATAGAGGTATGTTTACTTGCCCCATCCTTCGACTGATTGGTTCCCCTTGAGAAATTTAATTTTTATGATATCACTCTTGCTTCGTTTTTCATTAGTACTGGTTTACACGTGTTTAATAGGTGCTCTGTAAGTCATATCCATCTGAGTTTGTCTCGTTTTTTCACTACTGCCGTTCTTTGCGGTTTGAAGATAAACCCGATTATTCCTATTTGAAGAGGCTTTTCCGAGACTTGTTTATAAGAGAAGGTTAGTTATCATCATTGTGGTTATGTATTCTGTTACTCTTTCGCACACATACACACATACTCAAACCAGAGGATGCTGTTGAACTTATTTCTCCATAGAATGTCAAGTTCTTTGTTTTCTGTTCATTCGGTTAAGAAAATCGCATTGCTGCAGGTTATCAGTTTGACTACATCTTTGATTGGACCGTATTAAAGTACCCACAGATCGGTGGCAGCTCCCGAGTGCGGGTAAGTACTTATAAACTTCTAGCATTCAGTTACAGTCATCTAAGGAGCATTGCTTAGTTTTTGCATCCGTTTTTCAGCATTCCAGTGGAAGAGCAGGTTTAGCTGCAGGAGCAGCCATTGAAAAACCCGAAAGAATCACAGGTCTGCTTTGTTTCAAAAGAACTAAATTTCTCGTTAAGTCGTATGATCATACTTTTTTTTCCGTGGAACTTAGACATTTGTTGCTCAACTATTCGGTTTAAAAGATGGCCATTCTTTAACTATCATGATTTATACTAACCTGTATGCATTCTTGATGAAATCATTCAGTGGGAAGAGAGATTCGGGATAGATTCTCTGGTGCGGTTGAAGCATTTTCTAAGAGAAATGTTTCAAGTCCTAGTCCTCGTCGTGATCATTCTAGACACAAGACTGCTGAGGGTGTAACCTTGTCAAAGCCTACGGTGAGCTTTAACTTCCAGTCAAAGAAACTATCTTACCATTTTCCTTGACTGCAGTTTCCGACATTTTAATCTCCAGTCTGGTATTTTCAGCACCCAGATTCAGATAAAAGATGCAGTTCTTCTCGATATGGTAGCACTTCAAGGAAAGCTGTAGTAACAAGCAGGCCTGGTTCATCCAGTGAACCCAATGACATTCCACAAAACCGACAGGTTTCAAGTAGCAGTCGCATGTCTACCACACAAAGACTCCTTGCCTTCGAGTCGAAAACATCCAACCGTTCAGCCACTGCTAAAGGTAGCCGTGACAATCACCCTCTTCGAAGTTTTGAGCTCCTCTCGTTAAGGAAATGATGGAGAAGATTATCAGTTGCAAGCTGATGTTTTTAGTAACTTACAATCTCAATTGTAGACGTTTATTCTCACCATCATCTTTCAAAAAATTTATTTGTGAAATTTTTTGAATTGAATTATTAGATTAATTCTCTTTTTTGGTTTATTTGGTGTTCTTTTTAATTTGTTTAAAATCAAAATCAATTTTTGTAATTGATGGTTAAATTTTACAAACAAGTAACTTTTGAGGTCTCAAACATTTGTATCATGATAGTCATTGTCAGTACCATATCAGTAGAAGAAAATTCGGTATCGACATGTATACCATACACAATTATATCAAAGTTAGATGGAGGTATTTGTTACCTTGTGGAAACATGAATCATCACTGTCATATCTACAAAACAAAATTACCAACTTGCAGATATGATAATTCTAGGGAATAGTTCAATGATTTAATGTAGTAAAACCTGGAGTTTAACTTTTATATTTTTGGTTCATGGATTTCTAAGAGCTGCCAACCGCTTCTCGAGCTCATCAACACCCGAGCTGCATTACGGAATAAAAAATTATCAAAGAAAGGATATAACGCATTCTCTTTCAGGAAACAAATTCAAACAGTGGTTTATGAGACCCAACTTTTAGAATATTTGGGTGATATCCTATACAAACACATTGCACAATGACGTGTAAGCTTATTATTGCAAGTAAGGTGGAAATCGTTGGGCATGAAATTCAAATCTAAGGTGGGGATCTTCATCAAACACATGGGTCTCTGACAACTGCAAAAAACATTCCAATTGAGAAGGACAAGGGAGAAGACAGAAAAATACCTGCTGACTGCTTCAGTGTTCTTTCCTGCAAGCCTACCTTTTGGAGTTGATGACAACTGCAGAAACTTATACACATCAGACTGTTGCACAAAATATGATAATTGGTTCACAATAAATCCCAAAATAAAGAAAGGGGAAAAGTGTGAAATACCAACCTGTGAGGCAACATCAACACCAATTTCATCTAGAACCTGAATAGAAGAAAATTAACAAAGGTCAGTAACAGTTCTTTGCTTTGGGAGCTACAACAGTCAAACAATGGACTTAAAACTATTGTCCTGCCCAAGAAAGCTTGTCTAAGCTCCATAGAAGCACCCAAAATCTGTCACTGCGCCAGTTTTTTAATCTACCCCATCAGCTCCAAACCTAAATTTTATGATATAACCCTCCATCCCCCAAATCCCCTTTTCCTTTTCTCAGAAAAAATGGAAGGGAAAAAATCACACCTGATTGGTAAGGTCCTCAGTCTCATCTTCTGCCTCATCATCGTCAAGAGCATCATCTATGGCATCTGACATCATTTCAGTCTGCAAGCATGGATGCTAGACTGTTGAATTCCATGAATATGAACTAAAAACACAAGCATGAACTCAACTCCACATTTCTAATATTCTAAAAATCAAGCATCATCTTACAGTCATATCCATCTGTGAAGACTGCCTCTGAAATTCCCGAATAATCTTGGCTTGTTTTTCAGGGGCCATTTGCTGCAATGAAGTCTCAGTCATCAGTTGTTTAAGAATCAAGAACTATTTTGAACGGGGAGAATGATTGTAAGAAATGAAGTCCATGACAACATAAACGTATATAGTGATGTATGGATGGAAGTTTACATGTGAGACAGATATCCACCAACAGTTAAGAGGAACATTTTGGTAAACTGGTTATTGAAGGCAAAGATGAATATGATCCATAAAATCGAATGTGTCAAAAGAAAATTAACATATATATATATATTATATAAACTGACCTTATTCATAGCTGACATTGCCTTGGTGGCACCTTTCATGCCAATGGCAACTGAAGATTGAGCATGCATTGCCTATTAAAAAGACAAGCATTACTAGAGGTACTATGCAACAAACTGACTATAACACCATGCAATAGCGGAGGAAAGAGGAGGGAGGGGAATACACCTGTGTATGAGTTGAAATGCCTCTCATTTGAGCTCGACTACTTTGTAACTTAGCTATCTGCTGCCTAAGCCTGACCAGCTGTCGGGCTAAAGTTTTGGTAGCAGCCTGCACAATGCATATGCGGGGAAAGGGGACAATTTGAACAGCTTTAAGCATTCAACTGAACTTGACACTCAACTCTCTAGGAGAGACAAAAATGCAATCGAAGTACAAAGCTAAAAATACCTCATTCCCGGTTTTAGCGGTTCTTTTAATTTCAGCAACAAGTTTCTTTTCCTGAAATTAAGATAAATCAGGTCAGAATCAGCTTGAAAAACCCTCACAAGACCATCATGAGTTGGCAACAGGATGTACCTCTAATTGCAGGGCTCCTATTTCCTTCTCTATACCTGAGTCAAGACCACAAAGTATATTGAATTTCAGACCAAAGCAATGATCCAACTCCGAAGTATAAGTAAAACTAATGCAACGATCCATTCCAATATATAAATACAGAATCATTGTCATCAAATTTATAACTTCGTAAATTTAATAAATACATAAATAAATTTAATTGATTTTATCATAAAAAGGTAGAAGGCCAAGTTCGGAGAAAATGATCAAACGTCACCTCTAGTAGCACGCGTCATTTCTCTCTTACTCTCACGAAGAGCCTCTGCAAATCCAAAAAATTAAAAATAAAGTCTATATATATAATAACAAAATAAGAAGCCATGATCGTTAAGCTTTAACAAGTCAACGCGAACCGTAACCAAAGATTAAAAAAATGGCTAGAATCATGTAAATTGTAAAATTTTATTGCTCCAAGATATGAGCATTGAATTGAAGATAATTTTAAAGAGATTTCAGAAGAAGAAAAACAAGTGACGTTTGATCGAAATTCAAGAGATTAATATGGCTAAGGTGCGAAAAGTAAACTGAATTAAGTTACCTTTGGGATTAGGTTTTTTGCTGAAGATGTTCATTTTGCTTTTCTGTGTTTCGTGATTCAAATGGCCTTATCGGAAGGAGGTTTTGGATATATATACTAACGGCAATGGGTTTCAAAGTTTGGAACTAACACCAATTGTTGGAGAAGTCGCCCGGAAATTTGCGGGATTTTTCCTGTTTCTTTGTTTATTTAAATTCTTTATTATTATTATTATAAGTTTAATTAATTGACCTTTTACAAACTAGGGCTTAATTCCTGGTAAATAACTGAAATGTCTCTCATGAATTTCGAGTTTTCAAATGAGGTCCCTTTTATGTTTCGATTTGACCCCACTAGCAAAATAAAATGATTAATAATAATCAAGCACGTACCAATATGAAAACAATTTTAATTGAGACACCTATACTAATATTGTTGCTATACCATCTCGGCAAATGGCTCTATTTGTCACCTCTTAAATACCATGCAACTGAGCGATAGACTACCTCCGTTAAAAGTACCTAAGCCCCACCCCACACCCATTAATTGCTACGTCATTTTATAATGTCACATCGCTAATCTATTGGGTCACGTCGCCATGTCTATAAAGAAACAAGATGTAACATTGCTGTCGTGAAATGTTAACACACGGCGTCCCTTCTATCCTATGTATATAAGCCCTCTCATTTGAATAGTAGAGATCTCTTCCAACCTCACTATTAAAAACATTAATCATTTCCCTGAACCTTTCCTTTCTCCTTTCCAACATTTACAACTTCCCTCACTATCGTAGAACAACAACTCTCCATCCTTCAAGGGTGAAATGCTCCTCATCTTCGTCGAATCTCCTCCTTGTTGATAGGCCATGTCAACAATTGTTTACCTCATTTTAATGTGGATTAGACAAACAGCACTTTGAGAACGAAGATTTCTAGCATGATAAATATAAGTAAGGAGATATTAATGTTTTAACTTCCAAGTATTTTTTGATAATTTAGGAAAAAAAGCTATGTGATAGTAAAGAAAACCAAGGATTTAAACAAACAAAAGAGGAGTGCATAAGAGTTGAGCGAGAGAAAAGGAAACGATACCTATATAGTTAGCTTGTTTATTAAGAGGGTGGCCCATAGCAAAGTTAATGATCACTCATTTTAGGCTAATTTATTTTTTCTTTAATAGTTAATTTTTTGGCCTTATAACCTAGGTTACTTTAAGATCCTTCTTAGCTAATCTGATTTTTGAAAGTTATATGGCTTGCATCTCAATTGCCACCAAGTGATGCAAGATATTTGGGACTTGTTGGCCTTATGCTTTCCTTGAACTATGATTTTGTTGTATGCTTTGGCTTTCTCTGTTTGTTGGTATAACAATTATAAAATGAATGCTTCTGTTTTTTTTTTCTTTTTGGCTATAAAAACTTTCATTCCAAAAAGAGCAAACAAACAACAAAGTTTAAAAAACATCAAACAAATAACCCAGATAAACTAACATGAGAAAACCACGGTATCCTCTAAGCTTATCCTGGATCCTGGCATCAGAAAGATGGAGGTGTTTGTTAACCATCCTTGTCAATAATAAAGACCAAGGAATATGGTAGTTGATTCAAACAACTAGAAATATGCATTTCCCTACGTCTCTATTTAGCAAACTAATTTGCTTCCCTATTGTAACATCCCGAAATAGGGCCTAAACGGAACAGTGGTTGCGAAACCATAAATCCGAGTCAGTAAAATATTTTAATATTATTTTCTGTGCCGTTGATATGTGATTAAGCATGTGGTAAATTTTCATGAGCTAATTTATCTGTCTGTGTGTTTAATTTGATAAAAGGATTGAATTGCATCAAATGCAAAATTAGTGTGCTTTATGAAAAGATGTCTATTTGTTATGTCTTCTTAAGTGTGAAGACTTATGTGGCAATTAAGCCAATTATATGGCTAGTGGACGGCATTGAATGATGAAATGCATTTATATGTTTTTTTTATATTAAAAACATTAGTTGAAATTTTATATTATATGTATTTTACAATCTATTAGTTTATAATAATAGAAACATGAGAAAGTGGCTTTATTTTCATCACTTTCTTGCCGAAACTCAAAGAGAGAAAAAGAAAGCTTTGAAGCTTTGTATCTTCGGTATTTCTAAGCTTAAATTCAAGGTATGTTTTAGCTCGGTTTTTTGATAAATTTTACGTTTTTGAGATCGTTGCTTTGAGTGCTACAAAACCCATGTTTGAATTTTGAATTTTGATGAATATTTTGAGTTATGCCATTGATGAGAACTTGTGATTTTTGTTGTTTGATGGTAGAAAATAAAAGATATGTGTTTGTTCTTGAACTTTTGATGAAATTAAGTGATCTTCGGTGAAAACAAGCTAATTAGTAAAAGTTGTTATTGTTCATAAGTATGTGTTATAGTAAGAATTTGAAGTTGCTATAGAAGGGAAAAATGTTCAGCATGTTAGAAAACATAAGAATAAGGGTTGAAGTTTAATTTTCGAGCCTAGGGGCAAAATCGTAATTATGTAAAAGTTTAGGGGCAAAATTATAATTTTGCCAAAGTTAGAGTTAAGGACTGTTTTAGTAAATGTGAGTATTAGATAAGCTAAATTTTCTATTATAGATCAAGAAGAACGAAATCCAGAGTTAGATCGGGGAAAGAAAAGGATAGTGGACTAAATCGATATAGTTTATCGTATTTTGTTTCGAGGTAAGTTTGCGGTAAATAAATAAAATATTCTATTATTTTACATTTAATATTATTAAATTTCAGAATTTACATATTTATTCTGTAAATTTATTATTTAAAGACTCAAGTATGAATTGACGAAAAAGCTATCTCAGAAAGTTCCGGTTGAACCTTAGGAATGTGTAGGATACAAATGTCATGACCTTAGGGTTTAAGGAAATCATGTAAGACCATGTCAAGACATGGCATTGATAAGTTACTATAAGGCAAAGGTCCCATGTAAGACCATGCCAAGGCATGGCATTGGTGAATTTATAAGGCAAAGGTCCCATGTAAGGCCATGCCAAGGCATGGCATTGGTGAGTTCACAAGGCAAGGATATCACGTAAGATCATGTCAAGACATGGCAATGGTTAAGTTTCATAAGGAAAGGTACCCGCGTATCCTTAGTATTCCAAGTGGTTCAACGGAAAAATTCAAAGAGTATTCCAAAGTAAAGGTAAGACAAGTTCAAGCTAAAAAGGTAAGGTAAGAATACAAGTTTAAGTATATTGAGTTAAAAGCTTAAGTGATCTTGATAAGAAAAGCATAAGATAATTCATTAAGAATGTTGTTATCTATTTACATGTAAACTTACTAAGCTTTATGCTTACTCTCATTCTTTAATTTTTTTTTAGTATTACAAGCCAACTCGGGGATCGAAAGGACGTCGGAGATCGTTACACACTATCAAAAGATTATATTGGTATTTTGTGATTCGAACGTTTTAAGTTATGGCATGTATAAGGACTTAGTCATTTTGTGTGTATGACCTTATGATATGGCTTAATATTGGCTTGTAAATGCTTGGTAATGATTAGCCATTAAAATGGTTAATTAAGAACATGTTTTGGATGTTATGAAATGCCTAATCGATAGTTATTTTAAAGAAATTATGTAATTATATGCAGGGGAATAGTTGGACAGCAACAGTGATGTGATTTTGAAAAATCACCAAAAATAGTAGAAATTGAATTAGGTTGTGCATGAGATATAGAATTAAAGTTTATTGAGTATATTTTTATATAAAGAAAACGTGTAGGAAAAAGAGTTGTATATTATGAGATAATTGATTTTTAGTGAAGAGAGGTCAGAACTGTCAAACTGTGTAATAGGGGGGACTTTAACTAATAAATTGTACTAATTGGCCACACCAAAAATTCTGGAAAAATTACAGTAAGAAGATATATGAGTCTAGTTTCAAGGAAAATTTACGGATCTAGATTTTGAGTTTCGTAACTCAAGTTATAATTAATTTAGTGAACATGACGCAGACGGACAGTTTCAATTTTTATGCCCCGAACTAGTAAGTTAAGTCTAGTAATGCCTCGTGCTCGACTCCGGCAACGGTCTCGGGTAAGGGGTGTTACATTTATTGGTATCAAAGCAAGAGTTTAGTCGGTTCTCGGAATATTCAGTATGAGTAAGAGTCTAACTATACATGCCATACTTATATTTTGATAGTGTGACGACTCCTGACAATTTTAAAAATGTTTTTCTTATATAGCTATGGATCCCGAACGAGATGGTGCAGATGATGTAGAGAGTAATGTGCCCGCTCCCACTGAAGGGACGGTGCCACCAGATAGTCGTGAAAGGCCCGTTACAGTTAGTCAAGGAGGGGGGCTCGAGAAGCCTTCTTCCAAGCTATGAATGAATGGTTTGCTGAATTCGTTCGTACGAACTCGGATGTTAGACCTCCACCCCCTCATGATCCACAGACTACCCATGTAGCTTCCCCAGTTATAAATACCGTTAGAAGAGAGAAACCACCCGTTGACAAGATCAAAAAACAAGGGGCTGAAGAGTTTCGGGCTACCAAAGATGATGATGCGGAGAAAGCTGAATTTTGGCTCGAGAACACTATCAGGGTCTTTGATGAGTCATCTTGCACACCAAAAGAATGTATTAAATGTGTAGTGTCACTTCTTAGAGATTCGGCCTACCAGTGGTGGAAGACACTTGTGTCAGTAGTACCGAAAGAAAGAGTTACTTGGGATTTCTTTCAAGAGGAGTTCCGTAAGAAGTACATCAGTCAGAGGTTTATTGACCAGAAAAGAAAAGAGTTCCTTGAGTTAAAACAGGGTAAGATGATTGTGATCGACTATGAATGTGAATTTATCCGACTCAGCAATTATGCTCAAGAGTGTGTGTCTACAGAGGCTATCATGTGCAAAAGATTTGAGGATGGGCTCAATGATGATATCCGACTGTCAGTTGGTGTTTTAGAGATAAAAGAGTTTGTTGTTTTAGTTGAACGAGCCTGTAAGGCAGAAGAGTTATTAAAAAGAAAGGGTAAAGCTGAAATTGATATGCAAGACACGAAGAAAAGACAGATGAGCAAGTCATTTCAGTCTACATCCAAGAGGCCTAGAGAGTTTTCTACGAGATCTAATTTTTCAACCGGGTATTCTAGCCGAAACAGAGGTGGAAGATTTATGGATTCAAAAGCTCAAACCACTTCGATTGCGAGTGTTGGCAGTATTCAGCCTGATAGGCCCGAGTGTCCTCAATGTGGTCGATGTCATCCAGGTCAATGTCGAGCAACTGAGATTGGTTGTTTCCAATGTGGTGCACCAGATCATTTCATTCGGGAGTGTCTCGAGATGGTTAAAAAAGAAGTAATATCGAGTGCAAGATCAGGTAATGCCCCCGTTAGAGGCAGACCTCAGAGAAATTCGGGAGTAGGGGAAGGTGGAGGTACATTTAGAGATACAACAACAAGATCAGATGTTAGAGCACCTACAAGGACTTATGCTACCCGTGCTCGTGAAGAGGCATCTTCCCCCGACGTAATTACGGGTACATTTTCTCTTCATGATGTTAATGTTATTGCTTTAATTGATCTGGGTTCAACCCATTCCTATGTTTGCATGAAATTAATGCCTAGTATGAACATGCCCATAGAGTTTACAGAATTTGTGATTAAAGTATCGAACCCATTAGGTCAGCATGTGTTAGTAAACAAAGTATGTAAAAAATGCCTTTTTGATGATTAGAGGTTACTGTTTTTCGGCTGATCTCATGCTATTGCCATTTGATGAGTTTGATGTAATTCTTGGTATGGATTGGTTAACTGCACATGATGTGATAGTGAATTGTGAAAAGAGATTCATTGAGTTGAAATGTGAAAATGGTGAGTTTCTTCGGGTTAATTCAGATGAGTCAGATAGTTCAATTTCCATGATTTCTATTATGTCTGCTCAGAAATGTTTAAAGAAAAGATGTGAAGCTTATCTTGCTTTTGTGTTGAATACTAAAGACCCAAAGTTGAAAATTGAATCAGTGCCAGTGGTAAATGAGTTTCGTGATGTGTTTCCGAAAGAACTACCAGGTTTGCCTCCTATCAGAGAAGTTGAGTTTGGTATTGAATTGATTCTGTAACACCTCTTACCCGTATTCGACGCCGGAATAGGGTACGAGGCATTACCGGAATTACAATTTTATTTATCAGACATTTTATTTCATTTAGCATTTATATTTGAAACCAATCAAAATCAAACATATTGTCCCTTAAACATATTTATTTTTTTTCTCGTCATGTCTTACATAAATTTATTACTCGTCTCAGCATACTTAATTATCTTGTATTAACATATTAAAGATAATCACATATTTACATATCATGAAAAATATCATTCAATTATCTCTTCTTCATAAACATAAATCAGTTAATTTATCATATCAATATTTCACGTACCATCAACTCATATTTTCTTATATCATATAATTAAGTTACACGAACTTACCTGGCTAAATTTGTAGAAATATCAAGATTCAGGGTCATTTTGGAAATTTTCTGTTTTCATCGATTTTTCAATCGATTTTAATCTAAATTAACAATTTCATTCTATTTTTGCAATTTTAAATAATAAAATAATCTATTTCATGCAAATTGGACATTTCCACATTTTTACAAAATTAATCGTAAAGTTTTACTTTTATTCAATTTAGTCCCTGAGTCTAAAACATTACAAATTAGCCATGCTAGCTGAATATTCATACATATTTTCCTCCTCCTCCTCTCCATTCCACATCCTTAATGTATATAACATGTTATAAGTAACATTATCAATAATTTCATTAATTACTCATAAATATATTCAAAACTGTCCATTTGAGTTATAGTCACTAAATTATTTATTTACAGAGCTAAAAAACTCCAAATGAAGAACCGTTAATTTTTCCTGAAACTAGACTCACATATCTTCTTGCCATAAAATTTTCAGAATTTTTGGTTTAGCCAATTAGTACAGTTTATTCTTTAAAGTCATCCCTGTTCTGCTGTCTGGCAGTTCCGACCCTTCTTCACTAAAAATTAATTATCTTTTTATATAGAATTCATATGATGTTATGGTTTATTTCTTCTAAAACTAGACTCATTAAGGAATCTAACTATATAAATTATGTTCCCAAATTATTTTTATAAAATTTTTAGTGAATTTCTAAAGTAAGAACAGGGGATCACGAAGTTATTCTAAATCAGTCTTACAAAAATCCAAATATCTCAAAATGTAGACTTCCTTTGCTTTCTTTGTTTCTTTTATATGAAAATAGACTCAATAAGCTTTAATTCCATATCTCACTCGACTTCTAATTCGATTTATAAAATTTTTGGTGATTTTTTCAAAGTTAGACAACTGCTGCTGTCCAAAACTGCTTTAGTGTAACATGTTGATTTCTATTTTGTCCCTAATTCCACAATTCATACAATTCAGTCCTTGCTGGATTAACCCCTCAATTGAGTTAATTTTCTCATTTAATGCTTTTATCTATCATTTTAAACTACTTCATAACCTTTGAAATCAGAATTTTAACACTAGGCCTTAATTTTAGCTATTTCACAATTAGGTCCTAAAACCAATTTCCATCAATTTCACTTGATTAAATCATCATATAACAAAATTAAAGCTTCAATTCAATATTTATTCATCATATTCTTCCAGCACTAATCCACATAAACTTTAAAATTAGCCATAGAATCAAAACTAATGAATTAATAAATTGGACCCAATTGTAAAGTCCAAAAACATAGAAATTTCAAGGAGAAAGCAAGAATTAAACTTACATGAAGCTTGAGTATGAAAACCAGCTTGAACTCTCTCCCATGGCTATTTTTCAGCTGAAGAAAATGAAGAGAAATGAAGAGAATTCTCCATATATTTCAATTTGATCCCCTTTTTATTTAGCTAATTTTGAAAATTTTCCAATTTTCCCCCCCTTTTTTCTTCTTTCTCTTCTTCTTTTTCTTTCCTGCTCTCTGCTTCTTCGTTTGGGTTTTTCTGTTATCTATTCTCTTTTGTTTGTTTTATATATAATATAATAATATAATAATATAATATTAAACATAAAAAAATCTCAAATTTTCTTCACAATAACTGCCTCAATTAAACAAAATGGCTTAATTGCCATTTTGGTCCTTTATACTTTCTTTAATCTATAATGAAACTTTTACACCTTCTTCAATTTAGTCTTTTTAATTTAATTACATATCCAAACGTTAAAATTTCTCAACTAAACTTTAATAATAACTTAATGACACTCCATAAATATTTCTAAAAATATTTATGGCTCATTTTATGAATTCGAGATCTCAATACCTCGTTTTTGGCCCAATTTTTCTAATTAATTCTTTTAGTTCACAAAATTCACTAATTTTAAAATATTTCTAAAATCACACTTAACTTATAATTATCGATTAACAAAGTTTCCTATCTTTTTCGTCAGATTTAGTGATCTCAAATCACTTGTTCCAACACTATTGAAATTGAGCTGTTACAACTCTTCCCCCCTAAAAAAAAAATTCGTCCTCGAAATTTCCTTGTTATTTTGATCATGAACTTCATTATTTCTATAATTCTATAGCTCCTTTGTGCACATATTTATCTAGTTTATCATTTATATCCATTCCATATCCTTTCAGTTTGCAATTTATTTTTAATTCAGTATTGCGAACATACCTTATAACGAAAATTACTTACTTTTTTTTTTTAATAAGAGGCCCAATAGATTAAACAGAACACTTAAGATATATGAAACAAATATAGAAGTGTATTATTATGTACTATTAATCAGATAGCACTTGATGAGTACCAAAGTGTTATTATCCGAGAATGCGCTAGAGTTCATTAATGGTATACCACTAATATCTTAGTAGATCTAATCTCATTTACTTGGGAAAATTACATTATACACGCATGTCACTTTTATAATTTTAACATAATGCTTTTACATACTTTACAATTTAACCATTGTACTAAAAACGTGTATGTTTATATCTTTTCTTTCTTTAATATATGTAACATATTTCAAAATTTACTAGTCATTCTTAATTTACTAATAATTCTTATTATGTGCTTCACATATCATTTTTTTTTTCAATTCCAATTTCACTTCAATTTATTCACAACTAAATTTAATTTCACTTTCTCATTAATATACAATTCAATACTAATATTTATCCATCACTTAATTAATTTCCATTTAATTCAACAATAACACTTACCTCATACTTCACTTATTATACGCATAATTTAAATTTAACATTTAATATTAAATAATAGAAATCAAACATGTAACAATATAAATCATATGTGTTAATTTATATTTTAATTTCATACCTCAACAATAGTCTTTCATCAAATAGCATCATATATCATCTATATTATCTAATCAACTTATGAACCTTTGGTTCAAGTTTTCAATTTTATATATCAATTTTAATTCATAATTCCACTTTTTCGTACTGTCAATAATTCAGTCGATCAAATTCATTCAATTTTCTCATTTCATTTATTCAACTGATTTCAATATCAATAATTCGATATTTTAGCAAATTTATGAACCTTAAGTTCATACTTCAATTCTCACATTTCAATTCGATTCATAATTCAACTCATAATTTCTTACTCATATTTTCAATAGTTCAATCGATCAAATTTATTTAGTTTTTCTCATTTTAGTTATTCACCCTATTAACAATCCAGACTTTGACGGATACACGGATTCCAACCCAAACACACCAGTACGGCACATTGTGCCTAAAACGGTACATAGCACCTGATCAGTATACGACACACGAGGTGCCTGAGATACGACACATAAAGTGCCTGATACGACACACGAGGTGCCTGATATGACACATAAAGTGCCTGATACGACACACGAGGTGCCTGATACGACACACGAGGTGCCTGAAATACGACACATAGAGTGCCTGATTTACGACACATAAAGTGCCTGATCGGCAAAGCCGATAAATCCCGTACTCTTCCAAATCCTATGACATGCCAATTATATCCGACTAGTCCGACAAGTTAATAGGGAAATCAATTCTTATTTTAATTTCACTTAATATTCATATCTACCCCTATTAACAAGACTCGGACTTTGACGGATACGCGGATTCCAACCAATCACACCAAAATAATGAAATCCTCCATTACACACCAGTATATCATATCCTCCCAAACACACCAGTATATCATATCCTCCCAAACACACCAGTATATCATATCCTCCCAAACACACCAATAAGGCATTAAATGCCTCTTCGGATAAACTGAAGAATATAATACAGAAATATCTCCTCATCATATCACAAATCCTATGGCATGCCATTTGTATCCAATCTAGTCTGATAAGTTAATAGGGTATTCAAATCATTTTTTTTTATTTCAAATTCACTTTTCATTTTCTAATCAGTATACAATTCAATACCAATACATATTTCACATATTCACATATAATCATACTTCAATTCAGTTCCAACCACTTTTCAATCAATACACGATTCATATATTTACACATATTCATAATTTAATGCATTTTTATTCAATTCGTATTTTTAATTTATTGTCCAATCAAATTTAAAATCACTAATTACTTTTCAATCAATATACATTTCAATTACTCGCATATTTTCTTTATTTAATTCAATTGATTCAATTCAAATCACTTTTAGTTTCCTATTAATATATCTTCAAATATTCACATAATTCATAATTTAGTTACGTAATTTAAATAACTTTCTAATTTCCAGTTCATTCTATTTTCACTTCTTATTTCGATCAGTTTCACAGTATTGTAATAATTCATTACATCAGTAATTTCATAGCTTAATGCAATGCACAAAACAATATTCAGTAACTTCACAATTTAGTTCAGTACTCAAAATAATATTCAGTATTCCATAATTCAATTCAGTATCAGTTTCAATTTTCAGTACCCAATCTTAAATTTATCATTTCACTAAACACTTACCTTAAAATACTTACCATACATAATTAATAAATTACACATAATAATGATAAAGTTTGAATTATAGTGATACAAATATCATCAAAATTAGAAGATATCACATTATCTCAAGTTATATATTAATAATGGCATATTTCTAGACTTCACATATACTACGTTTGGTCCAAGAACCGACTAAACCTAAGCTCTGATACCACTAAATGTAACACCTCTTACCCGTATTCGACGCCGGAATAGGGTACGAGGCATTACCGGAATTACAAATTTATTTATCAGACATTTTATTTCATTTAGCATTTATATTTGAAACCAATCAAAATCAAACATATTGTCCCTTAAACATATTTTTTTTTCTCGTCATGTCTTACATAAATTTATTACTCGTCTCAACATACTTAATTATCTTGTATTAACATATTAAAGATAATCACATATTTACATATCATGAAAAATATCATTCAATTATCTCTTCTTCATAAACATAAATCAGTTAATTTATCATATCAATATTTCACGTACCATCAACTCATATTTCTTATATCATATAATTAAGTTACACGAACTTACCTGGCTAAATTTGTAGAAATATCAAGATTCAGGGTCATTTTGGAAATTTTCTGTTTTCATCGATTTTTCAATCGATTTTAATCTAAATTAACAATTTCATTCTATTTTTGCAATTTTAAATAATAAAATAATTTATTTCATGCAAATTGGACATTTCCACATTTTTACAAAATTAATCGTAAAGTTTTACTTTTATTCAATTTAGTCCCTGAGTCTAAAACATTACAAATTAGCCATGCTAGCTGAATATTCATACATATTTTTCCTCCTCCTCTCCATTCCACATCCTTAATGTATATAACATGCTATAAGTAACATTATCAATAATTTCATTAATTACTCATAAGTATATTCAAAACTGTCCATTTGAGTTATAGTCACTAAATTATTTATTTCCAGAGCTACAGAACTCCAAATGAAGAACCGTTAATTTTTCCTGAAACTAGACTCACATATCTTCTTGCCATAAAATTTTCAGAATTTTTGGTTTAGCCAATTTGTACAGTTTATTCTTTAAAGTCATCCCTGTTCTGCTGTCTGGCAGTTCCGACCCTTCTTCACTAAAAATTAATTATCTTTTTATATAGAATTCATATGATGTTATGGTTTATTTCTTCTAAAACTAGACTCATTAAGGAATCTAAACATATAAATTATGTTCCCAAATTATTTTTATACAATTTTTAGTGAATTTCTAAAGTAAGAACAGGGGATCACGAAGTTATTCTAAACCAGTCTTACAAAAATCCAAATATCTCAAAATGTAGACTTCCTTTGCTTTCTCTGTTTCTTTTATATGAAAATAGACTCAATAAGCTTTAATTCCATATCTCACTCGACTTCTAATTCGATTTATACAATTTTTGGTGATATTTTCAAAGTTAGACAACTGCTGCTGTCCAAAACTGCTTTAGTGTAACATGTTGATTTCTATTTTGTCCCTAATTCCACAATTCATACAATTCAGTCCTTGCTGGATTAACCCCTCAATTGAGTTAATTTTCTCATTTAATACTTTTATCTATCATTTTAAACTACTTCATAACCTTTGAAATCAGAATTTTAACACTAGGCCTTAATTTTAGCTATTTCACAATTAGGTCCTAAAACCAATTTCCATCAATTTCACTTGATTAAATCATCATATAACAAAATTAAAGCTTCAATTCAATATTTATTCATCATATTCTTCCAGCACTAATCCACATAAACTTTAAAAATTAGCCATAGAATCAAAAACTAATGAATTAATAAATTGGACCCAATTGTAAAGTCCAAAACATAGAAATTTCAAGGAGAAAGCAAGAATTAAACTTACATGAAGCTTGAGTATGAAAACCAGCTCGAACTCTCTCCCATGGCTATTTTTCAGCTGAAGAAAATGAAGAGAAATGAAGAGAATTCTCCATATATTTCAATTTGATCCCCTTTTTATTTAGCTAATTTTGAAAATTTTCCAATTTTCCCCCCTTTTTTCTTCTTTCTCTTCTCTTCTTCTTTCCTGCTCTCTGCTTCTTCGTTTGGGTTTTTCTGTTCTCTATTCTCTTTTTGTTTGTTTTTATATAATATAATAATATAATAATATAATATTAAACATAAAAAAAATCTCAGATTTCTTCACAATAACCGCCTCAATTAAACAAAATGGCTTAATTGCCATTTTGGTCCTTTATACTTTCTTTAATCTATAATGAAACTTTTACACCTTTTTCAATTTAGTCTTTTTCATTTAATTACATATCCAAACGTTAAAATTTCTCAACTAAACTTTAATAATAACTTAATGACACTCCATAAATATTTCTAAAAATATTTATGGCTCATTTTATGAATTCGAGATCTCAATACCTCGTTTTTGGCCCAATTTTTCTAATTAATTCTTTTAGTTCACAAAATTCACTAATTTTAAAATATTTCTAAAATCACACTTAACTTATAATTATCGATTAACAAAGTTTCCTAACTTTTTCGTTAGATTTAGTGATCTCAAATCACTTGTTCCAACACTATTGAAATTGGGCTGTTACAGATTCCAGGTACCACACCTATTTTTATTGCTCCTTATAGAATGGCTTCAATAGAATTGAAAGAATTGAAAGCTCAGCTACAGGAATTAACTGATAAAGGCTTTGTAAGACCTAGTTATTCACCATGGGGCGCGCTAGTGTTATTTGTGAAAAAGAAGGATGGTTTCATGAGATTGTGCATAGACTATTGACAGCTTAACAAGGTAACCATCAAGAACAAATATCCATTACATAGAATAGATGATTTGTTTGATCAATTGAAGGGAGCCACTGTGTTTTCTAAGATAGATTTGAGATCCGGATACTATCAGCTGCGAGTTAAAGAGTCAGATGTTTCAAAAACTGCTTTCCGAACTAGGTATGGTCACTATGAGTTTCTTGTGATGCCATTTGGCTTAACTAATGCTCCTGCTATTTTCATGGATTTAATGAACCAAATTTTTAGACCTTATTTGGACAAGTTTGTAGTCGTGTTCATTGATGACATCCTGATTTATTCTCATGATGAGACTGAGCATGCAGAGCATTTGAGAACAGTTTTATAGTTTTTGAGAGATAATCAGCTTTATGCCAAGTTTAGAAAAAGTGAGTTATGGTTACGGGAAGTTTGTTTTCTTGGACATATTGTCTTAGGTGAAGGTATTAGAGTTCATCCAAGTAAGATTTCAGCCATTGTTGATTGGAAACCTCCTAGAAATGTATCAGAGGTCAGAAGTTTTCTTGGTCTTGCCGGTTATTATAGACAATTTGTAGAGGGATTTTCCAAGGTAGCTACTCCATTGACAAGATTGTTAAAGAAAGCTGTCAAGTTTGAATGGACTGAGAAGTGTCAACAGAGTTTCGACAAGTTAAAAGTATCGTTGACTAAAGCTCCTGTTTTAGTACAACCAGAACCGGGTAAAGAGTTTGTGATTTACAGTGATGCATCCTTGAATGGACTAGGCTGTGTACTTATGCAGGAAGGAAGGGTAATTGCTTATGCCTCTAGACAGTTAAAGCCACATGAGAAAAACTATCCGACACATGATTTAGAGCTAGCTGCTATTGTATTTGCATTGAAAATCTGGAGACATCACTTATATGGTGAGAAATGTCGAATATTCACTGATCACAAAAATTTGAAGTACTTGATGACTCAGAAAGATCTGAACTTGAGGCAAAGAAGATGGATAGAGTTGATTAAAGATTATGAGCTAGTGATCGATTATCACCCGGGTAAGGCAAATGTTGTTGCTGATGCTTTGAGTAGAAAATCGTTATTTGTATTGAGAGCTTTGCACACTAGTTTGGCATTATCAAATGATGGTTCTATCTTAGCTGAGTTGAGAGCTAAATCGACGTTTCTTGAAGAAATTTGTGAAGCTCAGAAGGATGACAGTGAGTTGCAAGCCAAAAGGGTTTAGTGCGAGTCAGGTGTAGAGTCTGATTTTCAGATCAGTTCTGACGGTTGTTGGATATTCAGAGACAAGGTATGTGCACCAAGGAATGATGAGCTTATTTGAAAGGTTTTATAGGAAGCACATAGCAGTTTTTTGTCTATCCACCCAGGTAGTACAAAGATGTATAATGATTTGAAGAAAATGTATTGGTGGACAGGAATGAAAAGAGATATATCAGAGTTTGTTTCTAGATGCTTGATCTGTCAGCAGGTAAAGGTCGAACATCAGATACCTCCAGGTTTATTGTAGCCTGTATTAGTTCCCGAGTAGAAATAGGAGCCCGAAGAAACTATGCGAAAACAGTACTCAAATCTCTTTATAGGTAAGATTTTCGGGGACGAAAATCCCTAAAGGGGGGAGAAATGTAACATCCCGAAATAGGGCCTAAACGGAATAGTGGTTGCGAAACCATAAATCCGAGTCAGTAAAATATTTTAATATTATTTTCTGTGCCGTTGATATGTGATTAAGCATGTGGTAAATTTTCATGAGCTAATTTATCTGTCTGTGTGTTTAATTTGATAAAAGGATTGAATTGCATCAAATGCAAAATTAGTGTGCTTTATGAAAAGATGTCTACTTGTTATGTCTTCTTAAGTGTGAAGACTGATGTGGCAATTAAGCCAATTATATGGCTAGTGAACGGCATTGAATGATGAAATGCATTTATATGTTTTTTTTATATTAAAAACATTAGTTGAAATTTTATATTATATGTATTTTATAATCTATTAGTTTATAATAATAGAAACATGAGAAAGTGGCTTTATTTTCATCACTTTCTTGCTGAAACTCAAAGAGAGAAAAAGAAAGCTTTGAAGCTTTGTATCTTCGGCATTTCTAAGCTTAAATTCAAGGTATGTTTTAGCTCGGTTTTTGATAAATTTTACGTTTTTGAGATCGTTGCTTTGAGTGCTACAAAACCCATGTTTGAACTTTGAATTTTGATGAATATTTTGAGTTATGCCATTGATGAGAACTTGTGATTTTTGTTGTTTGATGGTAGAAAATAAAAGATATGTGATAGATTAACAAGTTTTGTTCTTGAACTTTTGATGAAATTAAGTGATCTTCGGTGAAAACAAGCTAATTAGTAAAAGTTGTTATTGTTCACAAGTATGTGTTATAGTAAGAATTTGAAGTTGCTATAAAAGGGAAAAATATTCAGCATGTTAGAAAACATAAGAATAAGGGTTGAAGTTTAATTTTCGAGCCTAGGGGCAAAATCATAATTATGTAAAAGTTTAGGGGCAAAATTATAATTTTGCCAAAGTTAGAGTTAAGGACTGTTTTAGTAAATGTGAGTATTAAATAAGCTAAATTTGCTATTATAGATCAACAAGAACGAAATCCAGAGTTAGATCAGGGAAAGAAAAAGATAGTAGACTAATTCGATATAGTTTATTGTATTTTGTTTCGAGGTAAGTTTGCGGTAAATAAATGCAATATTCTATTATTTTACATTTAATATTATTAAATTTCAGACTTACATATTTATTCTGTAAATTTATTATTTAAAGACTCAAGTATGAATTGACGGAAAAGCTATCTCAGAAAGTTCCGGTTGAACCTTAGGAATGTGTAGGATACAAATGTCATGACATTAGGGTTTAAGGAAATCATGTAAGACCATGTCAAGACATGGCATTGATAAGTTACTATAAGGCAAAGGTCCCATGTAAGACCATGCCAAGGCATGGCATTGGTGAATTTATAAGGCAAAGGTCCCATGTAAGACCATGCCAAGGCATGGCATTGGTGAGTTCACAAGGCAAGGATATCACATAAGACCATGTCAAGACATGGCAATGGTTAAGTTTCATAAGGAAAGGTACCCGCGTATCCTTAGTATTCCAAGTGGTTCAACGGAAAAATTCAAAGAGTATTCCAAAGTAAAGGTAAGACAAGTTCAAGCTAAAAAGGTAAGGTAAGAATACAAGTTTAAGTATATTGAGTTAAAAGCTTAAGTGATCTTGATAAGAAAAGCATAAGATAATTCATTAAGAATGTTGTTATCTATTTACATGTAAACTTACTAAGCTTTATGCTTACTCCCATTCTTTAATTTTTTTTTAGTATTACAAGCCAACTCGGGGATCGAAAGGACGTCGGAGATCGTTACACACTATCAAAAGATTATATTGGTATTTTGTGATTCGAACGTTTTAAGTTATGGCATGTATAGGGACTTAGCCATTTTGTATGTATGACCTTATAATATGGCTTAATATTGGCTTGTAAATGCTTGGTAATGATTAGCCATTAAAATGGTTAATTAAGAACATATTTTGGATGTTATGAAATGCCTAATTGATTGTTATTTTAAAGAAATTATGTAATTATATGCAGGGGAATAGTTGGACAGCAACAGTGATGTGATTTTGAAAAATCACCAAAAATAGTAGAAATTGAATTAGGTTGTGCATGAGATATAGAATTAAAGCTTATTGAGTCTATTTTTATATAAAGAAAATGGTGTAGGAAAAAGAGTTGTATATTATGAGATAATTGATTTTTAGTGAAGAGAGGTCAGAACTGTCAAACTGTGTAATAGGGGAGATTTTAACTAATAAACTGTACTAATTGGCCACACCAAAAATTCTGAAAAAATTACAGTAAGAAGATATATGAGTATAGTTTCATGGAAAATTTACGGATCTAGATTTTGAGTTTCGTAACTCAAGTTATAATTAATTTAGTGAACATGACGCAGACGGACAGTTTCAATTTTTATGCCCGAACTAGTAAGTTAAGTCTAGTAATGCCTCGTGCTCGACTCCGGCAACGGTCTCGGGTAAGGGGTGTTACACCTATTGGCTTCTCGTTTAATAACATTGACTTTAACATAAGAAAGTTGCATGACTAGCTTATCAAAATCCTAAAGGATTGGCCTTAATCTCCATCTTCAATCTTGACTCTTATTCTTAATATCTGAAGCAATAGTCTGGGAATCAGTCTTGATTGTCACCTAGCAATTAATCATTCGAAAAATTCTCTCCAAATAAAGTTTCTCACCTCCAATTATAGCCTCGCACCTAGCTTTCTAGATGTGACAGAAATAATCCTAGCTTTAACATCCTCTCTCATACAAGGCATTTGCAACAACTCTAAGAAGCATTTGTCAAATAATTGAATTCGATCCCTTAGCACTTGAAGACCAAATCAAGCCTCATACCGTATTCACCTTACCAATTACAACTAAGAATAATATGTTCATCAATCTTATCTTCAATACCATATAAACAACAAACTAGGTTCAAAGCACACTTTTTTTTTATCTATCGTAATTTGATACGTCAAATTAGGCTTTCCATTACACTAGAGGAGCTTATTCTCAAGCAATTTAGGTGTCTTTTCTTTACTTTTGTCAATTTTTAGCTTTTGTTATTAAAAAACGGGTTTTATTAGATTTATGCCCTTTTGAGACCCAAATTGGCCAAATGGAGCCATGAGGTACCTAACAATGTATTTGAGTTAGTGTAGGAAGTCAATAATGGATCGAGCTCGAGGAAATCATCATTCAAAGTGGGTATCACAACAATGAGGTCATGGAATTCGTGATACCCTCGAAGGTGCTGAAGTGAAGAAAATTGAGGCCAACTCTAGTGATATAGCGCGAAACAACCTAATTTCCAATGGTGTTGGAAAAAGCTGTTTCGGAATCCCGTTTTCATAAATTGAGTACGTAAATATTTAATAGATAGATTTATGGGGTTATCATATTGAATTGAAAATTTGTTAAGCCATTTAGCCAAAATTGTAAGTAATTAGGGTTTAGGGACTAAATTGTAAAGTCCGATCGCAATAGATTTTTAATTAGTAAATGGATTGGGGAATTAAATTGCAATTAACCCAAGGTTCAATCAAAAATTATACCATGTTGAAATTGATATAATTGGACCATATGATTATATGATTAATAATTAATTAAATTAAAGTTTATTGAATTAAAGTAAAATTATGCTAATTAACCATTTAATCTTAATATATATATATATGAATGTTCGGTGGGAAGTGAGAGAATTGCATCTTCTCCACCCAAATCTAAAGAAAGAAGAAGAGGAAAAATGTCATATCTAGGGTTTTAAATCTTTTTGGCTTTAATGCAAGTAAGTCTCTAGCCATTTTTCTTTGATTTTTATGGAAATTGAATCATGGGAGCTTGATCTAGCTAACCCATGTGCTAATTTGCAAAACTGTTAAAGTTTTAGAAAGTTTCCACGATAGAGAATTGAATGATTTTGGTGTTAAATTGTTAGAAATTAAGCTTGGTATATAAAAAGGACTAAATTGTAAAGCTTAATTATTAGTTTCGTACATTAGGAACCTCATTGAATAAAATGAAAACTATCATAAATTATTGGTAGGAATATAAAATATAAGGTCCCTAATGATTTTTGGTGAAATCAAATTTTAATCAGAGGCTTTTTATATTGAAAGTTACGCTTGTCCTAGTTTTAGGGACTAAATTGAGTAATTTACAAAAAAAATTAAAAAATTAAAAAATTGATATTTGATTTTGTTTTTATTGAAATCTGATAATGGGATGTGTTTTATGATTATTCGCAGTTAACGACAACACCGAATTGTCGAGAAGGAAAGGAAAAATGAAAGTGATTGACGAGCACTTGAAAATTTTGTACATTTATAATTTAAAGTCATATAAATTGCTTGTATTTTCATGTTACTTGCATACAAGAGTAACAAGGTAAATATACAATAATGATATGAGTTGTTGGATTGAGCTTAAATGTGAGTTCTTAAAGTGGAGGACTAGATTGAATAAAATAGAAAATAACATGAATTGTTTGGAATATGATATATGTTATGGAATTGAGTGAGAATATGTATTGAATGATATGAAACATACACGTTATGTTATAGAATTGAAATGTAATAGTGTGTATAATTGAAAAATGGTGTGTACTAAATTGTAATGGAATTGGATAATTGATACCCTATTAACTAGTCGAGCTAAGTCGATTATAGTTGGCATGTCATAGGGTTGTATTGAGTACGGGATTATGCGCCAAAATGCACTTCGTGTGTCATATATGCGTTTTTGTGCGTCAGGATGCACTTCAATGCCAATTTGGTGTGTTGGTTGGATGATCTAAGTATTCGTGTGATTCCAAGTCCGAGTTCAAGTCAGGTTAATAAGGGTTATAAATGATAAGTATGATTATAATGCTGAAAATGGAATTGGTAATGTTATAAAGTTAATGGTATAATCAATATGGTTTGCATTGCGAAAAAGTTCGTGATCCAATTTGTAAATTTGCTGAAACAAGGCCTGGGGACCGGAACTGATATGGATGAGTCGGTAGACTCCAGAATTGAATTGAATGACATTGTTATATAAATGTTTGTGTTCAATACTTAATTGTATTGTATGATTGATGAGTAGTAATCAAGTTAGAATTAAGCGTGTAAGAATATTGTTGAATAGGTTGGTTAATGACATGTTGATATGCATATGTATATATGGATAGATGATGAACTATAATTCACCATTTGATATATCTTTTGATTGAATTTTGAGTACAAAGATACTTGAACGTGCTAAAGCTCATTGTTAATGTTAGATTATATGTTTATGCTTCCACTAAGCCTATTGCTCAGCGTACAATTTGTTTCTTTGTGCGCAGGTTCAGGTGTTTCTCAAAGTCCCAAGACTTGAAGCCAACATCCAGACTGTAACAACCCGATTTTTAGTAGTGCCAAAAACGGTGGTTTCAAAACCCCGTTCGCTGATGATTGAGTGTATAAATCACTACATACCCACTCCATTGCTAAAATTGAACAGGGAATCCCATCACCGACCATGGAGTGTCTATCACAGCTTAATTCATCCCTCTTTCCGTAGCAAAAGAAACAACAAATATGTTGATACCAACCTCCTTGGCACACAACATCTTATCACCTTACCAGACCCCTTGAAGAATAGTCAAAAACCCTTTTGCGATTGAGCACCCTATTAGACTTTATCTTCCCCACCACCATGAATCTTGTCAAAGCAAGACTCTAATCGTCTCCTTCCCCTAAACAAATCTCCAAATCATCCATACTAGAACAGCCAAACCCAACAAACTAAATTTGCCTTAACAGAAATTGAATGTTAATGGTGAATAAGGGATTTCTTACCTTTTGCAAATAAATGGAAATCAATCAAAAAAATATAAATCAAAACCTAGGTAATAAAAGAAGACTCAAAAAATTGAAGACTCGATGGATAAAAGACTCAAAGGAAAACAAAATACCCAAATCAAGAATATTTAAAGACACGAAATGAAGACTCAAAACAATAAAAACCTATATGAGATTAGACTCAGTCAACTCACTCAGTAAGAAAAGAACGACCCTCATTTTAAGAGAAAAATCTCATTTCTAGAAAAACTAAATGATTATTTATGTTTAATATGTGTAAAAGAAATGTATATCTAAATTAGAATTGTAATTTTGATGGATTCAAAGTGATTATGGGTTAGATCTATTTATGATATCAATACCATACACAAATTTTCAAGTTCAATCTAACTCAAAATAGAAGTATTAAATTTTGATTAAATCCATCATCTTTATAAATGGCTAACTCAAATAGTTTCTGGATTACTATTTGATATATTAACAGTGTACTTTTTTTTTATTTCACAAGTAGCTTTAAAAAATTACACGTGTCTATTTTTTAAAAAATTCATTATTTTAATATTTTACTATACTCCTATAAACATTTGTTAATCTCCTAACCTCACACCGATTGAAGGATATATTTTAGAGAAATTATCGCATACACCATTTGTGGAGTTTTCAAGACTCCACAAGTAAGTTAAGGGTGTGAAAAGTGTCGCATTTATAAATAAAAAATTAATATGACGCTTGTTACACTCTAAATCCGCTTATGAAATCTAAAAAACTCCTCTAGATGGTGCATTTTAAGGAAAGTATTTGATACAATATCAATGAAATTTAAAAATTTCAGAAGCAAGGTTGTCAAAGGTTAATGGCAAGTGCATATAAGGTATAGTAATATATATATATATATATATATATATATAAACGAAGGGTGAAAATTTGGTACATTAGTTGTACTTTTTTTTTATTCCACAAGTAGCATTAAAAAAATTGACATCTGTCTTTTTTTAAAATATTTTACTATACCCCTGTAGAATACTTGTCCTCTCCCTTACACTGCTTGTAGAGTAAAAAAAATTATAACATTTTTATAAATGTTTACTTTTTCTAAAATTAAAAGTCAAAACCATTAAGTCAAAAGGTAAAACTATATTGTTTTGAAATGTTTACTCCCTTACCCTGCTTGTAGAGTAAAAAAAATTATAACATTTTTATAAATGTTTACTTTATCTAAAATTAAAAGTCAAAACCATTAAGTCAAAAGGTAAAACTACATTGTTTTGATAAATGTTTACTCATTAAGTTAAAAAGCAAAACAATTATATTGTCCATGTAGTTAAATAATATTATATTTCGTCTACTAGTTAAATAATCAGTCAATATAAATGTAACATTGAGTATAAATAATAAGATTCGTTAACTCAACTCAATTTAATTCGAAATTTTTTAACTTAATTCAATTTAAATCAAAATATTTCAAATTAAATTTGATTGTCAACTAATTCAAAAAAATTTAATTCAATTTGACTCCGATTTTATGTTAACCCTACTTATAACTAAACATTTCAAACTTCACAAACAAAAAATAAAATAAAATTCTATTTACAACCAAGCGTGTAGTCTACATCACCCTAATCCAAAACAAACAATAGAGAGCCTAAGGCACGAACGCCGTTGATACACAGAGAAAAGGAAATCCAACGGCTAAGAGTAATTTGGAAACTAATAAATAATTTGGATAGCCAAACAAAAAACGGATAAGGATTACAGTTGAGATGACCTTTGGTCAAACCAAGTAGACCGTATAAATACAAGTATTTTCATTGTTTCACCTACAAAAACAACACTGAAACGCTCCACGCGCTTCGCTGCTTTCTTTCTACCTTTCCTCCTCCTCCGCCGCACACAGCGGTTTCTTCTTTCTTTTTTTTTCCACCATCGCCACTCTCTGTAAGAAAATTCCGATAATAATAATATTCTTTTGTTTCTTCTTCATCAATATCATTTTTTTAAATAAT
Source organism: Gossypium australe (assembly GCA_005393395.2). Classification (NCBI taxonomy): domain Eukaryota; kingdom Viridiplantae; phylum Streptophyta; class Magnoliopsida; order Malvales; family Malvaceae; genus Gossypium; species Gossypium australe. Next base: position 4,907,313 of record CM016620.1, on the reverse strand, counting down.
TCCCGCCAAAACTCATTGCTCCCTTTAGCTTTATTCATGTATATTATTCGTGTGTTTCTTTATCGAACAGTAAGTGTTGGGAGGAAAGTGATTTCTAAGTTTTGTTACTAGGGAAAACGGGGTTAAAATTTTCTTTCCAGAAGTTTCGAAGAATTTGGTGTTTCGGTTTATTCATAACTTGACGTCAGTTAGGGTTTCGGTGAACGGAATGATTTAAGCGGTGGCTTTCTGCTTCTGGTTCGAGGGGAAAAAAAGTAAAGTCTTTTTTCCGTAACAATTGGAGTGAAGTGTTGTAATTATTTTGGGAACGAATTTTTTTTTAATTTTAAAGTTGGAAAATTCTTGAAAGCGAAGTGGCGTTGGTTTCTGTTGACTTTTGAATTTGAAGAACTGAAAAAGTTAGGGGGTTTGGAGTGGTGGAATTGTTTAGCGTGGTTGATAAGGTAGGCGAGATGTCGTTGTCTTTAAAAATGGAAATCGATACAGTGGAAGACGTTACTTGTTTGAACCCTGAGCTTTTGCAGCTTCCTGAAGTATCCCTATTTGCACTAAAAACCACTCCTCTACTTGTCGATAACTTGTTCTCTCAATGGCTTTCACTTCCGGAGACTGGCAATCTGGTACTTCTTTTTTTAGTTAAACTAATGTTACTATTTCTTTCTAATTTCTTTTAATAATTTGTATTTAGATTAGTTGGCTGCCTGTTGTTGAAAATGCTGTCTAATATTGTTGACTATTGTAATCTGAAAGTTATTTTGTTTTAATTGAAGTTCACACGAATTAGTAATATGAATTATGGTGTCGTCTTTGAAGCTGACTGGTGATGTAAACCTTATGTGTTATGACCAGTGTAGGTTTCCATGAATGGATGGTCATGAACACCGGTTCCAGATAATACCCATATGAAAAAAAAAACTTAAGTTATGAGGATTAGATGAGTACAATAACTGGTATTTCAAGGGTAGTAAGTGGGTACAAACTTAGTTGCAACCTAGAACAAGCACCTCTGGCATTTTGACTTGTAGTCATAGAGTAATTTAGTTGGTAGTTTTATAGTAAATGCAAATACTTGATTGGGATCATGTTAATGTCGTCAGTTCTCAGTAAAGGTTATGAAATTCAGGCCTATTGACATGGTATTCTATATACACAAGTATGTCCGCATTATTTGCATAAGTTGGATGCATTTTGTGGTTGTAATCTTTATATTAAGTGCTAATTATGTTTAGAGTTTGATGCGTTAATTTAACTTGCACTTCAGTTCTTCTCTCCCTTCATTTTGGAGGAAAGGGGGGAGAGGGGGTTGGTAATACTGCATTTATTACCTATAAATTTATGATAGAAATTTGTAAGATTTCGTTATTTCCATTATTCATTTATTTTTTATCAAATGCCTATGATAGGATTAATTTTTACTTTCTTTGATGACTGAATGTAATTGAATAGGGGACCAAGACAAGTTAGAACCTTTTTCTGCACTTAGGCCATTTTCCTGTTTACGATTTTCTATTGCTAACAATTTGTATCTATCAATATTTGGATTTTTTTTAATGCAATGAGCTTTCATTTCTTGAGCACAGGTGAAATCTTTGATCAATGATGCAAAGGCAGGGACTACAGTCAATGCCTGTGCAAACTTTTCTAATGTAAATGCTGTTGGGAGCAACTCATTGCCTTCCATGTTGTCCAGTGTCAATGCACCTCCACTTTCTCCAAGAAGCTCATCGGGTTCTCCTCGCTCATCAAAGCAGAAATCCAGCCCTTCAGCTCTTGGCTCTCCATTGAAATTATTTAGTGATCCAATGCAAGAAGTCATTCCACAGGTTTGTTTGCTCTGGAAGTTCTCTTTGGGATATTTTTATATTTGAAGCTATTTTAGATTTGTGTTTTTGGGTTTTGCTATCTAAATTTGCTAAAAATTAATTATAAAGTTTGTTCTGATAATTGCTTGCAGTTTTATTTCCAAAATGGTCGTCCTCCTACAAAGGAATTGAAAGAACAATCTCTTTCTAAAATTAATCACCTTTTCAATAATCCTCTAAATGGATTGCTAATAGATGGTGAGATATATATTTGACGTTTGTGTGTTCATTTTGTAATTGAAGTTGTTTTTTCCCCTTTGCACATTATCTTCAGTTATTAAGGTTTAAAAAAGTCCCTTCAAAATTGAATGAAGTTAATGTTTTTTCCCTTGCCATGCAGAGTTTAAAACAGTGACAAAGGAAGTTTGCAAGCTACCATCTTTCCTATCTTCCGCGCTTTTTAGAAAGATAGATGTAGACTGCGTGGGAATAGTGACCAGGTATGCAGTCTATGCATCTTAATAGATGAATAGATGTTTTATGTGAAGAATAACTCTGACTGCTTAAACAATGTCTTCTGAAAAGTACTGGGTAGATGGCATTGACTGCCTTTTCATCCTATAAGTGCTTCTATCATACATTATTAAGTATAATATTTCACTTCAGAGATGCTTTCATTACGTATTGGGTGGATGGCAATATGCTGACAATGGATGTAGCCACTCAAATATTTGAAATTCTTAAGCGGCCAGGCCACAGGCACCTCACTCAGGTTTGTTTTGTACTACACCTCTATTAGGTTTTCTGTTTTTGTTTGCTTTGAAAAAATTGTCTTGATTAACACACGTTCTTCTGTTAAGTAATTTCAAAAGCCTAAACTTTCACGTATTTTATACTTATGCTATCATTTGGGATTTGGATGCAGGTTGACTTTAGACCCATTCTTCGAGAGCTTTTGGCAACCCATCCAGGATTGAAATTCTTGCAAAACACACCTGAATTTCAAGATAGATACGGTATGCATTTCATTAGTTGTGAGTTATTTTAATAATGCCTATTAAGTTGTGAATGTATTTCCTTTTCCCATCTCTTTTCTTTTTTGAAATTATTCGTGCAAAGCTACATTATTTTTGAACATGCAATCTATACTAGCTAGTTTGAATGCAGTTTATCCCATTGATTGATTGGACCCTAAGGATTGTGATGTTGACTGGAGAGCATCATAGGCTCTTAATTTATCAAAAATTGTATGCATAATACACAACAACACAACTAATGTTCTTATAGGCTCCTTGAACCATCTTACTTTAGTGTCCCCCCCCCCCCCCTCTCTCTGCTTTAGAAGAAATTTCAATTAAAATTTGGAAGGTTTCTGAATGCGTCAGACTCAAATTGCTAATATAGTTGAAATCTAATACTAGGCGTTGCCCTTGTGGGGTTGACATGCCCTCTCTCAGAAGCAAATAAATACAGAGGCGGATCGTAGAGGGGTGAAGCCCCCCCCCCCCCCCCGGGAAAACTCTGGGAAATTTCATTTCTCCCTTGAAGTTTTTAGAAAATTTTAATTAAGCCCCCAAAATTTCTTGAAAACTCATTTTACTGTTTATCTTTTTGAAGATTTTAATTAAGCTCTCGTAAAATTTTTAAAAATTCTCATTAATCTCTCAAAAAATTTAATTTGACCCCCAATTTTTTATAAAAAAATTCATTAAACTCCTAACATTTTTGAAAATTTTACTAGGCCCCTTCAAAACTTAGTCCCAAGATCCGCTACTGAATAAATACATCCTGAATTTTGGCTGGCAGACTGAATTCGTTCAATTCTATAATTTCCTGTGGAAATCTCAGAAAAAATTAACTCTTGAACTTCATGATAAAAGTAAAGAACCATAATCCAGGGATTCTATGCGTTTTTTGTACAATAATTGTGTAATTAAGGGCTAAATAAAAAAAGATTTTAAAGATGGGCATTGTTCTGCTTGATTCTTAAGACAACATATCTGCTTCAGGAATTGTTACAAACTAATTTAAAATTAAGGGAGAAAAAGAGGTTGGCAAGGGGATCGTTCTCTTTGCATCATCAAGCTGAAAAATGCTTCAAAAAGAGTTGATACCAAGGATCATTTCATTCATTTATGTATATTTTTGTTTCCCCAATAACTGGCTGCTCAACTGATACTGGACTATAAATTTCTATGTTAATGTTTCAGCTGAAACTGTCATATACAGAATCTTTTATCACATGAGTAGATCAGGAAATGGCCGTCTTACCCTCAGGGAGCTCAAACGTGGAGAACTGATTTCTGCCATGCAACAAGCAGACGAGGAAGATGACATTAATAAAGTCCTTAGGTTAGAATCCGGGTGAACTTTATATTATTGAAAGCAGCAACATACAAATCCTTACACACCAAACAGTAATTATGTAAACTGAGACTACAATATCTCTCTCTACTTTAGTTGGTTGGTAAAATCATGGGAATTCTTGCCCTTTTCTCTCCTGAATGGTCAATAAACAATTGAACATTGTGGATAGCTTGGGTTTATTAAATTGCTGTGTCATGCAAATTACTGATGCTGTAAATTATACAACTTCCTTTTTTCTTCGTCTTTTAGGTACTTCTCCTATGAGCACTTCTATGTTATATACTGTAAATTCTGGGAGTTGGACACAGACCATGATTTCTTCATCGACAGAGAAAACCTCATCAGATATGGCAATCATGCCCTTACCTACAGAATCGTTGATAGAATTTTTTCACAGGTTGGTTTGCCCTGGTCCTTGGTTCTCTAAACTTCTGAATCAATTAAATTCTATTTTCAAGTACAATAAACTATTTACTATATATGTTGTGCTCTGGCTATAAATGCATGAATTCCATCTCAGGCTCCTCGGAAGTTTGCTGGTGATGTAGAAGGGAAGATGGGTTATGAAGACTTTGTTTACTTCATGCTCTCAGAGGAGGACAAATCATCTGAACCTAGTCTTAAATATTGGTATGTTTTTTTTTGTTTTTACCTTTTATTTTCCAAAATAAATTACACCACGGGGCCTTGCTTATTTGAAGTGAGTTGGATTCTTTCCGTCCATACATTTGGTAGTCAAGGGACTCCTTGTTAATCCCTTCCCCTAGTCTTAGGTCGACACTAGGAGGTTTTAAGTTATTTTTCCAGTTCTCTTGCAAATTGTCCTTTTGTTCATCATATCAAATTACCTTATTCTTTTGAAAATGCATTTGAAGCTGGAAAAGTTTTGAACTTTGATTTAAGATAACAATGTGCATAGTGCAACTGAAAATTCTTTTGGTGCTTTAAGATATCTTAAGCATGGTGGTGTATGGTAAGAATGGTGTACAATACACAGTATGTCGTCCTATATTTAAAAGAATAGTAGCATTATTGTCATGCAGTTTGTCTGGCATAAATGGTGCAATACTTCGTATGCAACAATCCTTTCTTTTCTGCCTTATATCATCGATTGCTTTTTCTCTGAGACACTATCCTAGCTTTCCACATCTAATTAGTTATCTTTATAGGTTCAAGTGCATAGATTTGGATGGAAACGGTGTGCTCACTCCAAATGAAATGCAATTTTTCTATGAGGAGCAGCTGCACCGAATGGAATGCTTGGCCCTAGAACCTGTGCTCTTTGAGGACATATTGTGTCAAATAATTGACATGATTGCACCCGAGGTTGACACTACTTTCTTTCTAATAACTATAATTTCATTTTACTTGCTTGTTGAATGATTTAACTTGCTGATATTTTGCAGAGAGAAGACTGTATCACATTACAGGACTTGAAAGGGAGCAAACTTTCAGGAAATGTTTTTAACATCCTTTTTAATCTTAATAAGTTTATGGCATACGAAACCCGTGATCCATTCCTCATTCGGCAGGTTAGTCATTGCACAATTTAGATATTGGGTGCTGAATCAGTGCTAGTTCAGTTCGCCGGGATGACGATGGCAATGGCCCTTTTTGTGCGTGTGAGCAGGAACGAGAGGATCCAACTTTGACAGAGTGGGATCGCTTTGCACATAGGGAGTATATCAGGCTTTCAATGGAAGAAGATGTTGAAGATGCCTCAAATGGAAGTGCTGATGTATGGGATGACTCCCTTGAAGCTCCATTCTAAAATCCCCGAAGCAAGTTTCGTAGGACCCTTTGTCAAACATGTTCGAGATGAATGAAGAGTGGTTACATGGAGATACAGCTGATCAGATTATCAGCGAAATAGCATTTTACATGTATATGTCTACCAGCATGCTATATGCTCGCCCTTTTGCAAATTTATGCTGCGCTGCACTGAAGACTGAAGTTTGACGCACTGAAAATTGTGCTGCTAGGGAAAGCCAATTGCTTCATTCAAAAAGGGAGGAGGATAATCGATGATCCCTTCCCTGCCCTGCCCTTAACTAAACCATCAGCCACCCGGGTATCAACTACATTGCTAGTATGGGTCCCCCCGATGGGCTCTTTCCTTTCCTTTCACTGCTGTTTTTTCTTTAACATGCTCTTCTGGGATTTCACTGGAGTTTCAGCATAATGTAAAAGATTATTTGGGAGGAAGAATGTCGAAGATCTTTTTATTATTATTATTTCTATCCTGGTAATGGTGAAGTGTCTTAATTTGGTACTAGATTAAGGCCTGGTTCTTCACTCTAGATTAAGGCCTGGTTCTTCACTCTGTGTGTTTTTGTTAATTTAAGTGTTTGATATTGCTGTAAGAAATTGTTGTTGGAAGTTAAATGTTTTTCGAAAATAAAATAAATTAGTTAATTTATATGATATTTAAATAATTTAATATAATGATACATAAAATATTTCAAGTAATTAATATAAATTATTTAAAAAATTAATTATATAAAATATTTTTAAAATTTTAACATAATATAAGTGATATCTAAATAATTTAATATAACTATTCATAAATATGAATTAATTTAATTTTTTATATACTTTTTAAATAGTTAATATAAAGTACAATAGTCAAAAGCACTTAAATTCTAAATTTTGTGTTAGGGTGGATAATTAATTTTTAACATGATATTAACATACTTTATATTTGTTTGAGACCGACCCGATCTGAAATATGAGCTTAAAAAAATTATATTGTATTATTTTAATATTTAATAAATATATATATTTTTATTGAAAGTTTTTATATAGTTATCTTAACATTATTTTAATGTTTATATTAGAGTAGTATTATATGTTTAGTATAAATTAATATATAAAAATAACATATATAAACTTAAAAACGGGTCAGGTCAAGCTGGGTTTGGGTCTTAAATATTTAAATTTAAGCCTAATTTATATTGTAAACGAGCCTAGAGAGATAAGCCTACTTATGAACAGTTGCCCAAAAACAGAAGTAAACATTTTCATGTGATTTTATTGGATTTTTTTTTAAAGTTTTGCTTTGTGAGAAAAAAAAAGAAAAGAAAAGAAAATCGCTATGAAACCTATCCATTCTCTAAATAGGCCGCTGTCAAAGAACGTGAGAAATTTCCCGCTTTGTCGGATTTAGGACATGGGGAAAAGGAATTCGCAAATCTGTCCATTGACAACTATAATTTACAGCTTAAAAAAAGAACCTTTGATTTTCTTATCTTATTGCCACTAATTTATCTTCCAAATTCTTCGTTGTCTTGTTCCATTATCTGTCTTGTCTCCTATGAGGGGAAAATGAAAGCAGTTTCGATGAAGGAAATTTCGTAGCATTTTCAACCCCTTGCCACTTGCTTGCAATTAAGTTGGCCTTTTTCTATTTGATTTCTCCTTTCTGCAATGTAAGCTTTATAAACTAACAATAATAACATGTAAAGATTCAATCTTCAGAATTCTCATTAATTCAGAAATTTTATTCTATTTTGTGTTTTTTTTTTATATTTTCCTTTATTTTGGGGTTTGGGTCTTTCATGATATTGGGGGTTAGAGAAAGTAAAAATATGGTCCAAAATGCGTGATGGGTTGTTTTGAAATTGAGCAATATTTGAAGGTCTAAATCATGAATTCCCCCCTCCCCTGGGTTTAGGGAATGAATGAATGAAACTGATATGACATTTGCATTATTTTTGTCAGCGGCAATGATTTAATGTTTTGTATATTCACAGTTTCTTTGATTTGATTGTGTTTAATGGGCAGTAAATGATTAGAGCGACTTGTTTAGATGGTTGGATTGGCGGCAATAGCAGAGTTATTTGGTGGAAATGCCGGAACAGAGGAATTGGAGGCCTTTTATCCCATAAGACCCGATTGCTTAGCTGATATTCCAAAGACCCGTTTTAGGCCTAGGGTTACCATCTTTTACTCTTTACTTCCCTTAATTTTCATTCCTGTTTATGTTTTGTATGCCTTGCTTTTTAACTACACCTTTATTCTCAGGTTGGGAAAACTCTTAGTGCAAGAAGATGGCATGCTGCATTCTCTGAAGATGGTCATCTTGATATAGAAAAAGTTCTTAGACGGATTCAACGAGGAGTATGCCTTCTTTCGAGTTCTATTTATAGTTATGTTGCTTGGAACACACATATGCATTTGTATGTGCAATTTAAACAAAAAGAACTGATACAAACTGTTGGACATTGAATAAGGAGTATGTTGTAGTATTTAAGATTTTGGATGGTATGATCATTTGATTAGGTGAGACTTCTAAGAATCATAATTCATAACATTAAAGTTTTTAATGAAATTTGTTCAGTGCAAGATTGCCTTCGGTATTATATTTCTTTTAGTTGGAAAACCTCAGTTGGTTATGGAGAAGGAACTAAATTACTCTTACTGTCATATATTATGCCATATGTCTCAACAAAATTTAGTTGTGTCCGACGATAAAAGAATGTAATTATGTTAAAGATCGTGATTTCTAAACTCATAGTCAGCTCAAACTGCTAACTATAAAGGAACAGAAGTGCAATCTCCCCTCTCTTTCCTAACCTTATGACTCACATATTTCCACATGAATGCATATTCATGTGTTTATGGAAACGCATTTTTTGTCTCATTTCTTGATTGTTATTCAACTTGGTTTCTGCTCTTTGTCATTTTGGAATGGTTAACCATATGTAACAACCATGTAATAGCAGATAACTATTTGTGTTTTTTTATACTGGTGTGGTTTGCATATAATTGTTTAACGTTTATCTATTTTATATATGTTGAAAGTTGAACAACTCGTATCAGATATTGGGAGTTTATTTTTATTAGCTTTACTTGATTTGTTATGGTAGGGTATTCACCCTTCGATCAAAGGGCCTGTCTGGGAGTTCCTTTTAGGTTGCTTTGATCCTAACAGTACCTTTGATGATCGGAATCAGCTCAGAGAGCAAAGGAGGTAACAACTTAACAGTACCTTTGATGATTGAAATCGGTTTTAGCATCTCATCAAGTATAAAGTATATTCATTTCATGTGTCCTTTACTTTTTTCACATCTAGATTTATTGCTCTGGAACTTTTGTGAACCATTCAGTTTTCTTCATTCACAATGCTTAGCTTCTTTTTTTCCCTCCTCTTATCATCAATGATATACTTTTCCTAAGTTTGGTTGATCATTGTGACTCAACTTTTTGAGCTAACCATCCCAGGGAAAGGTATGCTATGTGGAAGACTGAATGCCAGAATATGGTGCCGGTCATTGGTAGCGGAAAGTACATTACTAGACCAATTATTACTGACGATGGCCAGCCGATAGAAGGTGAAGATTGTCATGTGACAAGTACTGTTTCAGACAAGAAAGTGGCCCACTGGATGCTTTTCCTGCATCAAATTGGTATGTACGGTGTATGATTTCATGCTCAACAGATTGGATATTCCATATACTTTTTGTTGATTCTCGAGGTAGTGCTCAACATTTTTAGTCCTTTTCTGAGATCAATAAGTTCAGTAGCTGTCCTTTAAGGCTTTAACTACACATGTTTCTTACTTGGTTGTAAGTTCTCCTCTTCGGAATACCGTCTTCAAGTATTGTAACATAAATTTCTACCATAAAACCTTATGGATATCCTATGTTGTAAGCTGGTTTAATAGCAAGAAAAACCCGAGATTCCTTTGTAGCTTTAGATCGTCTATGCATCTATCTGAAATTATGATTGTAGCTATGTTTAAATTTCAATGGTCCTTTATGTACTTGACGTATTTGGTCTGTAGGTTTGGATGTTTTTCGAACCGATCGAGCACTTGTGTTCTATGAGGATGAAGCTAATCAAGCAAAACTTTGGGATATTCTTGCTATATATTCATGGGTAGATGATGATATTGGTTATGTTCAAGGTGAGTTGTAGCTGTTAAATTGCATTATTTATTACCAAGCCAGAGTTCTCACGTTTCCAACATCTTTAGATTTATTCTTTCATGAGCAGGAATGAATGACATTTGCTCTCCAATGGTAATTCTTCTTGAAAATGAAGCCGATGCATTTTGGTGTTTTGAGCATGCAATGCGCAGACTGGTAAAATGTTTATTTCTTGCAACATTGTTGATAGAATAATTGGTTCGATGATACACCATCTCTTAGTATTTCATATCCTTGGAATTAGTTCGTAACATTCCCTAATCATTAATCTCTTTTGCATATAAGCTCATCATTCGATGCTTGTTTTCCATATAATGTTTTATGGTTTTGTAGTCGGACCTCTGATTTTGCCCTTTTCGACAGAGGGAAAACTTTAGGTGCAGTACAAGTTCAATAGGAGTGCAATCCCAACTTAGTATACTTTCACAAGTAATTAAAACTGTTGACCCTAAGCTTCATCAACACCTTGGTATGCCTTCCTTTTCCCCTATTATTTTTCTAAGTTAGTTCTATTTATTGTTGTACTTAACATCAACTAAAATCTCAAGATTTTTCATGTAACAGAGGATCTAGATGGTGGGGAGTATTTGTTTGCGTTTCGCATGCTGATGGTACTTTTCCGGAGAGAATTCTCCTTCGTTGATGCTCTGTATCTTTGGGAGGTGAGTGCAAATGAACTCAAATACTTCTTGTTTATAGTCGAAATGTGGTCTATTTTAACATCTAGAAAAGAAAAGCTGTTGTTATATACTAAGACAAAGACCGGTTCCAGGTTATGTGGGCAATGGAATACAACCCTAATATTTTCTCGTTGTACGAGCAACCCGATGCAGCTCTAGATAGCAACAGTACACAAACATTACATGCAAAGGAGCTAAAGCGGTATGGTAAATTTCAACGAAAAAATCTGCAGAATGGACACATGGATAAAAACTGTGCGCTCTCGGTTTTCCTTGTTGCAAGCGTCCTCGAGACCAAGAATAGGCAGATTCTAAAGGACGCTAAGGGTCTTGATGATGTTGTGACAGTACGCTCTCTTCCCATCGTACCTATGCACGTAAATCTCGGGGAGTTTGCATAATTTTTCTGACTATAAAAAGTCTTGTTTTTGATAGATATTGGGTGAGATTACTGGAAATTTGGATGCTAAGAAAGCATGTCAAAACGCACTGAAGATTCAGGACAAGTACCTGAAAAAGGTAAGGCTTTATTTCTATCAAAAGAACAGTTAGTTTGATGGATACACTGAATATTTATTTATTCGTTTTTTTGTTTTTGCGTGTAGGCCAAGAAATCATAGGTGGAATGTCATCAAACATCAATTTGTGTACTTCAAACATTTTTGTGTCCATTTTTTTCTTCCAATATTTTTGAACTTTTACCTTTTATATATATATATATATATGTATGCATGTATGTATGTATATATAATTTAAGAAATAAATGGAATATTTTTTTCTTATAATGCTTAATTTAGAGTTCTTTGTATTAATCAATTGATTTTGTGTTTTACATCTTGCCCTGTTGTGCTTGTGTATTCACTAGCAAATTTTGCATATTTTTTAATACATTTTTATAAATTTTAATTTACGAGTATATATACTATATTTAAGTTTCTCATTAAGTAGGTGTCATGAATCAATCGAATATTAAAGTTAACTAAAAAAATTCTATTTAAAAAATAATAAATATTACTATGAGCATATTTATCTTTTTTATATAAAATTTATAAACTCAACATAAATGGTGAAATTTAAACTTACATATATTAACTGCTTATTAAAAGTTGAAAAAGAAAATTTTCAATATATTAGTAAAACGAACGTTAAAACAAGTTTAATAAAGATTAGTGCAGCGGCGTAAACGAGGGAGAAAAGTAAAATTATCCTATATTTTTTTTTCAAAATTTGAGAACTTTAACTCTCCAAAAATGTATGATTCATCTTTAGTCCCTTAAAGCAATTTTTTAGCTTCACTCTGAACTAGTGCGGTCCATTGTATATACAGAAGATAAAATTGAATACTCTTAATGGAGTTCATTGTACACTAAAGTGCTGGAGACATTAAATGAACTCTACCTATATAAATATAAGAAGTGATGTTGCTTCAACAAGAAGAGTTAAGGTTTCTCTTGTAAATATTTGTTATGAACAAAATAAGTACATAGCCATGATAGTGCTAAAAGTAAACAACTTCAGACAAAAATATAAATGAATATTATGTGTGATATATTTCCACTTCAAATTGGATGCAATTTTGGTGATGGGGCTTAATTGAATTTTTAGAAAAATTCAATAGCTTCTTGAACTCTTAAAACATCTTAAAAAGTCTAGCAAATTATAGTTATTGATGAATAGTTGTGTTGTAATAACGTAATTTTTGTACTTAAAGTTGTATGTAAAAACATAATTTTATATAAAATTCTATTGTAAAGCAACACAATCTTTTGAAAGAATGTCACGTTAAAAGAAAAATCCCAATAAAAAGGTATCTCATGAAAATATACATTCATATAATATTATATATATATATATATATATATATATATATACATGTATATAAAGGACTTCTGTGTTAATTGTTTGACTATTCTCAATGAATTGTTAAGAGTTTTTTTTATTATCTTGTACACATTAAAGCTTTACAATATTCAACACATCTCAAATTCATTATATTGTATTAACATTATTTTTACCTTTCTTTTTTTAATTTTATTTATTTATCTTTTTAACACCAAATTCTAATAGCTTCGATTTTATGATTTAAACCAAAGTCCATTTGATTTATACATAAACTAACACTAAAAAAAACTAACAGCGTCATTTAAGAGTCCAATTCGACTTAGCTCCAAATTTAATCATCTAACAAAAAAAGAAGTTAGAATTAAATTTTTTTTCAGCAAGATTTTCATCCATTACTTAAACTGCAAACTTTTTTTTTATTATATAAATAAAAAAATGGAAAAAAAAAAAACCCAAAAATCAACATGTTACTAAATAAGACAATTTGTTAAAAACCCTCCTAAATATCTCTCTTTCTCATTCTCAACCCTAAATTTTGGACAAGTTTTTGTTATTTTAGATTTCACTTCCATTGAACAAACGCAAGTTTTGCTTAAAACAAAACTTTTCTTTCCTAATAAAACACAATTATGAGAAAACAGTCCAACTTTTTTATGCAATATTTTTAGTAGTATTGATTTCCCTCTATTTAAGGTTCGAGAAACAAAATTACTGTTTTTTGCCCTTTTGGTTTTAAATTTCTTTGTTGTTTCTTAAGAAACATTTTTCATATGCTTTTGCATGCTTCAAACTCATGCATGCATGCTTGTATACATCACACAAAGTTTTGTTCTTTCTATCAAGGTGAGATGTTTTAGCAGAAGAAATGTTTCAATACTAAGAGAAAATTTATATTCTATATCATATATGGTCATACTCATTTCTTTCTCGCATATTTGAAGAATCATATCGATGTTAATATCCAAACATATGACGGATACAATTATTTTAAAAAAAAAAAAAAGATGAAAGAGTTCTCGATGGCATACATTATATCTTTGATGCTAAAAAAGTTTTTTTTTTTTTTTTTTGTCTGAGTTTTCAGATTCAGATTTGAAGCTTGACTTCAACTCCATATGCTGATTTAGTTTAGATGTCATTAAATCAATAAGATGAAAGGATTGCTAAAAGGTTTTAGATACATTACTCAATTATTTGGTATGTAATTCCATCTTTCTCCTTTTATGACATTATAAGACATACATGTATGCATGCATGCAAAAGCAGCCATTGGGTTTGTTTGGTTCTAGAGAATGTTGGCTAATAATGGCAAGAAAATGGGGTAAACTTTAATTTTGCAGAAAGTGACAAAGAGCCTGAAATGCAGATTGGTATGCCAACAGACGTAAAGCATGTGGCTCATATAGGATGGGATGGTCCATCAGCTGTAAATTCTACACCCAGCTGGGTAAATGACTAAATTTAACCGCCAACTATACCATTACTATGATTAAACCATGCAAACAAGACTAATATTGGGTTACATATCTAACGTTTTGTTTTATTATATATATATATATATATATTTGTGTGTGTGTGTGTGTGTGTGTGTGCAGGTGAATGAGTTCAAAACACCAGCAGGAGGGCTTCAATCAACACCTTTAGCTCAAGCAGGACAAGGTATGGGGGAAGATCCTGTCAAATGACTCTCTCAAGGTAATTTTTTTATGGCAAAACTAAGGATGCAATTATTTTATATTCCAGAGAGGTTGAGCCGAAAAGGTTCGAGGGCTCAAAGTTCTTCAACAAGAGACATGCCCGACCTGCCTAAATCATCGAAGCGCACTTCATCCACTAAAGAAAATGCTTCTTCAACAAAGCAATCGAAGAAGCCTTCCAAGTCGACTAGAAAACCCAAGGATGCAAACCAAACAACCGAGACAACCACGAAAGACCCAAAGAAAAGTAGGCGAAAGAAGGTGAAAGACATGGATGGTGAAGGAAGCTCCAGGCGGTCCAGAACCACCGAGGAGTCGGATACTCTGTCCGAGGCAGGGTCCCTAATCAGTTGTGATTCAGAGTTTGTAGAAGGGGAGGGTAATTGAAATGGAGAAATTCCTGATTTTCTTTTTATCTGTATGTAAATATATTGGTTGCTAGACCATCTTTTTTGCTTTAGTGGAAATCAAGAAGAGTGTCATGAAACTAGTAGGCAACAAGGAAACAACAAAGCAAGATGGTATAAGGAAGCAGTTGAAGGTAAAAGCTATTATAATTGAGAGGAGCCAAAACATGCACTGTTTATATATGAACCAAGTGTATTCACATCTTCTCATGAAAGAAAAAATATCAAATATTCTTCTTTTTCTCTCCATTTTCACTTCTTATCTGGTCTCTCTAAAATTGGAATCAAAGCTATAACGATTCCACTCAAAAAAGGGAAAACACTAGAAACACAAAATCCAAATCCAAATAGCATAAACTATCACAAAGAATTTACTGGTATTTCGTCGGTGCCTTTTTCATGCATTTTTAAATGAACCCAAAGCATCCCTTCAGAAAAAAGATTCACTCTCTCAAGGCAGTGAATCAAAAACTTAGAAATAAAAAGAAAGAAACAAAAGAAGCCTGTTGCAGAAATACCGATGCCATTGTAATTCAGCAAAAATGAGCAAGATTTATAACCTATGGACTTTATTTACAAATTTACTCATCTAAAAGGTGATAGGACTAAAATGCTAAACAAAAATACTTATATTTGGTCTCAGGATAGATGATATATTACTTGTTCATTTTTCCCCAAGTCAACTTCTGATTTTAGCATCGGTGCCCGTTGTGTTCAGAAAGGACAATGATTGGGGAAAATCCCTGATCAGAAGGGTTACAAATATCATTATCCCTAAGGAAAAACAGAAGCAAAATAATCAAGAACAAGTCTGAGGAATAAACATGTTACAAACCTAATAAGGTCGACATATGGATGCCTCATCAATCCATGAAGGCTTCTTTGCGTTGTAATAGAAAAAAGCGATCATTTGGACCAATTCATCAGCCTTGCGAAACTCTGCCAAGACCCTCATTAAATTGTAGCATCAGATATAGGAGTTCAGAGCAATTTGATAGACAAATATTTTGTATAATACTCTTGAAAGAAAAACTGTACAACCAACCTTTCTCTCTGTACATGATCCTGTTTCCGCGTAAAAATAAAAGCTGTGGGCATTCCCTGACTTTAAGAGCATATGCCAAATCTCTCTCGATATTGATATCCAGTTTGACTGCCTGTTTCCAGGAATACTCCAAGGCATCATCATTGGCAGATAAATAATGCAAAACAGCTAAACAAATATTTTGACCTTTCTCTAACAAAGTGGCCTAATGGAGTACATGAACTGAACCTTATGTGCTATAGTATTTTCAGATTAAAGACAAAGCAAAGATTTTTACCCGAGGAGGTAACCGGTCCTTGGAATTCCAATATACCTGGATCGCCTTCTCTAGCTCTTTCAAAGTCTTCCAATTGTGAGTTGCCCTGTAGACAATATCAAATGGATGTTTTTTCCTCATTAACTGGTAGAAATAAAAAAATAAAAATTGTCTATGAAAGAGATACTTGGAAGGCATTCGCCTCTATAATAGGCACAATCATACCAAAACATAACATTATTAATCATTAAACATTAAACATCATGAATCAGAAGGAAGTACAAAAATGCATCTTGAGCACTTAATTGCCTGCACACGCTTGTTAACCACGGGCAAAAAATGCATATATTAACAGTAGTTAAATCTTTGATCTGCTGTGTCATCTGCCACAAATTTTCCAAAAATTGGAGCAGGAATCATTTGAAAGAGAAACATGGTAACACAATACAGTTGAGAGGAAAAGAGTTACCTTTTGTATCTCTCAAATACAAGAACAATTAGCGGACTGGGATGGAAAGCAAAGCTCTCCCACTCCAGACAGTTAATCTCCTTTACCCAGCTATCATCAATCTCTCCTTCCCAGTCAATCTCAAAACCATCTTCACCCACCACATTCTTAATAGCATGGTGCTCAAAGTACTCCGATGCCCTAATTCCCCACCCAATATCTGCGTCCAATGGCCAATCTGGATCATCCTCTTCCACCACCATCTTCTTTCCTCTTTTACCGGCTTCATTATCCTTCTCGTCCTTGTCCTCATCCTCATCTTCATCACTGCTACTGTCACAATCAAACTGATTTTCAAGTCTATCCTTCATCACACTTTCCTTGTTTTCAAAAACTTCTGGATTCTGCTGCCGGATTGAGTCAAAAGTTCGTTCAAGTGAGTCGCGTATAAAATCTTCAACAGCTACAGCTTCACTTCTACGACCCCGTCTTGGCTTCTTAGGAATGGTTGTTGGGAAGCTTTTATCTGGATTTTCATCTTTGTTATGGGAAACTACAGACTTTTGGTCCTGGTTTCCTGTTTCAGCTTTAGATTTAGGCTTCGAGTCAGGATCAGGATCAGGGTTGGAATCGGATTTTCTTGAAGTAGCAAAGCAAGGGGAAGTTTTTAAAAAACGGCTATGGTGTACACAGGAGGGCCAGACGTTGCACCAATGACTTAGAGTACTACGAGTAACATCAGAAACAGGCAGCATGTTACAGGAATTATGATTGTTTTTCACTACAAAAAGAGGCGAAAAGGATTTGGGAAAGATACCAATCTGAAAGGATAACATTTTCTCAACAAGTACAAATTCCCTAGCAGATAGGACAGCTCATTTAGCAAAGGACCAGTTTCCCAAAAATTGCTTCTATTTCATGATTCTGTTGACTCTTTTCTAATAATCATAATCAATCATGGAATTCCAAAATACCCAAAAATCCAGCTGAGGTACTATTCTCTTTTGAATAGAAGCCTGTAACTACAAGTAAACGAAATAAGTAATCAGCAGTGGGAAGTTCATCATGTAAATTAATTGCTTAACTTTATTAACCACAGAAATCATCCAGCATGCTTATAAGAAAATCATTTGCTTTCCCATTTCCAGATACAGTAATTCTCTTTCTTTCTTTTTTTTAATGAACGTATCTAAAGCAAATTCAACTTTCCAACATACCAAAAATAAAAGTGTGAAACTTGAAAGAGTTAGTAGTAATATATAGTTTTTCTTTTCTATTTTTCTACTTCGAAAGTTCAGAAATTTTTGGCATGCAAAAATTAAGACTTACCCAGATTTTCTGGAGAGGATTTCTGCTGGGATTTTGATGGATTTGAAGAATTTGAAACGCTCCACAATTCTTCAAACTGAAAAATGGAGAAGAAAGGATGAGCAAAGCAGACCTCACCAGTTAGCAAAGTGCAAAACCCAAGACCTCGCGACCCTTTTCTTATCCATGTTCGACGGTGCCGTTTTACTTTGCCGAATGGACGCGACTGCTTTTCTATTAGGGTTAATTTTACCTAAAGTCCTTAAATAATGATCAAGATTCTAAATTGGTCCTAAGCTTCAACCTATCATCAGCTTCCACATTAAATGTAGTATATTTAAAAAAGATTAATCAAATTTTAAAATATGTTAAAAAATAAAGACATTAATAATAATTTAAAAGGATTCATGATTTTTAAAAACTTAATTGGAAATGTTTTAAAAAAATAGGGCTAATTTAGAATCTAGACCATACATTGAGGCATCTGATTTAATTAACTCTTTCTATGATTTATTTAAGTTTTAATCCTAAATTTCATCCCTATATTTTACAAAAATTAAGAAGTTAGTCCATCTACTTTGACTTGTTAAAATTTGATCATCGAATTTTATGAAAATTGAGAAACTAGTTTAGTTAATGGTAAAATAAACGAACTTGTACAATTGGTTTTTGCTAATTTGTTCGGTATAAATTGTTGAGCTAATGATTTTTGCTATTTTACCAACTTCTCAATTTTTATAAAGTGCGAATAAAGGGACTAACTTCTCATTTTCTGTAGAGGGATGAAATTCATAAATAGACCTTTATTTTATTTTTCTATTATGGGATTAATTGCAAGTTTAATAACTTATGTTTGCTTAAAATTCTGTTTAGGTCATCAAAGTTTTAAAAATTACTATACGGTCATTATCGTTATTGGCTTGTTATGTTATGGTTACTAAGCCATTAAGGGTCAATTTAGCATTGTTTTTCAAAAATACTTTGGGGACAAAAAGTGCTCTCAATGTACTTTTTATATGCAGTAGTATAGATTTTGTTTTCTTTAAAAAATGAAATTCTTGTTTAAATTGTTGGTTTAAATATGTCAAAGGTCCTGTAATTTTTTGAAATTTAAAATTTAGTCCTTATAATTTAATTTTGAGGCATTGAGTCCTTGTATTTTTTTTATTTAAAATTTTTTATCCTTCCGTTTAATTATGTTGTTAAAGTTACCAATGACAAAGGTAAAACAACTATTTCAGCCCTCAACATTAATTTTTTTATCAATTTGGTCCTTACCATTTAAAACAACATAAAAAATTTTAAATTTTAAAAAATTTACTTTTTTCATATGTTAAATAAAACTTAAAAACTTAAAAAAATATTATAATTATTTTAAAATAAACTCTTTAAAATTCAAAGAATAAAAACTAAAAAATATTTTTAAAAATAAAAAATTTCAAAATTTAATGTTATCTAAACTGGACATGAAAGGTGAAAAACTAGTTGACTTGCAAATTGGTACGAACTGGTTAAACCGAGCTAAAAATCAGTTTAACATGTAGTTGAATCGATTTTGAACTAGTCTGACCAATTGGTTCCTAGAACAATTAATCTTACTGATTCAAAGCAAATAAATTATTAAAAATAAAAATATTTTAAATAAATATAAAAATTAGTTCAATTGATTTTTAACCCGGTTCAACCAATCCGTATCAGTTTGTAGGCCAACTAATTTTTTTACCTCTCACTAGACCGATACCCCAACTGGTTCTTGATCTAATTGGTTTGATCTGGTTAAGTTAACATTGAATATTCAAAAAATCCTTTTATTTGTTATTTTTTTTATTTTTAAGGAGTTTGTTTTTAATATGTTTTGCTTTTAAAAAATATATATAATTTTTAAATTTTATGTTTTTTTAATAAGAAAAAAATATAACTTTTAATTTGTTTTTAAATTACTTACTTTTAAAGGGTATGGGCCAATTTGACAAAAACTTGTAAATGTTGAAGGTTAAAAATTTAAAAATTTTAAAAACCAATTGACCCGTGAACCGGTATGGTCTAGTTGAACTAGTCTAAAAATCAGTTAAACTAACAGTAGTTTTTTTATAAATTTTTAATTTTTTTTTTTTTTTGCTTTGAATCGATCGGACAAGTTATTTAGGGAACCAATTGGTCAGACTAGTTTGAAATTAGTTCAACCAATCTGTATCAGTTCGCTTAGACCTATTCATGGATCGGGTCACCTGGCCTGGCCCGAAGGCTCGCTCGAAATGTGGGAGGGTTTGGGCAAAAATATAGACCCGAAAAATGGACTTGGACAAAAAAATAAGGCTCGTTTAAAAAAAATAGGACGGGCCTCAGGTAAGGTATTTTTGGTCCGAGCCTAGCCTAGCCCGACCCGAATTCACTAAAGTACAATTTTTTTTATATTATATTATTATTGTTTTCTCCCTATTTTGCTACCATTTTACGATTATATTGCTACTATTTTGTTGTTATTGTTTGGATATTGTATAAAACTTATTTTATTGTTAATTTTGTTATTATTTTAGATGCATTTGGATGTGTTGCATCTATCTTAGTGTTATTTAAGTATACATATTTTTAAAATTTATTTTTAATTTATTGGGAAATATTTATTTTGATGTATTATATATATATATATATATATATATTAAAATTATATAAAAATTAATATAGGCAGGCTGGGTCGGGCCCGGGTTTAACGTTTTTATCCTGGTTGGACTTGGACAAAAATTTAAGCTCATTTTTCGGGCCAAGCCCCAGCCTAACAAATGGGCCTAAATTTGTAGTTGAGCCCAGTTCGGCCCATGCCCACCTCTAAGTTCACTTGTCAACCGATTTTTTTATCTCTAACCAGATTAATACCACAATTGATTTTCGGTCCAATTATTGGGTCCTATCTGATTTAGATAACATTAGTTTTAAAATTTTTTGTTTATGTTTTTAAAATCATTTTATTTTTTTATTTCTTTAAATTTAAAAAATATAAATTTTATTTCATAAAAATATATTTTCAATTTTTTTAAAATTTGTAATGACTAAATTGACAAAGAAAATGTAAACGAAGGTTAAAAAATTAAGGCAAAATTTAAGGGAAAAATTAAGATTTTTAAATGGAAGTACTTTGTCTTAAAATTAAAATATAGGGTGACATTGAAACCTAAATTTCTTGTGAACAATAAATACTGTCTTGAATGTCGACTTATAGCTTTGCCACAAAAAAACCAAAATCAGTTAAACCTTAATAACCTTATTACGTCCTTCAAAATTTCGCAGACCAGCTGTTATTTGGCATCTACAATAACGCAAATCTCAGTAAGCTAAATGAACTTTTCAGATCTGATACCGAATCTTAGCTGTATTGTATCAATAAAGTTGAACTGTTCAGGTCGACGATGGTTCAGCCACCGTTGAAACCACCGGAGAAGGATATGAAAGCGAAAGAGAAAGGAGGGGGGGGCGGAATGGCGTAAAAAGGAAATTACGAATGAAAGTGAGGGAAAAGGACTATTTTATTTTTTTATTGTTATTGGATTAGGGTTAGGGTTAGGTAAGACGTGTAAGGAAAAGAGGGATTTTTCTTTTTTTAATTAAATTAATTAATGCAGTAATTAATACTTTCTATATTTAAAAGTGTGATTAAATTGTTTTCATTTATCCATTGGATGTGAAATATTATCAAAAACTTGTTTGTAGTACAATGCAACAAATAATATTATCAGTAGATGGTAATAAATTTTAATTAATTTTTTAAAAATTAAAAATATAAGTTATTAAAATAATAAAATTATATTTTTATTGTCTTAAAAATATACAATTTATAATTTATAAAATTTTAAATTAGTAATGATAAAATTATATTTTGGCCCCTAAAAATGATAAAAATTTGATTTAACCCTTTAAAAATTATAAAAATATAGGCTATTAAAATTATGAAATTGTATTTTTATTATCTTAAAAATTATAATTTAATTCCGCCCCAAAAAAATTTCAGGCTTCGCCGTTGAATGTTAAAAAAAATCTTTTTATTTTTATATATAAATGCAATGAGATTTAAACTCAATAAAATCTAATTGGTTAAATTTGGTTAAAAATCTTTGTACTTTTCAAAAATTAGGGATTTAATCATTGTATTTATATTTCATGGAATTTAGTCATTCTATTTTTTAAATTTCAAAATTCAGATCCAACTGTTAACATTGTTAATATTTTCTTTTGTTAAATTCATTGCTATGATATTTTTCAAATAAAAAAACTCACTTAGTAGTTGTGTAATTAAAAAATGACTTTAAAATTAACTTAAATTGAACAAAAAGAAGTTAACAATTGAATCTGAATTTTAAAATCTAAAAAGTAAATAGGCTAAATTCAATAAAATAAAAGTACAGGGACTTGTGGCATATTTTAACCAATCTAGTTTTAGCTATGACTTCTTTTTACTGTATCAGGTCATATTCGGATCAGAGAATGGGTCCCACAGACATATGAGTGCCAAGCCGAGGAAGCCGGTCCATTTGCCTTTTTCCCTAAAGCCGCTGCATCTGCCTTGAAACTTCAGCAAAAATATATATTCTGTCTTTTATTTGCATCGCATCCACCTTTTTATTTTAGTTTCTTTTCAATTTAATAATGTTGATTAAAATAAAAAAATAAATTAATTAAAATTTAATATTTTAGTAATTGATTTCTAAAACATGATTGATAATCCACAATAAAAACTATTAGATAGAACCTCATGTGATGACCTGATAGTTAAGGGTATTCACCGTCCTAAAAATAATCAGGGGTGAAGCCAGAATAAATTTTTAGGTGGGCCGAATGAAAATTTAATTTTTCATACTCTATATATTTATAATTTTTAAAGGATTAAATCAAATTTCTAAAATTTTAGGGGGCCCAACGTACAATTTTACCTTTATTAATTTAAAATTTAAAAAAAAAATTTGAGGGCCTAAATATAAATTTTCCATTTTAGGGGGGGCTAGGGCCTATACCAGTCTCCCCTTGTATCCTCGTCTGAGCATAACTTAAGTTCGAGTCGCATTAGTCGCGTTAGTTGTTCGGGTTTTGCCCTGTTATATGAAAAATGATAAATAGATAAGGATTAACCGATCACTTAATAGAGAATATAAGTTCAATTATCATTTATTTTATTTTACATTTTTAAATTATATTATTATTTATCAAACAATCTAATTATATTTAGTATTTAAGTTTAAATAATATATCGAACAAATTTTACACTAAATATTTTAGTACTTATTGAGGTCCTAGTTGATTGCTCAAATGACAACACTTTGAAAACAAGACTTTTCTTAGATGACCCGTAGCTCCATTGGTACCATATTTATAAACAAGTTGCATCCAAGGTTAGTGGTTCAAACTACGATGCACCCAAGAACCTCCATTATTATTCACATACTCAATATTAACACTTATATTAAGTCTTGCATGTACTTATCTCCACTAATTGAGGTGCCCCTCCTCCCAAACCGTGAACCATGCACGGCTCTCTGCAAAGGTCAGGGACAAAATCCTGACATAGGGACAATACATTCCATTGTTGAGGTCCAAATCGGTTGTCCAAAAGGCGACACCTACAAGACTTCTTCTAGAGGAGTTAATTCCCTCTCAATAGGGGTTATACATTGATAGTAAGTTAAATTATAAAACTCTAATATATCCTTAATTAATATTTAAAAATAAAATAAAAATATTGTTATTTGATATATTAGTATTGAAAATTTTTAATCCTGCAAACAGGATCAAGGAATTGTTATATATTTTATTTATTTAGTATTTTAGTTTTTTATATACTAATTAAACATATATGGCGATTTTCTTAACCCGAATTGTAGAGTTAAAACGAATGTAATACATAATTATGCATAAATAAAAGATAATTATTTAGAATCCATCACATATCTTTAATTGGTATTTTAAAAATAAAAATTAAATAATAAATATAGAATGTATTTGCAATTCATCAATTTAAAATGTTAAAGATTTGTAATTGCTTTATTTGGATAAATAATTGATTTAGAAAAATATTAAGTTATTGTATTTGACAAATTATAAAATAATTTTTTTTAAAAAATAAATAATATAAAATATTTAATATATATAATTATATTTGAAAAAACTATAATTTATATATACTAGAATTAAATAAAAATGATTTTTGAAGTTTAAATTTTTTTTATGAACCAACTTTTTTAAATCAAATAACAATACGACGAATTTTGGAACCATCTATTTAGATGGAATTTGGAAAAGGAAATTGACTTATTAAAATCTCCTCTTGAAATTACTTATGAATTTTGAAAATTTCCCATATATTTACTCGAACAAGTAAATTAATTTTTAAAATTTTGAAAGCTTTGATACAAATGAAATATCTTTTACAAATTCCTCACCCAAACACATTTAAAGTTAAATATCTCCGCAACAAACTCGTATTGATTTTTAAAATACATTTATACTTTAAATTTTAAAATATATATTATAAAAAAATTTCAATGAAATATTTTGTAAAAATAATTTTTAAAAATATCAATCGAGACAGAAAAAGTAGATAATATTCTACTGTTTTTACTTAATTGTTCTCTGGTTGATTGATTCATAAAGAGGAGAAAAAGAAACATTTACATTCAAATTCAAACTTTAGAGGTTTCATCATGAAATCATAGCTGGGAGTAGGCAGGCCATATGTGCCCAAGGTACACAGATTCAGTCAGGATAAAACAACCTTAATAATGACAAATAAATCATAAAAAAAATTTAAAAAACCGATATTTAATCGATTTATATAGAGTGGTGATAAAATTTTTCAAATCTAGCTTAATATAAATTCAAATTATTATTATTATTATTATAAATAAATTATTCGAGTAATTATAAAATAGAATCAAACTATTACAATATAAACAAACTAAAAATTATTCCGATTAAAGCTTAATTTAGAAATACTTTTCATAAAAAGAAGTTGAAAAAAATATTTTTGAGTCAATTTTTGAGAGGAACATTTTTTCTCTAAGAAAAATTATTTAAAAATATTTTATCCTAAAATATAAAATTAGTATTCGAACTTATTCACTTCACTCAAATTTATACTTTGAGATTTTATCTTATATTGATTACTAAACTTTTTCTTCTAGGCGTTGATTTTTTACTTATGTTGCAGCACTGGCCAATTGCACCCTCTCACGTGACATCCTCTTATACTTTTTTTTTTCTTTTTATATATTTTTTATTTTCCCTCCTCTTTCCTTTTTTTTTTTGTTTGGGTATTAATTTTTGAGAGAAATTTTCTAAAAAAAACAGTTTATTTAAGAATATTTTTGTCCAAAAGCATTTTTGAAAGCCTAAAACTAATAAATTAGGACTAACTGAATTAAAAATTTAGTTATAAAATCGAATTAAAAGTCGGTAAATTTAAAGAGATTCTGTTTTTGCAAATTGGGATGTTTTTGAGTAATTATTCAAATTTGGATTAATTTGGATTGAAAAGCTAATATTAGAAATAAACAAATAATATACCATATAAATCAATAATTCAGATTCAAATATTTCAAAAATAATAATGCTATGATCCCTAATGCTTACCCCTTCACACTCTCCTTCATCAAAGTATCAAGGACTGAGATTGATCTGTTCTTTCATTTGCATTATTGATTCAGAATATAAAGGAACATCAAATGTACATGCATACATTCAACAGAAAAAATCAAAAGGAAAAAAAAACTATAGAGCTATGCTTATGGCTATGTATTCCACAGACAACTTCTCCAGTATGAACAATGACGGAGAAGAAAACAAAACTGCTCCAAAAAAATTTTAAATCTCGTTTTTTAGAACTATGTCCAATGAGGTGTCTCCACGTATGAGGGGAAAAAAACACAGCCTTACATCTCTAAGAAACGAGAGAGCTGGGTCGGGTTGACGATGCCCGGCAAGTGGGCCCCATCGGTCTTCAGCAAACTTGCCACTTCTACGTACCTTTGATGCTTCTTCGGCTTCGGCTCGGCGTCGCCTGGTGCGGATCTGTCGTTCGGCTCGGCTTTTTCTCTGATTCCCTTCCTGGATTCAGCGGGCGATTGTTGGGGTTGGGTCGGGTCCCACGGCTGGCCGAAGAGCGTCCCGTTAGTGAGGAACTCATGGGCCAGGTATCCAGCTAGGAGGTGGTTGGAGAGAAGCGGGGGAGGAGCGGCCGGCATGGTTGGTTTCGAGGACGGAGGAAGAGAGGTTAGGGGTTTGAGGTCAAAACCGTCTCTCTCTTTTCGTTTGTTGTTGGGCATGGAATCGGGCACCCGACGGGGAGGGAGACGCATCGTTTTGGTGTTCATTGTTGCGCCTTATTTGGAGCATGCCACGTCACCACCAAATAATCTACTACAAATATATAAATAAATACATACAACAAGGGCACCGTATTTTCCACTAGTCTTTTTTTAAAGAAAACGGGGTTATACTTGTTTGGGCAAAATAATAAGCGGGAAAATTCGTAAAGGGTAAAAAGGTAAAACAATAAATAAAAATAAAAATTGAAGGATCAGATTCCGACGGACCAGTGACCGGAATCTGGGTTTGTAAAATTCAGATTGTCAGAATTTATGAGTTCGAAATGAACAAGGAATAGAAGGAAAAATGAGGTGAGAAAAATAAAGCGGAGTAGGGAGCACGAATTGATGGCGGGTTTGTATCTATTTATAGAGAAAGAGATTAACCATTAGCCTTAGAGATAAAGGGAAATTACTAAGATTGCCACGGAGATATTGAATGACTAAACAACAACGCTTACGTAATCCTTTTAACACCTTAACTTTCACCAAGTAGTCAAATTCTTGGAAAAACAAGTAAGTGTGCAAGAATGATTATTTTTGTTAAATTTTTTAATTATTATTGTTAAAGTTTGTATGATTCGAATTCTGTCACTTGTTGAAGAAATAAATATAGGAGCAAAATAAGATCTTCATTAAGCATAATCACCCTTGCGGTACGAACTATACCACAGAAGCTAAGTTCATATAGACCTATAACTTTTACTATTTAACTTTGATTAGAACGGAGTTTTTCAACATTTAAATAAATATAGTTAAAACTCCTATTGTATCGTTCATTTTTTTAACATTAGTGATTTTTTTTCTTCTCTACCCGTTGTTTTTCTCTGAAAGGGTTTCCACGTAAGATCTGTGTGTTCTTATTTTTAGTTTCTTATTACTTTACGATTGTTCTACTGCCATTATTGACGTTTATTATAACAATTATTCAATTGGATTGGGTTTTGATTATTATTTAATTATAAAATAATTATTTCATGTAAAATCAATTACCATTATTTAGAATGTTCTAATAGAAAATAAATTGATTAAAACGCGAATTGAAATAGATAAAAAAGAAAAATGGTTTCAAAGTTAACGTATACAATTAAATTAAGGGTAAACAACTAAATAGTCACTTTTGTTTCTCTTGGGTTACATTTTAGTCACTTATGTTTGAAATATTACGTTTTAGTCACTTACGTTATCGTGTTGTAATATTTTAGGCACTGAGCGTTAATTGTTGTTAACAGTGTAACGGTAAACTGATGTGGCACATTAAATCATCATTCCAAATGAAATTTTAGGTTAAATTAATAAATTGATCCCTATATTTATTTTCATTTTGAGCAATTTAAGTTTTTTCTTTTACGTTAAAAGAAATGGAGAAAGGAGGAAAATAAATGGAGAAGCAAAAGATAATGGAAAATAAAGAAGAAAAAAAAAAGAAAAGTTAAAAGAACATAAAAGAAAAAAGAACAAATTGCTCAAAATGAAAAACATATGGGGACCAATTGTATAATTTAACCTAAAATTTTTGTTTGAAATGATGATTTAACGTGCCATGTCAATTTACAGTTACACCGTTAACGACAATTAATGGCTCAGTGATTAAAATGTTACAACATGTTAACGTAAGTGACTAAAACGTAACATTTCAAACATAAATGACTAAAATGTTACTTGAGAAAAAACAAAAGTGATTATTTTGAAATTTACCCTTAAATTAAAATTTAAATAGTTAACATGTTTTTGCATAAAAAAATAATTAAAAAATGAAATAAAAAAAGTTAAAGTGAAGACAAACATAATAGATAATTATGCATAATTATCATTAATAATATTTTAAAAATCGAACCAATATAACATTGTATTCTTTTTTAAAGATAATTACTAATTTTTACTCTACAAGCGAGTTTGAGATTTTGTCACATGTCCTTAATAATAAATAAGACATGTAGCAAAATCTCAACTCCGATTATGGAATAAAAACTTTTCACCACAGGTATACTAAATTAAATTAAATATAAAAATATGTATGTATTTTTAGTGATAGCTTTTTAAGAAAAAACTTAGTTAAAATAACTAAATTATTATTTATTTTTTAAAAAAAGGATATTTTTTTAACGTAAAAAACACATTTATTTTAGTAAACATGATAAATAAAATATTAAAAGACATAATTATCCCTTTTGATTTATAATTTTGTTTGTTTGTTTTCTATTATTGTCTTATCCAAGTATCCAACTCAAACACCCCTATCATAATAAATACAATTTAAAAAAAAATTCTAAATATTGTATTTCAGCTAAGAAATGCAAAGCACGTTTGAAGCGTGATTTCAAGTTTAATTTAGGGCGTCTATATTATTTTAATTTTTTAATAATTTTATATATTTTTATTTATTGAAAATTTTTATATAGTCATCTTAACATTATTTTAATGTTTACATTAAAGTAGTAGTATATATTTAGTATAAGTTTATTTTTTTAATGTGTTCTAAATTACATAATATATATAAAAAAAATAACATAATATAAAGTATTATAAATAGAATTAGTAGTTACTCATATTCGATTAAGTAACATACAAGAAAAGTTACCGGTGAAAAATAGAGATTAAGCATTAATAAGTTAGATTATATTAAAAAAATAAAGAATTAAATCAATGGTTCTCCGAAAAGACAATATCAAATTATATTCAAACAACAATGACACCGAAAAGTGATCAAAGATTATTTTAATTGATAATGAAGTAATATAATATTTTAATATTATTTTTTAAATCTTTTATATAAAATTTTATATTGTTTGAAACATGCATGCTTAAAACTGTTTTTCTTATTATCTATTTTTTTATTTATTTGGTTCAATTGAAAAATGTTACAAACAGTTTGCTCTACTAAATTTGATTCAGTGCAGTGGAGCACGATCTTTAATTCAAAAACTAGCAACAAACAATCCACTTTGTCATAATTTTTGCATTCAATGGAGCGGCGTAATTAAAACCTTACAAACAAGGGATGTCATGATTTAAGGGAAGAAATAGAGGAAAATGGTAGGAAATCAACTTGGAAGCTAAAGAATAAATCTTGCAAAGATGAGATCCACACCAAGGGGAACTTCAAGCTTGCAAAGATAAGAAGAAAAAAGATATCCAAAGCACTTGGCATTAGCTCCATATTTATTATTCTCTCTAGATTATTTATTTTTACTTTTTTTAAATGCAAGTTTGTCACACTTCGAAAAATAGGGGGTTAGCTGAAGTAATTATATAAGGAATAAGATATAGGCTGAATGGTTAAGTGATAGTGCATCAATCTTAGAAGTTCTAGGTTCAAACCTTATTCCTTCTATTTCTCTTCCTTTATTTTCAGTAACCTAAGATAAAAACCACACTAAAATAAATACTATTGGGGGATAAAAATTAAATAAAAAATAGGCTTAGGCCTAATGGTTAGCACATTAGATCCCTTGGAAGTCTTAGGTTTGAGTCACTCTTTCCCCTTTTGTTCTTATTTAGTTTCGGTTGTAACACCCCAAAACATAAGTTCAGTTAAACGACAAAATTAAGTAAGAAATGGGCAACAACCCAATGATTAAGCTTTAGTCTCTCCCCCTTGCTTACTCAAGTTCAAGCCCCTTCATTCCCTTTTAATTTTGAGATTTTGGTAAACACAAAATGTATATTGTTGGGAATAAAAATTAGAGAAGAAATAGGCAATAGCCCAATGGTTAAGAGATAGCCTTCCTCCCTTGTGACACCCCAAAATATAAGTTTGGTTAAGCGATGAAATTAAATAAGAAATGGGCAACAACCCAATGATTAAGTGTTAGTCTCTCCCTCTTGCTTACCCAAGTTTGAGCCCCTTCATTGTAAACACAAAATGTATATTGTTGGGAATAAAAATTAGAGAAAAAAAGGGGCAATAGACCAATGTGTTCCATATTCTTTTGAAATTTGGTTAGCTTTAGGAAAATTGCAAGTGATGTCCCTAAGGTTTACAAACCCTAGGAATTGATCCAGTTATTTCCTAATTAGAATCCATATATTGCCCTTGTGTATTCTTTTATAAGTGAATCGAGACAAATTATGCCTAAAATTAGAACTACACGCATGTACCTTTGAAACATTAGGATAGTTCAAATTTCACACGGCTAAAAACCATCCACATGGCTTGCCACAGGATCATGTCTTCCCTATAGATTAATTTTTACAAATGTCATACGACCACAGTCTATTACACGATTGCATAACCCTTCTACGCGACCATGTTGCCCTAATTTACAGTTTTGCCCGTAATTTAGCAAAAATGCTTTTATATGATAACTTATCCCTCACACAAGAATCAATGTAGTCAATAACTGTAAAAATCCAGCACTAAAATAATGAAAAAACATCACACGTGGCGTAAAATTAGCTACGCCAGACCACCGTCGTTAAGGTGGACTGCCTGAATCCCCATTTCCGACAATGCTAAGCTACGTTATTTGATTCTACGTTTTGATTTTGATTAATCGATATTTTCTCTTTAAATTTTTTGTAATTTTAATCCAAATCTTCTCCCTCATTTAGTACAAAATGCAGGCCAAAAGAGTTAAAAGGAAATTTCCTGATAATAGAAAAAGAAATTAAAAAAAAAAAAAAAACAGGTTGTTCAAGGAATTGGCATTGGATGCTTACTTGATTAATTAATTTTTAGTTTTCAAAGTGACCATTTTTTTTAATAGCTTGGGTTCGAAGGGGCAATCTTCAATAAAACTGATGGGTGGTGTTGGTATTGATGATTTATTGGTGGGTTTTTTGTGTTGATTAATAATCTTTTAATTTTGAATTCTGGGTGTTGGGTTTTAAGCTGAATTTATAGTTCAAAGGAAAGAAGAAAGGTTCTTGTTCATTTTTACATATATCAAAATTTGATTCTTGTATTCTGTTTTATGTGCCAAAAGCTTGAACTTTTACTGTTTATGGAATGTGGATTAGTATGATTGCATTGGTGATCATATTGTATGTATACTTTGTGTTAGTTATTTACCCTTCGGAACTATACTGTTCATGTTCTGATACTGTTATCATTCTTGTTCATTTTTTCTTGTAGGTTTTGGAGAAGTGAAACAATATGAAGAATAAAATAAGGACTGAAAAGCCTAGAAGAGGTGGATTTAGGAGGGGTTTTGGGACAGATAATCAAGTGTTTATGCACCAGAAATCAATTAAGAAAATAAGACAAAATGATATCAGAATCCCTTGTTGCCGAGCGAGAAAAAGCCAGATATTAGGAATATAGAAGAAGCTGAATTGTCTCTGCGTGAAAGCAGTTCACTGAGTTATGAGGTTTGTTTCTTCTTTGAGATTTCAAGTTGGTTTCTGGAGTAGTTTTGTTCGCCATTGATGGCTTTTTAAGTCTTAGGGGATTATACTTTGTCGCGAAATTTGGTGTTGGCATATTGATTTATGTATGATTCTTTTAAAATTAACCTCATGATGCTTCTCAAATCTGGTTTTAGGGGTGTTTGATGTCTATTAAAGCCATTGTGTAGGAGTTTTGCAGGTCTTTTCTTTCATTTCTAAGATTTTTTGTACTGTAATAGTAAGTTTTTTGCCATATTATCTGCTTATTCTGCTTTGCTCAAAGATATGACAATACAATTATACCTCTTGTCTTCTTTGATATGATTTTTAGGCTTGAAGTTATTAGTTTAACTTTGAATGCCATATAGTTTTCTCTTTTACAATATAAACTCAAAAAATTATGCAAATTCTACTACCTAGTCACATTGTTCTAACAAAAGCCAGAAGTTGTCCATTTTTATAAAGCTTTTAAATGAGTAACTGGTTAACACTTAAAATTGCTTGTTTTAGCTCATAAATTACGGTTTCCATGCCATAATATTGCTTCAAGCATTCTTAGGCTATTTGTTACTTTTCCTGGTACATTCCACCTGTGGTTATTCACATATCCTTACCCTTGTTAACACAGAGTGTTTGAGAAACTGATCATAGTATATTCATTTGAAGCTCGCAGTTATTTATATTGTCTATTATTTCCAATTAGTGCCCTCATTTATGCCTATTCCATTTTTTTTTTTTGCCAATTTAGTGTTGGAAAATTAGTTGAGGTGATTTTATAAGTGCTTTTATTTGTGTACTTTTCAGCTCAGGTGTCTTCAATTTGCAGGAAGCAAGAGCATTGCTGGGAAGAATTGAATATCAGAAAGGAAATATAGAAGCTGCACTGCATGTGTTTTTTGGAATAGATACCGCAACAATAACTCCCAAAATGAAACTTGCCCTTTCACAAAGAGTAGAACAGAGTAAGAGACGATCACATGACGATGCTCCTCCACAAATGTCCATCCATACTGTTAAGTCTGCTGCTAGAAGCAATATTTCTGAAAGCAAAATCATTGCAGCATCTGCAAAGGTTTAGAGGTGATCTTTTATGTATTAGTACATAAATCTCACATCAAATTTGTATTTGTATGGATGGAGTTATAATTAAGTGCTGCATTGTTATAACATCTAGCTTCTATGCTTCTTTTTTTTCTTTTGCTTTCCCGTACAAACTTCTTTGTTGTTTGGAATGTGGTTTGTCAAGTATGTCATCATTGAGCATGGTTTTATGAGATCCCTTCATGTTTCTCACTTATATCATTAAGCACAATTCATTCAACATTGCATAGCTAATGTACATTTCCAATCATTCTTGCAGAAGCTGCTCAAACCTGCAAAGTTATTCTGGACATAGTTGAATCTTCAATACTACAAGGCTTGCCTGAAAACTTTAGTGCTGACTGTAAACTGCAGGAGACTCTAAACGAGGCAGTCGAGATGCTTCCAGAATTATGGAAATGTAGTGATTCTCCACATGAAGCAATCTTGTCCTATCGGTAGGCTCTTCTCCATCAGTGGAATCTTGATGCTGAAACTATTGCAAGGATTCAAAAACAGTTTGCCATATTTCTTTTGTATTATGGAGGTGAAGCACTGCCTCCAAATCTCTGCTCGCAAATGGACGGTTCCTTCATCCCTAGAAATAAAATAGAGGAAGCTATACTTTTGTTAATGATACTATTAAAAAAAGTTCTTTGAAAAGAATTGAATGGGATCCATCAATATTGGATCATCTGTCATTTGCTCTCTCCTTGTCTGGGGATTTGAGGGCTTTGGCTAACCAAATAGAAGAACTACTTCCAGGGTTTATTTGTCGCAAAGAAAGATACCATAGCTTTATGTTATTATGGAGCAGGTGAAGATTTGGTTGCTTTGAATCTATTGCGAAAATTGTTGCATAGTATAGAGGGTCCACACTGTGTTCCAGCATTGTTAATGGCATCAAGAATTTGCGGGGAACAACCTAATCTTGTGGAAGAAGGAATTAATTTTGCTCGTAGATCCCTTGAAAGCCTGGACAATGAATGCAGTGAGTTGGAAGGTATTGCTAACCTTTTATTAGGTGTGGCTCATTCGACACAATCAAAGTCAGCAGTATCCGATTTTGAGAGGGTTGCCAGATGGTCTAAGGCACTTCAGACCTTGGAAAAGGCCGGGAATATTACAAGCATGAAAGACCCTAATATTCTTTATCATCTGAGCCTGGAAAATGTTGAGCAGAGAAAATTGGAAGGTGCACTTTATTATGCAAAGTCATTGCTAAAACTAGAAGGCGGTTTTAACATTAAGGGGTGGTTGTTATTGGCCCGCATATTGTCAGCTCAAAAACGTTTTGTGGATAGTGAAACCATTCTCAATGCCTCCTTGGATCAAACCGGGAAATGGGACCAAAGAGAATTGTTGCACACCAAAGCTAAGATTCAACTTGCACAGGGACAGCTCAAAAACGCTTTTGACACGTATACTCAACTTCTTGGCATTCTTCACGTACTTTGGTTCTGGGAAGAAACTTCATAATTAGATTGGTTATTCTACCAATGCATTGCTTATAATTTTTGTTGACTTCTATGTTCTTGGAAGAATCTTAAAACGGTTTTTCTACCAAGTTGAATTTAGGAGATGAATCGGTTTTTGTAATTAGATTGGTAAATCTTCAGAAATGATTGTTAGAATAATCATCTTTGTCTCGCCTGTATGACTTGCCATCACTCGGATACCTTCGAGTGATACAAATTTGAGGCTTTTTTATTGTCTGAATGGGTAGGTCGTAAATGGCAGAGGGAAATCATTGTTGCCGGATTTGACGGTCAGTACAACCACTTAAAACTTAACAAAAGCTTGTTGTGTCATTAGAAAATGAAATCATTTATAATCTATTTCTTCTTTCATTTTCTGAGAGAAAATACTTTCCCGGAAACGTCGTCAAAAAACAACTTATCTTTTCGAATAATTGTTAACAGGATTGCGGATGCTATTCTAAAAGTTTTGAACAGGAAATATGGCATGATCTAGCTTATCTCTACATAAGCTTGTCAAGATGGCAAGATGCTGAGATTTGTCTTTCAAAATCGAATGCCATTAGTTCTTTCTCTGCTGTTAGAAATCATGCCACTGGTAAGGTTTTTCGTTCCTTGATTTATGTTATCATCGTTGTATTACTTGGTACTAGAAAATTTCCCGGCCTATGGCCGAGTTGCACTTCTATATACTAAATTACGACAACTCTAGATTTTATTTTGCAGGTGTACTTTATGAAAGAAAAGGACTGCTGAAAGAAGCTCTCAAGGCTTTTCAGAGCGCTTTGGATATCGAACTCGATCATGCCCCAAGCTTGATATCAGCAGCTGGTGTGCTCAGACAACTCAAATGTCAACCCGATGCGGTTGTAAAAAGCTTGTTGATGAATACTCTCCGAGTTGATAGAATGAATCCATCAGCATGGTATAATCTCGGTCTGCTTCTCAAAGCTGAAGGCACCCCATTGTCGCTAGAAGAAGCTGCCGAATGTTTTCAGGCTGCTGCCATTCTTGGGGAACTCGGCACCTGCCTGTTGATCCATTCAGATTAATTTTCGGCAATTTAAAAAAAAAATTAATATTAATTTTTTGAAACATTTATATTGTAAATATATTTGTATCATAAGAAACAATAGACAATGAAAATGTAATTGAAATTAAATATAAAGTGTAATTTAATATTTATTATATTTCAACTCATTTAAATTTAAATTTTATTATCTTAATATGATAATAAAATATTAATATATTAAATGCATCCTACTTCAACACTTTAAGTTTGAATAAATATAATTTATATTTTAAAAATAAAAAAATATTTTGAACATTGAGAACAAATTTAATTTGTAATTGTAGATCAATAATGTATAAAATTAATTATGATTTTAATATATTAAAATTAATAAATTAAATATTAATATTTAAAATTATATAGAAACTTCATTAAATAAAATTTAAAAATTCAAGATCTTTGTATTATGCAAATCAAAATCTATAGAGAATTATTTAATATTGAGTTCGAGTCGTCCATCAAATTTGATGAAGAAGAACAGTACGATAACTAATTTCTCTTGATCTTTTTCCTTTTGTTACACAAATCTTAAGCGATGGAAGCTATAATTTTCCATTAATTTTGTATGTAATCCTAAACGAACCCCAAGTGGTGGAGGTTATAATTTTCCATTAATTTTGCGTGTAACCCTAAACAGGTATAAAATCATAATAAATAACAAGAAATTATCATTATAAATTACAACTTTTTATAAAATTATAATTACAATATTAATTAAAAAAATAACATAAAATAAAATTGTAAAACTTATAACAACATACCATTGTAAACAGGGGTGAGATGAGTTCGAAACGAATCGAGGTATTCGATTTTTTCGTTTCCTGAACCGAAATCGAATCAATGGACACAAGAAATTAGTTATTATTGAACCGTATTAAATTGGTTTGGGTTTCAGGTTTCCATATTATTTTTGAGCTTTTAGCTTTTGGACTTTATTTAGACAATTATTTTTGGACTTGGACTTTTCAACTTTAATTAAATAAAATTATCTTTGTTTTATGTTTCTTAGACACTATTTAACAAATTAATTTTTTTCAATTGTACATAAAATCTCAATTAATATATTTATCTAAAAATTAATTTGTAAAATATATAATTATAAATGTTTATTAAAAATCTAATTAGACAGTGATTTAATTAGTCTCAACCTTCACCGGATATAGCCAAATGTTAAATTACTTGTATTTTATAACTCTTATTGTTTAATGATAGAAAAAAAAAAGGACCCAAGTTGGAAATGTTAATAATGGTAACCAAAATTTTAGAAATTTTAACAACAACAATAATAATAGAAAAAAGAACACGGTACAGAATAAGCATGGGCGAAGCCAAAAATTTTTTTTAAGGAGCCGAAATTAAATTATAATTTTTACGATAGTAAAAATGCAATTTCGTTATTTTAATAACATATATCTTCATAATTTTTAAATAATTAAATCAAAATTTTATTATTTTTAGGGGGCAAGTGTAATTTTACTTTTACTAATATAAAATTTTAAAAATTTTAAAGGGTTACTAGCCTCCCTAGCTACGCCCATGATAATAAGTAAAAAAGAGATCAACACTTGAATTCTTGAAAGTTTTAACAATAATAAATAAACAAAGAAATCCTGAGAGACTAACATTAAAATCAGATTTAGGGTTTATTTTTTATTTAATTATAAAATAAGTAAAAGCATAATAAAAGCTATATTAAAATTTAGAATTTAGAAGTAATGAGTTTTGTTTTGGGTTTTAAATAGGTTTATATGTTGAAAAAATATTGACCTTAGTTATTTCAACGTTTTTAATTTTATTTTTACTTTTCGTGTCTAATGTAATAATCGAAATTAAACCGAACTAATATGATTCAACGTCATCATCCAACCGGAATCCAACAAAATCGTATTGCCAAATTCAACTCGATTTCTCGACTTGATATTTTTTACTCAGCTCTAATTGTAAATTAAAACTTTTACATTTGACGATGTAATAATATAGTTTTCGTGGATATCATATTAAAAAAAGTAACTTTCATTTCTAGTAAGACAAGCAATCCTAACTTATTAATCTTAACAATTTCCATTTTTTTTTTCATTCTTGATAAATCTTAATTTTAATTGGTGTATAATTATAATATTAATTAAGTGAAAATTAATCTAATCTAATATTTTTATATTTATCACATTAATCGAATAATTTTATATACTACTAAAAAATATTTTTTGAATATTTTAATAATTAATTTATATATTATTAATTGATATATGATTTTTTTAAGAGTAAAATACACCAGTAATCACTCAACTTTGGTTAAAATAATAAAACAGACACTAAACTTTAAAAAGTTACAATTTAGTCACTGAATTTTAGAAAAATAACAAATCAGTCACCAATAACTATTTTTTATTATGTCTATAATGAAAAGTTGACCTGTCATCCCACGGTGTAAACAACCTCAATTTAAGAACCCTAGCTGCGCTGGGCAATAGAAGAAGAAGAAGAAGAAATGGAGATGTCAACCGTGATTTTATCACTGTAGCTTCATTCGTCCGTTGCGGCAACCACCGTTCACAACTATTAGTAAGCCTAGAAACATTTTAACCGCCACATTCTTCGATTTCAAATTTCAAGTTTCCTTTTCAATTATTGTTTTGGGGTGATTTTAGTAGTTGTTGACTTGTGACGCATTTCCCCTCCTTTTCTTGTTCCCTCTTTAGTTTCAAAGCCTCTTTCTTGACCATGTGGTTTGCTTAAAGGATTCCTATTTTAGATTATCTTATCATCTCCGTTGATCTACCTTTTTAATTAAGGTATTGCTGCTATGATCTATGCTGTTGACTTTATCATGAGTTGTTTTGGGGCTTTCCATGTAAGTATGGGAAGGGAAAAAGGGTTTTACTTGAGATTTGTTGCTCCATAATAAGCTTGCCCATATTCACTTTTTATTACACTGTATAATTGTATTACCAATGACAATTGGTTCATTGGATTTTAGATTCAAAATTCGCCGCTAAACAAAATCCCTATTTCAACTACAATCTCAAATCTCAGATTTTAAGTTTCTAACTTCCCTTAAAAAAACTCTCTCTAATTTTTTGTTCCCCCCTCACCCCCAAAATTGAGACCCTTAAGCTCCTCATGTTCAACGTGGCAAATTAACTGCCTGTGTCAACTAGTTAATTGGTCACGCCACCTATTCCTTTAGGCCTATAATATAAAATATTAGTGGGTGACTGATTTGCCACTTTTCAATAACTTTAGTGATTGGTTTGTTATTTTCCTAAAGTTTAGTGATTATTTTATTATTTTAATCAAAGTTGAGTGACTACCAATGTATGTATAAGATATGAGTGGATAAAAGTATCATGGAAGTATTTGTGTTAGAAGTTAGATTGCATCTTGCCCATTCTACTAAAAAAACGGACAAATTAGTTTATGTACGTAAGTTCAAAGAGCATAAGGTATGGTTAGCATGGCATGTGTAGTTCTGTAGGTATTTGGTTATTTCATCAACCCGTCAGGTTTTAACTATAGAAATGAATGAAATTTTTAGCAAAAATAATCAGTTTGCTTTTTGATCTAACGTACAAGAACCAATTTGCCCATTTTTAAGTAAAAGGACAAAACACAATCTGACTTTTAAGATAAAAAAAATATTTTTAAATGGAGATAATTAAAAAGCAAACCCAAAGTAGAATAACTTGTAAAAGAACCAAGGACAGAAAACTGAGCTGTTCATTTATCTTATTGCATGGAGTTGAAGCATTAGTTGAGTAAATTATAGAACAAAAATTTGTACGTAACTATTGTTGTAGAAGTTGTCTGAGGATGTCTGCATTGATGCTACCATTGTTGTCTAAAGAGGCCATTAACTCTGATATTCGAATACTTAAATCATCAATCTCTCCATTAAGCCTCTGAATATGACTGCAAA
This sequence comes from Gossypium australe, assembly GCA_005393395.2. Taxonomy (NCBI): domain Eukaryota; kingdom Viridiplantae; phylum Streptophyta; class Magnoliopsida; order Malvales; family Malvaceae; genus Gossypium; species Gossypium australe. Next base: position 4,868,306 of record CM016620.1, on the reverse strand, counting down.
TCTCATCCAAAAGCTGCAACAAGGATAACCATGGAGACAAGGTTTATATATGCTATTTAAGATTAGTGTTCTGCTAAACTTTAAAATTTTTCGGTTAAAATATGTCACTTGTAATACCCAAATTTTGTCCGGGCCTATTAAACCAAGCCCATTAAAAAAAAAAACGAAAAAATAACATGAAAAAGAACAGTCCCTTAAATAGTCCAAATGCCCCTTTTACAAACCCAAATCTAAGTAAACCCAAAATACCCATTAAAATCAAGCCCAATCCCTAGCCCGAATTTACAGTGACCCAATGGCCCAAAAAAAATCAAATCAATCAAAGACTTTCGGCAGAGGAGAAACCCTAGGCCCTCTTGGTGCACCGCACGCCCTGTGCCTTGGTCGTCGTGCCTCGCGCCCCGCGCCTTGGTCCCCACGCGTGACCCTTCGGCTACCACGTGCGTCCCACGCACAAGCCTCTTCAGATCCGCACATCGTTCCAGCGCTTTCCCCCACGCGCGTTACACCATCAGCACACCCCGAACCTCGGCCAGAAACCCCATACGCCACTGTCTTCCACTTCGCACGCCCACACCTGCAAGGAACTAAAGAACGAGAGCAAGACAAACAGGGATGGAGAGAGATAAAAATATATTGTATTTTATTTCCTGTTTTCCTTTGAATTTTTGGTTATAAAAACCGAAATAAAACATTGTAAGGGGGATCCTTTTTTCACGGCATTAGAGATCAAAAAGTCAGAATAGAAAAAAAGAACAAAAAAACTCTTGTAGTAGCCTTTTTTAAAAAAAAAAGAAATCATAAGAACGATACCAACATCAGCAGTCAAAAGAGCAATAGAAGGTGGATTTCATTTCTTTTCTGTTATCATTTTTTGTTACTTTATTTACCTATTTATTTGTTTTACGAATCAAAACAACTATAAAACGAAAAAGAAAGGAAGAAGAGGCTTGCCTGAAATCCCCACGTGCGTAACGTCGGAAGCCCATTTTCCTGTCGACGGAACTCGACTCGTGAAAGAGTGTCGAAACCCCTCCCTTTCCTTTCGTTTCGGGCGCCGAAAGACGACCTCTCAAAGGGCTTCGAAACGGGATCGAGGCCCGCCTGTTTGAGCGCCGCTGGTCACCGATCTGGCAGAGGCGCGGCGGCGCGGCGAACGGCCTAAGGAGCCCAATCGATCGGAAGATGAATTGGGGAGAGGGAGAGTTTCTTTAGTATTCGAAAGGAAGCGTAAAGGGGGGCTTTGATTTTGGTGTTCAGGAGCATTAAAAGAATGACAAAATTTATTTTTTTGGTTTAAATAATGAATGAAGCGGCGCTTCTTGGACTCCCAGAGATTGCGCATACTCCTTCTAGGGGATATTTTCGCGGCCAGTCCCTCTTTTTGCGCCACACTTCAATTGCATCTAATTGCACTCTTTTCAAATTTTTAATTTTACCCGTTATTCTTTTGTGTTTTAACTTGGTCCTTCTCCGTTTATGTTTGTAATTATGATTAACAACAACATTGTCATTATGTTTTATATTTTATCCCCTTTTTACTATTATTTATTATATTTTCTACTATCATCATTGCATCATTGTTGGCCTTTGCACATTATCATCATTACTACTTTGTCACCTTGTTATCATTACCTTCATTGTCATTGTTATTAGTAATGTATTATTATTTTTTTTTTTTTCATTTAGTACCATTATTTGATTCTTATTATTTATCACTATGTTTGCTATCACTATCGTTTTACTACCATCGATTTATTACTCTATATTTATTCCTTTTATATTATTTCTATCATTATTCTTTATTGATGTGTTATTATTATTTAAGCTATTATTATTATTATTAATATATTACTTTCTCTTTTATATATTTTGATTTATATATATTATTTATTTTCAAATTTTTATATATATATCATGTAGTTTAAACATCTATATATATCACTTATTTTATATGCTGTCTATTTAAATATTTTATTTGGGTTTAGTTTAGATCTTTTTATTATTCTACTTTGAATTATTTTGAGTCATTATCTACTTCAAATTGTTTTACATGTCGTTAATTTTAATATTTTTTTACATTATTTCTTTTAAAATTTTTAGGTATATTATTCGATTATTTTGTCTTTGGTTAATGTTTAAATGATGTACGTTTTGATTATTGTCATTATATATATATATCATATATCTCTTGTTCGTGTTTTTTGACATCTTCTTTCACATGTGTATGGTGTTCACAAATTATTGCTCCATGATGTTACTATTTTATTTCACGCCATCGTATCGCGGATTAAACCCTAACATATTTCTCCAATTTAGATCACTTCATTTTATTTCAAACAAATAAATGTATGCCTTTGCATGTTGCACCCGATGCTGTTCAAAACGAATATTTTTCAAATAAGGCAATATTCCATGCTTGGAAACCCGAGAGATCGTGCCCTATGTGTTGGGTTTCGGTCCCTCGCTTGGCCAAACAATGGACTAACCTTTGTTTTTTTATGTACGAATCTCGGGAATTATGAGATGATCTTGGAATCGAGGATTAAAATCATCGTGTCCTATGTACTGGGTGTGATATTTTGTCCCCTCGGAACAAGAAAATCTTGATGTTTAATTCGAGAAAATTCAAACGTTTCCAAAAAGAGATCGATTTTTTTTAATCCTTTGTGAAATTTTCAAACTTTCGATATTAGGACATTAATTAATCAATTTGGTACCGATTTTTGGGCGTTGCGAGGGTGCTAATCCTTCCTCGCACGTAACCGACTCCCGAACTTATTTTCTTAAATTTTCGTAGACCAAAAACATTGTTTTAGTAAATCAAAATGTTTTATTAAAACAAAGGTGATCCGACCACACCTAATAAAAGATCGGTGGCGACTCCCTATTTTTAGTCGATTCCTGTTTTATCAAAAAATGGTTTCGACAGCTTGGCGACTCCACTGGGGACGCTTTGAGAGTCAGGCCGTAAATTGAGTGGTTTTTGTCCTTTTGTCGAAAGTTCGGAAAATTGTTTTGAAAAATTGTGCTTCTCTTTGATGCATTTGCTTATGCTACAGTGTCGAATCTCGCGAAATACTTTGGCATTGCATTGCATGACCATTGCGGTCACATCCTTAAGTGGGAGTGAGAGGCTATTCTTTCGTGAGGTTTTTACCTCCGTGCAAGATAGTGGATCGCTTCCGGGATACATCCGTACCTATGTCTTCGTGAGATTTTTATCTCCGTGCAGCCATAGGGAAATGTATTCCCCTGAACTGAACTCGGTCCATATGAGCCTATAATGGGTAAGGATCGAGGAATCTGTTGGTTCAGGTACCCTTACTTTAGAACCAAACCACATATAGAGAGACCTAAGAGCCCGTCGTAGGTAGAGCCACGTCAAACCCTAGTGATTACCCGGATAGGTACTTTGTTTATTACTCCTGTGCTAACATGTTTTCTTTTGTTTTGATTGCATTGCATTACATCATCATAGAAAGGAGGTGCTCATTAATATTCGATTGCTAAATAGAGGAGTTTTTCATAAGGAAATGAATTTCTTGATAAAGTGGATTGTGATACGGTTGCCCAAATATAGTCCACGTAAACAACGAGAGAAGACCGACAGCCCACAAGAAGACCACAAGATTTTGCTCGATGATTCAAACCAACGAGGATTATTCAAGAGTCGTCACCCCCAGACTTTTTTAAAGGAGCTTATGAATGATCATAGAGGATGAACAAGTAAAGAGGAACAGTCTGAGCCAAGCCCCAAAGAACTAGAAGGGGCACTTACGAAAAAGCGCACAAGATATGGGACCTGGTCATAAAGGAAGAGATTGGTATTTTGCTTGGACTATAAGGACAAAACCATATATGTAATCCGTTTTATGTAAAGAGCTTTATTTTCTAGAAAAGTTCTTCTAAGGGAATTGAATCCATGATAGGCACCTTTCTTTCTTTTTTGCATTCATTCCATGCATTGCATTTCATGCATTTGCATTTGCATCATATCATTTGCATTTAAGAGAACCCCTAAGCTAATATATTAAAACAAATTTCAGAAGAAGGGGAGAGAAAAGTGAAACCTGGACGCTGAACACCCATACGGCACGCGAGCTAAGTCTAAGAAAATGGATCAAAGATATGAGCAACTCCAAAAGGAAATGGCACAAACACAAGAACAGTTGACCCAGATTCAGCAGGATATGACGAACAGGATGAAAGAGTCTGAGAAAAACTTGTCGGCTCAAATGACCCAAATGACCCAACTACTGAATGGGTTTCTGGAGAAAGGAAAGGGCCCAATGGTTATTATCGGAGAAGAAAATGAAGGCACTCCTTCGGATGCTACCCCGCCACATGCACCTATACAGCCAGGAGAATACTTGCCGAGGCCACCTGTCACGATTAGGCCCCAACAAGGCCGAGATAATATCAGACCCCCCGCGAATTTCCAAGCAGGTTCCGGATCCAACCTAGGGGATAACCCTGCTAACTTGGTTGTCCCTGATTTTGACATGATAGAAGAGACAAGAGCGGAGGCCTCAAGACAGTTAGAGGATCGTTGTAAACGGTTGGAGGAGGAGGTCAAGGCTTTGAAAAACGCCAGCCATCGCCCTGGTGTTAAGGTAAAAGAGTTGAGTTTAGTCCCAGGCTTAATACTCCCGCCAAAATTCAAGACGCCGGAGTTCGAAAAATATAATGGGACCAGTTGCCCAGAAGCCCACATAACGATGTTCTGTCGAAGGATGGCGGGATACGCCGAGAATGATCAACTCTTGATCCACTGCTTTCAAGACAGTCTAGTCGGATCGGTGGCCAAATGGTATAACCAGCTAACCCGTGCTCAAGTTAATTCATGGGAGGATTTGGCACAAGCTTTTACGAAGCATTATGGGCACGTGACGGAAATAGTGCCGGATAGAATAACACTGCAAAACATAGAAAAGAAGCCAAATGAGGACTTCAGGCAGTATGCCCAGAGGTGGAGAGAAGTAGCTACACAGGTCCAACCACCCCTTTCAGAGAAAGAAACCGTCAAGCTATTTATCAGTACGTTAAGGGCCCCGTTTATCACCCACATGGTGGGGAGCACAACGCAAAGCTTCACAGACATAGTCCTGGCGGGGGAGATGATCGAAAACGCCATAAGAGGTGGAAGGATCGAAGCAGGCGAGGCTACTAGGAGACCCATCCCCAAAAAGAAGGATAATGAAGTAAACAACATGAGTACGTACAATAAGGGATATCCAAAAGCAGTTACCGTTAATCCACCAAAAGTCATGGCTGTTAAGCAGCAAGGGACGACGGGGCAAGAGCCAGGCCCAAGACCAAAATTCGAGAGACCCCAGTTTACGCCTATCCCGATAACATACAGAGAGATGTACCGACGCCTATTTGACGCACACATTGTAGCCCCTTATTATCTAGAACCATTACAACCCCCGTTCCCTAAATGGTACGACCCGAATTCTGAATGCGAGTACCATGCGGGAATAACAGGCCACTCGATCGAAAATTGCACTGCCTTCAAAAAGGTAGTCGAAAAATTCATTAAGATGGGGATCATAGAGCTCGACGATCTGCCTGGGAACCCATTACCCAATCATGGGGATGGAGCGGTAAACATGATCGGGAAGGATAGAGCAAGAAAGACCAAGGAAGACATCTCGGATGTGAGGACCCCACTAATAATCGTATGGGGGGAAATGGTCAAAAGAGGGCTGATAAAGTCAAGTCTCGAAGGAAGAAGCGAAAGGCTCGAAAACTATTGCGCGTTCCACGGAGCGGAAGGACACGAGATCCAAGACTGTACGGAATTTAGACTATTGGTACAAGGCTTCATGGACAATAAAGAATTAGAATTTTATGAAGGAAGCTCGGAGGAGGGGGACATACACGCGACAGAAGGAGAACTGACCCGCCAAAAGGCCAAGCTTCCAAAGATTATCATTTCCCGCCCGAGCAACTCTGGAAGCAAAGCTCAAGCGATACCCAAGATTATAATCAAGAAACCCGCATCCTTCCCTTACGATGAGGACAAGAAGGTACCATGGAGCTATAATTGTAACGTGGCAATGCCCGAGGTAGGAGGTTCAACCAGCACGGAAAATGAAAATCAAAAGGAAGGGTTCCATACACGAAGCGGAAGACGTTATGACCCAACAGGCGTCAGAATAAACCTGGCAAAATCAAAAGCTATGACAGTCGAGCCGGAGGAAGAACCTAGCACCCTCATCAATGTACCTGTAAGAGAGGAAGAGGCGAAAGAATTCTTGAAGTTCTTGAAGCACAGTGAGTACAGCGTGGTGGAGCAGTTACATAAGCAACCGGCCCGCATCTCGGTGCTAGCTTTACTGTTAAGCTCGGAAGTACATCGCAAAGCATTGATGAAAGTACTGAACGAGACTTACGTTACCAAAGATATATCCGTCAGCAAACTTGACCGATTAATTGGTAACATAAGTGCTGATAACTTTATCTCCTTCAGCGACGACGAGATTCCATCTGGAGGCATGGGATCAACCAAGGCCCTGCATATAACTACTCACTGTAAGGGATCCATCCTACCTAGCGTGTTAGTTGACAATGGGTCGGCCTTGAATGTCTTACCATTGTCGACCTTGAAAAGGTTGCCAATAGACAGTTCTCACATGAAGACATGCCAAAACATAGTGAGAGCATTTGATGGCACCGAAAGAAGAGTGATGGGAAGGATAGACATACCATTGCGAATCGGGCCGAATACATATGAAGTCGACTTTCTGGTGATGGATATCAATCCCTCATACACTTGCCTATTGGGAAGACCCTGGATTCATTCGGCAGGGGCAGTACCTTCATCCCTCCATCAAAAACTAAAGCTGGTGGCAGATGGTCGATTGGTCACTATTAACGCGGAAGAAGACATCATAGCAACAGTTACCAATGACGCGCCATATGTGGAGGCAAACGAGGAGGCTATTGAATGCTCGTTTCGGTCTTTAGAATTCGTCAACGCGACATTCGTTCGTGAGGGGGCTAAAATTCCGGTACCCAAGATATCCAAGACCACGAGGATGGGCCTACAAATGATGATTAGTAAGGGGGCCTTACCAGGAAGAGGGCTAGGCAGATGCCTCCAGGGAGAAGTTCAAGTACCATCACCGAAAGAAAAGAGAGACCGTTTCGGCCTGGGTTTTAAGCCAAATGCCAACGAAATGAGAAGGGAAATGGAGAAGAAACAGGAGAGAAGAAGAGCACGACTGAAGGGGGAAGAAATCATATGAGAACCAATGACGTTCCCCCATATAGCCCAAACCTTCGTATCGGGAGGGATAATTCACTTCGAGAGAGGGTTGCAGAATGAAGGTCCTCACATCAACGCTATAGATGAAGGAGAAGCTGGACCAAGGAACCTATTGGGCATTCGTCCTTGTGAACTTGAGAGCATTTTGAACAATTGGACTGTGGAGGAATTGCCTGTAGTTTTTAGAAATTCCACAGAGTAATATTCGAGAACGCGTTTGTTGTTTTAAGCCTAAGAACAATAAAATCTCTTTTGAGAAACGGGCTAATGTTCAGAAATCTTTATTTGAATGAAATGCATTTTATTATCACAAATATTCCGTGTTTTCCTCTAAGCAAATTTCTGTTTGTTTTTCTTTTCTTCTTTGCTCATCCATGGCATGAATAATTGTCCGCAAATTCATTCTTCATACATTTTGGCACCCATCACAGGTCCCTAGATATCAACGATGTAAGCGACGACACTACAAGCTTAGAGGCCCATTTTGAGCAAGACATGTGTTTGGAAGGACCTCAAGAGTTTGAAGGTGACAGGGATGGTAACTTATCCCCGGATCTGTTGAGAATGGTACAACAGGAAGAAAAACAAATCCTACCCCACGACGGGGAGGTGGAGAACGTATCCCTAGAAGAAGGAAAGATGGTGAGAATCGGAGCACGCATAACCGAGGAAACGAAACGAAATCTAGTGGAACTACTTCGGGAATTCAAAGATGTCTTTGCATGGTCATATCAAGACATGCCGGGTCTGAGTACTGATATTGTAGTACATCGCCTCCCCATAAGGGAAGAATGTAAGCCAGTACAGCAAAAACTACGGAGGATGAGGCCTGACGTAGTATTGAAGATAAAAGAGGAAGTAAAGAAACAGTATGATGCTGGTTTTCTACAGGTGGTCAAATACTCAGAGTGGGTGGCCAACATCGTTCCTGTCCCAAAAAAGGATGGAAAGGTTCGGATGTGTGTAGATTACAGAGACCTAAATAAAGCCAGCCCAAAAGACAATTTCCCCTTGCCCCATATTGACACGTTGGTAGACAACACGGCAGGGTACTCATGGTTTTCTTTTATGGATGGATTCTCCGGATATAATCAGATCAAGATGCACCCTGAGGACATGGCCAAGACCACCTTCATAACGTTATGGGGCACCTTCTGTTATAAAGTAATGCCATTCGGGTTGAAGAATACAGGGGCAACATACCAAAGGGCCATGGTGGCCTTATTCCACGACATGATGCACAAAGAGATAGAAGTGTACGTTGACGATATGATCGCCAAGTCTCGAACGGAAAAGGAACACGTTGAAGTTTTGAAGAAATTGTTCCTAAGATTAAGGAGGTTCCAATTAAAACTCAACCCAACCAAGTGTACTTTCGGAGCTAGGTCAGGGAAACTACTGGGTTTCGTGGTCAGCGAGAAAGGGATTGAAGTCGACTCGGACAAGGTCAAAGCCATACAAGATTTGCCTCCACCGCGTACTCAAAAGGAAGTTCGGGGCTTTCTTGGAAGACTAAATTACATTGCTCGGTTCATTTCACAATTAACCGAGAAGTGCGATCCTATATTCCGTCTCCTCAAGAAACACAACCAAGGGATATGGAACGAAGAATGCCAGAAAGCTTTTGACAAGGTCAAACAATATCTGTCGACTGCCCCAGTACTATCCCCACCAAATCCAGATAGACCATTGATACTGTATCTATCAGTATTCGATAATTCCATGGGATGCGTGCTTGGACAACACGATGAGTCAGGGAGGAAAGAAAAGGCGATATATTATCTCAGCAAAAAGTTCACCGAATGTGAAATGAGATATTCGCCGATCGAAAAACTATGTTGCGCCTTGATCTGGACAACCCGAAGACTAAGGCAATATATGTTATACCATACAACCTGGTTAATTTCAAAGCTTGACCCGTTGAAGTATATGATGGAGTCAACTGCCTTGAATGGGAGAATGGCAAGGTGGCAGATTTTGCTATCTGAATTTGACATAGTTTACGTAAGTCAAAAAGCCATAAAAGGGAGTGCGATAGCAGAATTTCTGGCTAGCAGAGCCTTGGAGGATTACGAGCCTTTGAGCTTTGAATTCCCTAATGAAGAATTGATGTATGTGGCAAATGCTGAAGAAATGCCGTGGAAGTTGAACTTTGATGGAGCGTCTAATGCTGTGGGAAACGGAATTGGGGCAATCTTGGTGTCTCCTGGGGGTGATCATCATCCGTTCACGTGTAGATTGGATTTCGATTGCACGAATAACATGGCAGAATATGAAGCTTGTATCATGGGAATCCGGGCGGCCATGGAGCGGAAGATCAGAGTGTTAGAAGTGTACGGAGACTCTGCACTAGTAGTCTATCAACTCAAAGGGGAATGGGAGACCCGAGACCCTAAACTAATTGAATATCGAAAGATAGTTTTGGGATTGATTGAGAAGTTTGATAACATCACTTTCAATTATCTCCCGCGTGACGAAAACCAAATGGCAGATGCCTTGGCAACTCTGGCTTCTATGACCAGGATAAACCAGCCAGAAGATATGAGACCTATTCAGATGAGTATTCTCGAAGCCCCAGCTTATTGTTGTAGTCTGGAAGAGGAGGGAAAAGATGATCACCCTTGGTATCAGAATGTGTTGCAATATATAAAGAACGGCGAATACCTAGAGCACGCGACGGAGAATGAGAAAAGGACGCTCAGAAGATTGGTCTCTGATTACGTCCTAGATGGTGACATCCTGTACAAAAAGGGAAAGGATCAAGTACTACTTAGATGTGTGGACGCTGTTGAGGCTAAGCAGATCTTGGAGGAAGTCCACGAGGGCATTTGTGGAACACATGCTAATGGTTTTACAATGGCCAGACAGATTATGAGATTCGGGTATTATTGGTCCACTATGGAAGGGGATTGCATCAAATATGCCAAAAAATGCCATAAATGTCAGATCTACGGAGATAAAATTCATGTGCCCCCGTCACCTTTACACGTGATGACTTCCCCGTGGCCCTTTTCTATGTGGGGCATGGATGTTATCGGGCCAATCTCACCAAAGGCTTCTAACGGGCATCGATTCATCTTCGTAGTCATTGATTACTTCACCAAGTGGGTAGAAGCTGCCTCGTATGCCAATGTCACAAAATCGGCGGTCAGTAAATTCTTGAAAAAGGAGATCATATGTCGTTATGGAATGCCTGAGAGAATTATATCCGACAACGCGTTGAACCTGAATAACAGCACCATAGCAGATATTTGCAGCCAATTCGGTATCAAACACCACAATTCGTCCCCCTATCGCCCGAAAATGAATGGTGCGGTGGAAGCGGCCAACAAAAATATCAAGAAGATAGTGGGGAAGATGACCGAGACTTACAAAGATTGGCATGAGAAATTACCATTCGCACTCTACGCTTATCGAACGTCGGTCAGAACCTCTACCGGGGCAACACCTTTCTCGTTAGTTTACGGGATGGAGGCGGTCCTACCTATTGAGATGGAAATACCCTCCCTTCGGGTTTTGTCTGAAATAAAACTGGATGAAGCTGAATGGATTCAAGCTCGATACGATCAGCTGAACTTAATCGAAGAGAAGAGGCTGAGGGCTATCCGTCATGGTCAAATGTACCAAAAACGAATGATGCGAGCCTATGATAAAAAGATTCGCCCAAGAGAGTTTAAAGAAGGAGACCTTGTGCTAAAAAAGATCCTTCCCATACAAAAGGACTTCAGGGGAAAATGGATGCCAAACTGGGAAGGACCATATGTGGTAAAAGAAGCTTTCTCTGGAGGTGCATTGGTCCTGACTGAAATGGATGGAAAAGGCCTGCCCAATCCCGTAAACTCGGATTCGGTCAAGAAATACTATGCTTGAAGAGGCCAAGGTGAAAACCCGCAAAGGGCGCTTTGGGTCTCAAAAAAAAAAAAAAAAAAAAAAAAAAAAAAAGGGCACCGCGGATTCAGACGATCTCGCTACACCTGAATAGACAAGAAATGAAGTTGGGGGCATCAGCAAACACTTTGAGTCATCTAAACACATGCTAAAGCCCAAAATAGTCTTCGTGAAGTATGTATGTAGAAGCTCGATCAGCGATATCTAGGGCACCTGACCTTTGTTATCTTTGACATTTTTTCTTTGAGACATGTTCTCTGACAGTCTTTGTATTTCGGACAATTAATTCAACTTTCTTTTCAATTCCCTGCCGCATGTTGCATTAAAATAATGAGTACTGAACTAATAACTTCACAAAAGAAGTTCCATATATTACTTTAAAAATTTCTAAATAAAACAGGAAAACCAAGTGGGACAGTTGTTCAAAATTCCCCAAGCGCGTGACAGGACTGGACTCTTTGAATGGTCCAGCGACTGTGTTTGAAATATATCTTTGGGGTCATTTAGGGGATGGTATGACAAGCCAACTGTGAATCGAGCAAAAGGTTGCAATCCCCAGAGAGGGTGACTTGATTATGACTTACAGCTCGCGAGCCCCGAAATTATCATAAAAGCCAGGTGTTCAAGAGAATGATATTTCGAGATAAATAAGCGACAACGCCTTTAAAAGAAACCAAACTCATAACATGTTTGCATCGTAGCACGCCTAAGTAGGAGCATCAGACTCACCATTGATCATGACATCCTAATCATTAAGCATAAGCATGCATCCATTCTACAGATCATGTCCGCGAGAAGGGCAGTGTAATAAATAGATTGAAGATAACAGATCCAGCATTCCTGGCACGCAGGAGCAGATCGAAGATAACGAGTCTCCTGGCACGCAGGAGCAGATTGAAGATAACAGATCTGGCATTCCTGAGCTTTGCAGGAAGCAGATTGAAAATCTGACCTTCTTGAGCTTTGCAGGAAGCAGATCGAAGATAACGAGTCTCCTGGCACGCAGGAGCAGATTGAAGATAACAGATCTAGCATTCCTGGCACGCAGGAGCAGATCGAAAACAATGAGTCTCCTGGCACGCAGGAGCAGATTGAAGACAGCAGATCGAAGATAACAGATCTAGCATTCCTGGCACGCAGGAGCAGATCGAAAACAATGAGTCTCCTGGCACGCAGGAGCAGATTGAAGACAGCAGATTGAAGATAACAGATCTAGCATTCCTGGCACGCAGGAGCAGATCGAAAACAATGAGTCTCCTGGCACGCAGGAGCAGATTGAAGACAGCAGATTGAAGATAACAGATCTAGCATTCCTGGCACGCAGGAGCAGATCGAAAACAATGAGTCTCCTGGCACGCAGGAGCAAATTGAAGACAGCAGATTGAAGACAGCAGATCGAAGATAACAAGTCTCCTGGCACGTAGGAGCAGATCGAAGATAACGAGTCTCCTGGCACGCAGGAGCAGATCGAGGATAACGAGTCTCCTGGCACGCAGGAGCAGATCGAAGATAATGAGTTTCCCGGCACGCAGGAAGCAGATTGGAAACAGTAAATCTGGCACTCCTGAGCTTTGCAGGAGGCAGATTGAAGACAGAAGATCTGGCATTCCTGAGCTTTGCAGGAAGCAGATTAAAGACAGAAAATCTGGCATTCCTGAGCTTTACAGGAGGCAGATTGAAGACAGAGGATCTGGCATTCCTGAGCTTTGCAGGAAGCAGATTGAAAACTGAAAACCTGGCGTTCTTGAGCTTTGCAGGAAGCAGATCAAAGACAGCAAAGAGTTACAGTGAAGTCTGAAGCAGATTGAGGCCAGTAGTTATCTTTCAAGGTCGCGATGAAGAGAATTAAAGAAACCATTGATCCAAAACAAGGCTACTAGAGGGAAAGAGCGCTAAAGGGTCAAGACTCAGCAGGTCCCGACAAATTTGGGCCTTCTTTATGTCTTTGCTCTATTCTCATTACACGACAATGAGCAAAGAGGGGCAGCTGTAATACCCAAATTTTGTCCGGGCCTATTAAACCAAGCCCATTAAAAAAAAAAAACGAAAAAATAACATGAAAAAGAACAGTCCCTTAAATAGTCCAAATGCCCCTTTTACAAACCCAAATCTAAGTAAACCCAAAATACCCATTAAAATCAAGCCCAATCCCTAGCCCGAATTTACAGTGACCCAATGGCCCAAAAAAAATCAAATCAATCAAAGACTTTCGGCAGAGGAGAAACCCTAGGCCCTCTTGGTGCACCGCACGCCCTGTGCCTTGGTCGTCGTGCCTCGCGCCCCGCGCCTTGGTCCCCACGCGTGACCCTTCGGCTACCACGTGCGTCCCACGCACAAGCCTCTTCAGATCCGCACATCGTTCCAGCGCTTTCCCCCACGCGCGTTACACCATCAGCACACCCCGAACCTCGGCCAGAAACCCCATACGCCACTGTCTTCCACTTCGCACGCCCACACCTGCAAGGAACTAAAGAACGAGAGCAAGACAAACAGGGATGGAGAGAGATAAAAATATATTGTATTTTATTTCCTGTTTTCCTTTGAATTTTTGGTTATAAAAACCGAAATAAAACATTGTAAGGGGGATCCTTTTTTTCACGGCATTAGAGATCAAAAAGTCAGAATAGAAAAAAAGAACAAAAAAACTCTTGTAGTAGCCTTTTTTAAAAAAAAAAGAAATCATAAGAACGATACCAACATCAGCAGTCAAAAGAGCAATAGAAGGTGGATTTCATTTCTTTTCTGTTATCATTTTTTGTTACTTTATTTACCTATTTATTTGTTTTACGAATCAAAACAACTATAAAACGAAAAAGAAAGGAAGAAGAGGCTTGCCTGAAATCCCCACGTGCGTAACGTCGGAAGCCCATTTTCCTGTCGACGGAACTCGACTCGTGAAAGAGTGTCGAAACCCCTCCCTTTCCTTTCGTTTCGGGCGCCGAAAGACGACCTCTCAAAGGGCTTCGAAACGGGATCGAGGCCCGCCTGTTTGAGCGCCGCTGGTCACCGATCTGGCAGAGGCGCGGCGGCGCGGCGAACGGCCTAAGGAGCCCAATCGATCGGAAGATGAATTGGGGAGAGGGAGAGTTTTCTTTAGTATTCGAAAGGAAGCGTAAAGGGGGGCTTTGATTTTGGTGTTCAGGAGCATTAAAAGAATGACAAAATTTATTTTTTTGGTTTAAATAATGAATGAAGCGGCGCTTCTTGGACTCCCAGAGATTGCGCATACTCCTTCTAGGGGATATTTTCGCGGCCAGTCCCTCTTTTTTGCGCCACACTTCAATTGCATCTAATTGCACTCTTTTCAAATTTTTAATTTTACCCCGTTATTCTTTTGTGTTTTAACTTGGTCCTTCTCCGTTTATGTTTGTAATTATGATTAACAACAACATTGTCATTATGTTTTATATTTTATCCCCTTTTTACTATTATTTATTATATTTTCTACTATCATCATTGCATCATTGTTGGCCTTTGCACATTATCATCATTACTACTTTGTCACCTTGTTATCATTACCTTCATTGTCATTGTTATTAGTAATGTATTATTTTTTTTTTTTTTTTTCATTTAGTACCATTATTTGATTCTTATTATTTATCACTATGTTTGCTATCACTATCGTTTTACTACCATCGATTTATTACTCTATATTTATTCCTTTTATATTATTTCTATCATTATTCTTTATTGATGTGTTATTATTATTTAAGCTATTATTATTATTAATATATTACTTTCTCTTTTATATATTTTGATTTATATATATTATTTATTTTCAAATTTTTATATATATATCATGTAGTTTAAACATCTATATATATCACTTATTTTATATGCTGTCTATTTAAATATTTTATTTGGGTTTAGTTTAGATCTTTTTATTATTCTACTTTGAATTATTTTGAGTCATTATCTACTTCAAATTGTTTTACATGTCGTTAATTTTAATATTTTTTTACATTATTTCTTTTAAAATTTTTAGGTATATTATTCGATTATTTTGTCTTTGGTTAATGTTTAAATGATGTACGTTTTGATTATTGTCATTATATATATATCATATATCTCTTGTTCGTGTTTTTTGACATCTTCTTTCACATGTGTATGGTGTTCACAAATTATTGCTCCATGATGTTACTATTTTATTTCACGCCATCGTATCGCGGATTAAACCCTAACATATTTCTCCAATTTAGATCACTTCATTTTATTTCAAACAAATAAATGTATGCCTTTGCATGTTGCACCCGATGCTGTTCAAAACGAATATTTTTCAAATAAGGCAATATTCCATGCTTGGAAACCCGAGAGATCGTGCCCTATGTGTTGGGTTTCGGTCCCTCGCTTGGCCAAACAATGGACTAACCTTTGTTTTTTTATGTACGAATCTCGGGAATTATGAGATGATCTTGGAATCGAGGATTAAAATCATCGTGTCCTATGTACTGGGTGTGATATTTTGTCCCCTCGGAACAAGAAAATCTTGATGTTTAATTCGAGAAAATTCAAACGTTTCCAAAAAGAGATCGATTTTTTTTAATCCTTTGTGAAATTTTCAAACTTTCGATATTAGGACATTAATTAATCAATTTGGTACCGATTTTTGGGCGTTGCGAGGGTGCTAATCCTTCCTCGCACGTAACCGACTCCCGAACTTATTTTCTTAAATTTTCGTAGACCAAAAACATTGTTTTAGTAAATCAAAATGTTTTATTAAAACAAAGGTGATCCGACCACACCTAATAAAAGATCGGTGGCGACTCCCTATTTTTAGTCGATTCCTGTTTTATCAAAAAATGGTTTCGACATCACTAATCTTTATACTTTTTGTAAATTAGGAGTTTAGTCCTTTTATTGTTCATATTGTAAAATTCACTTTCAATTGTTAAAATATTTTAAATTATTTTGTTAAATTCTAATTCAGTATAACGTCATTTTTTAGTTTCATGGCTACCGACTGAGTTTATTTTTATATCACCAACAAATTTAACAAAAAAAAATTAACAATGTTAACAATTGAATCTAAATTTTGAAATTTAAAAAGTAAAAAGACTAAATTTCTGAAAATAAAAATACAAAAGCTAAAATCTAAATTTTTGAGAAGTACAAACATTTCAAACTATACCAAAACCAAAACTTAATGCTATAAACTAACACAATGGTTCAAATCAATTTTCAATTTTCTTAAAATTTTCTCCGAGCCTAGTGGAAATCTAGGGAGGCCGAAAATGGTAAAATTTTAATTTAAGCCCTTTATAATCGATAAAATTTTAAATTAGTAATGGTAAAATTACACTTTGGTCTCTCAAAATGATAAAATTTTAATTTAACCATTTAAAAATTATAAATGTAACTATTAAAATGATGAAATTACATTTTTACCATAATAAAAATATATAATTTATTTTCGACCCCTAAAAGAAATTCAGGTTAGTTCGAAAGGTGGCATGGAATTAAACCAAGTGCATGAGGTTTTGAAGCTTACCTTAGTCTTCTTCTTCTTCATGTTAGTTGATAATAGCTCTTGAAGTTTAAGGCTAAAATCTTGATTCTCATGGCTTCTACCACTTGATCTATTGCTAGACATTGTTGTAAGAGGAAGGGAATGAGTGTTGATGACAATTGAAATACCAAATATAGTGTTGTTTTTATAGATGCTATATGGGGCTATTATTTGGTGCTAAGCATATCAACCAAGATATCTTTGGAGATGGATTAGGGCCCCATTTGTCCAAAATTTGCTGGACCAGTTTGTTCCCATGAATTATTTTAGGTAAAAATGTTTCTCCAATCCCTCTCAATTTCAATATTGACCAAATTGATCCCTCTTAAAAAATCAAAACAGTTTAATCCCTATCAATTTCAGAAGTGAGCAATTAAGGAAGATTAATTATAGCAATTAATGTTTTTCGTCAATTTCAATATTTACATATTCTGTCAATTTGATCCTGATTTAAAAAAGTTGTCTTAAAAATGTATATTTTTTTTTAAAAAAATCTAAAAGATTCCAAACAATATATAAAAAATCTTTACAAGGATTAATTTATTCAATATCAAATTTTAGAAGGATTAATTTATTCAATATCAAATTTGAGAGGGAGAAGAGACATCTTTTCACCATTATTTTATTACTCTTTTTGGAGGCTGTTTGTCTTTGACTCAAGGACATTATTACATGCGTATGCAATTGACGAAATTATGAAACTTGATCAAGTATTTAGCAATAATACACTACTATCCAACTTGGTGTTTATTTCAATTAGTTTATGCCATCATTATTAAGAAATATATATATATATATATATATATCTTTAATAAAATAATAAAATTTAAGTTACGAAAATTATTACGTAACAATAAAATTGTAAATTTAAATTTACATCTTTTTCTTTTTTTTTTTTTTACATAATACTTATAACTATTTATAGCTTTCACATAAATAGGAGGATAGTGCGTTTCAGTGCACTCAAACCCACGTCCTTCTGAATTGACAACAATATGTATGCCAATCGAGTAATATTCAATCGATTATATTATATCTTTTAGGAAATAATATTTTTAGATTTTAATGATATTTGTGTATCTATTTATGGCACATAAATGCATTGTCTTATTTTGTTTATTGATTAAAAGTTTATGCCAAACAGTAGAAGAATGCTAGATATCACCAACAAACAACCCTTAAATAGATTAGAAAATCTCCCTCCTAACCCCATGCTTTATGTTGCCCCATTTTGGTGCAAATGTTAAACATAAATAGATTTTCAAACAATATGCTTCCTTATTTGTAAATGTACATTGGTATTTTAATTAGAATTGCTCGGGCGGGTTATTTAATTCGACTTAAAAATTTGTCTAAAAGGTAAAAGAGTTTGGATAAAAGTATAGATCCGTTTAAAAAAATGAGTTAGGTTTCAAGTAAGACTTTTGGTTTGGCTTGACCCAAATTTGTAAAAAAAAGAAAAAAAGGAAAAAAGGAAAAAAAAGAAAGAAAAAGAAACTGCTATTTTCTTGTTGTTTTTTCACAATTTTGTTGTCATTTTATTATTATGTTACTGCTATTATATTGTTATTGTTTAGATATTGTGTAACTCTTGTTTTATTGTTAATTTTGTTACTATTTTAGAAGCATTTGCTTATTAAGTTGTATCTATCTTAATGTTATTTAAATATACATATATTTTTTAATTTATTTTCAATTTGTTGAGAAATAATTATTTTAATTATTTAATATTTGATGTATTATATTTTTAATATATAATTAATAAGGGTTGTGAAAGCCTAATTTCGTCCGGGCCCAAATAAAAAAAACCAAAAATAAAATAATTAACAGTACAAGTCCATTACAATTATAAGCCCAAATAAAAAAACTCTAATGGCCCAAAATCTAAACACACACACACAAAAAAAAAAAAAAAGAAACCCTAGCTAGCCGCCGCACCCTAGCCTGCCACCACTAACTGCCTGCCACCGCCTGCAATGAAAAAGGAAGATCAAAGGTGATTTTTTTTTATGTTTATTTATTTTTTTCAAAAGCAAACATATATATATATATTTATCTATATAAAACAACGGGACAAAAAAACAAAAGATCGAAGTTTTTTTGTTTTTTTAACTCTCAAGGCTTGTAGCCTTTAAATTTTGG
This sequence comes from Gossypium australe, assembly GCA_005393395.2. Lineage (NCBI taxonomy): Eukaryota > Viridiplantae > Streptophyta > Magnoliopsida > Malvales > Malvaceae > Gossypium > Gossypium australe. The sequence goes on along the minus strand of CM016620.1, from coordinate 4,849,494 downwards.
GAGCTGAATGATCGAAAAAAATGGGGTTTTTTATTTTTCCAACCATCGTAACTGCGGGGCATAGCGACCCCCTTAGCTGGACTTGGGGACACTCTAAAGAGAAAAAGAAGATGCTGAGAGTTTTTTTTCTTTGATATGGATAAAATGATTTCTTTTTCTAAACTTTTTGACTTATATAGTCCTTCAAAACAACATCGTTTTGGGCTTAAGTCACAGACGCCAAAACGGCGTCGTTTTGAAGACCAACCAGATTACCCGACCCATTAACCCCTGGGATTTGCGTGTTTTTGAAAAATGGTCGAATTTCGCCTTTGGTCCTTCCGCTTTCAAAGGCTTTTCAATCTGATCCTATTTTCATTTTTTTCTCTTTTTTAAATTTACCCCCTTAATATTATTTGTTTTTATTTTGGTCCTCTAGACATTTGATCCCATGAAACGGTGGGTTTATGGGGGGTCTGGGAATAACTTCCCATTTGACCCCTGTTCTTTTTCACTCATTTTGTTTTGGTCCCTTGTTCCGCCTTTTTTATTTTTTTACAATTTATTCCTTTCAATTTTGATTTAGTCCTTATTTATTTATTCATTTATTATAATTTAGACTCTTAATTTCGTTTTGATTTCGATCTAATCCCTTATTTATTTAATTTCAGCCTTTTCATGAAATTTTTTTATTTTTTATTTACTTATTTATTATTGCCTCGCTTTTTATTTTAAAACTTATATTGTTCATTTGTGTATATTTTTGCCATATTGTCATTGTTATTTCATTTTTTTTTTGTTATTTTATTTTTTTTATTATTTTTGGTACTCTTCATGTCACGTTTTTTTTAATCATGCATCTTCCATTTATTTTTATTTTGAGTTATCTTGTTTATTTTATTATTATGATTATATTATTGTTATTACAACATCCCTTTATTTATTTATATTTTATCATTCACTAATCTTATGTTATCCTTTTATGGACTTTGCTTTGTTTTATTTTATTTTATTTATTATTTCCTTAATTTTTTTAAAAATTTTGTGTTATTTAAATTCCTCTTTCGTGTTCCTTTTTTATGTTTCATCATTATTATCATTATTATTCATTATACTTTTTATTATTTGTATTAATATTATAAATCGACATTTTTATCATTACCATTGTATTATTATCGCTCACTAGCATAGCATCTTTATTTTATTTTTTATTTGTTCATTTATTTGTTTGCCTAATATTTTAATATCGTCTCTTTGTTTATCTACTACCATGGCGAAGCAAGGACAATTTTGTAGGGGGCCGGATCAAATTTTAATTTTTTATATTTTATATCCTTCTAATTTGTAAAGGATTAAATCAAATTTTTATAATTTTAGGGGGGCCAAAGTGCAATTTTACCTTTACTAATTTAAAATTTTTAAAAAATTTTAAGGGCCTAAATAAAAATTTTACCTTTTAGGGGGCCCGAGCCCATACCAACCCCCTGGCTTCGCTACTGCATGTTATCTTATTTTTTGTCAACACCATGTCACGAACTGTATTCGAATATATTTACCCACTTCTATACTATACTTAAATAAGTTAAATACACATTTCTTAAAATGTTACATTCCTTTTTTTACTCGATGTATAAAAAAGAAATTTTTTAAATCAAAGTAAATGATCATTATTTTCGGAATTAGAAGAGTCGTGTTCCTAACTTACGGAATATGACTTTCCCTTAAAACCGAAATAGTCAAACATCTATTTCAAAAATGAATACAAGATTTAAGTGATGATTAAATGGAGTTCATTTTTGTTCTCAAGGATCTAAGGCATTATGTCCTAACTTACTGGACATGATCATTTCATCTCGATTAACTTGAAATAAGCCCCTTTTCGTGAAAATTAATTTAGTTAAGTAATGCCTTAATAAATTTGTATTTTAAAATCTCTTCAAATTATCAATTTTCGACACTAAAAACATCAAGTAATGAACTAGGTACCAATTTTGGGCGTCACGAGGATGCTAATCCTTCCTCGTGCGTAATTGACTCCCAAACTCATTTTCTGGATTTTGTAGACAAAAAAAAAAATCATTGTTTTAGTAAATAAAACATTTTATTAAAACGATCAAATTACAACGTAATCCGATCACACCTCATAAAAAATGATTAGTGGCGACTCCTATTTTCATTTTCAAAATATAAGTCGACTTCAAAAAAAAATAATTTCGACAAATGTGAGTCAATCCATGCTGGAATTTTAATATTTTTATCCAAACCAATTTAAACAAAATTTTAAACACATTTTTTTAGACAAAACCAAACCCAAGCCTAACAAAGAGTATAAAAAATTTTAATTAGACCTAACTCTTAAACATATCTAATTTTAATTATACACATGTAATAAAATTAGTAGCTATTAGGAAATTAAGTCTAAAAGATTTGGATAAAATAAAACTGATAATCCGTCATACCCTGTGCTGGTAGCAGTGACTTCTTGATGAGTAAAACCCGCAAACAACCAGTCATTTTCCCTCTTAGCATTTTCCTCCTCAGTCAAAGAGAGTTTCTTGGAAATTTCTTTCAAATCGGCATCAATGGAAAATCAAGACAAAAATATCAATAAGAAACTCCTAAAATAGAGAAGACAAATCCAAAAAAAATGAGTATCCATCGAAACAGATACAGATGCTGAAACTACAACCACGGGAATTTTTTCAATTTCAAGCACACTTTCAATTAGTCTAATTTCTTATTGCTACGAGTAAAGATCAAACTTCTAATCTTATTTCTATAAGCAATCACCCCACCACTCATACTTTCCTGATTTCAAGCACACATACTTTTTGAAGCATATGAAATTATTGCAAGTTAGAGCAATATCAGTAATGAATAATAATAAAAAACAATTAAGCAAATATCCATTAAAACATGTTTTGAAGTTTGATACTACAATAGAGAAGACAAACAAAAGAACCCATTTTTATTAGCTGACCAATAAGTCCATTGGCAGATTTTACTCTATTCTAGCCTAGTACTCATCCCCTTCATCTTCATCTCCTTCACCAGATTCCAAGCCCACTTCTTCATAATCTTTCTCAAGAGCAGCCAAGTCTTCTCTAGCTTCAGAAAACTCACCTTCCTCCATACCCTCACCAACATACCAATGCACAAATGCACGCTTTGCATACATCAGATCAAACTTATGATCAATCCTTGAGAAAACTTCAGCAACACTTGTAGAATTTGAAATCATGCAAACTGCCCTTTGAACCTTAGCCAAATCCCCACCAGGTACCACAGTTGGTGGCTGGTAGTTGATGCCACACTTGAACCCTGTGGGACACCAATCAACAAACTGGATGGTCCTTTTGGTCTTGATTGTTGCCACTGCAGCATTCACATCTTTAGGCACAACATCTCCTCTGTACATCAAACAACAAGCCATGTATTTCCCATGGCGTGGATCACATTTGGCCATCATTGAAGCTGGTTCAAATGCACTGCTTGTGATTTCTGCCACTGATAGTTGCTCATGGTAAGCCTTTTCCGCGGAAATCACTGGTGCATATGAAGACAACATGAAATGGATTCTAGGGTATGGGACTAAATTGGTCTGAAACTCATTCACATCCACATTCAAAGCACCATCAAATCTCAAAGATGCAGTCAAGGAAGAAATAACCTGTAAACGATCCAAACATCGTAAGCATACACATACAATGCAAACAATCAAATTAAAGCTATCATTTATTGTACCTGAGAGACAAGCCTGTTGAGATTAGTGTAAGCAGGCCTCTCAATATCAAGAGATCTTCGGCAAATATCGTAGATAGCTTCATTATCGAGGAGAACTGCGACATCAGTGTGCTCTAACAGAGAATGAGTTGACAAAACACTATTGTAAGGCTCTACAACAGATGTGGAAACTTGTGGGGAAGGGTAAACAGTGAAACCCAGTTTTGATTTCTTTCCATAATCCACTGAAAGCCTTTCAAGAAGCAACGATCCAAGACCAGATCCAGTTCCACCACCAACAGCATGGAACACCAAAAACCCTTGAAGTCCAGTACAGTTATCTGCTAGCTTCCTGATCCTATCAAGGCAAAGATCCACTATTTCCTTCCCAACTGCAACAAAAAAAAAAAACAGGGTTAGTTTATAGATGCGATAGTAGGAGAAAGAAAACCCAACTTTTCCAACACTTATTGCTTACTTGTGTAGTGGCCTCTGGCAAAGTTATTTGCAGCATCTTCTTTGCCACTAATAAGCTGTTCAGGGTGGAATAATTGACGATAAGCCCCGGTTCTAACTTCATCAATTACGGTCGGTTCAAGATCTAAAAAAACAGCACGAGGGACATGTTTTCCAGCGCCGGTTTCACTGAAAAAGGTGTTGAAAGCATCATCCCCACCTCCGACTGTTTTGTCACCCGGCATTTGTCCATCAGGCTACACCCAGAAACAAGAAAGAAGATTATATACCCAGCGAAGAAAAAGAAGAAAATATTGAGTTCATTTGGTAAAAAGAACACAAAAAAAGACCTGAATGCCATGTTCAAGACAGTAGAGCTCCCAACAGGCGTTACCAACTTGGATACCAGCTTGACCAATGTGAACTGAAATGCACTCTCTCATTTTGGTTAACAAAGGGAAATTGCTGAAGAGTTTTAGGGGATAATGAAGAAACTGAGACAGATTTTTGAGAAGGATATTATAGAATAATAAGGGGGGGGGGGTTTGAAACTGCTATAAATAAAGAAGAAAAAAATAAGGGGAGTTTTTCGAGGTAAGTGGGCGGAAAACGGCTATAAATTTTGAATAAAAAGGAGATAAGAGTAACGTTAGGCGGGATGGAAAATTTGAAATTTTGAGTAGGGATGGTATGATGGGCCTAGTGGACTAAATTTTGAATAAAGGTAATATCTTATATAAGGATATTTTTAAAATATATATTTTTTATATTAAAAAATAATATTACATTATTAGTTTTTAAATATATATAAATATTATTTTACATTTAACCAGATGTTATCTCTAATTTAAAAGGTAAATTATAAAAATAATTACTTTTATTTGTCTCGGAATTGTTTTTCAGTCACTTAAGTTATTGTTTTATTACGAAGTGATCACTCTATCGTTAATCTCTATTATCTCCCTAACGACAATCCTACATGGCAATTCAAATGTGTTTTAAATGCCAACTTGGATGTTTAACTGGGATATGAAAAGTTTTTTCAGTCAAAATTGAAAAGAAAACTAAAAGAAAAAAGAGACGAACAATTTTTCTTTTCCAGTTTAAGTGTAATTAATTTAAAATCTTCAATTAATTAAATTTATTTAATTAAAAATTTATTCTTATCCCAATTGAACATTCAAGTTGGCATTTAAAGCTCATTTGGACTGTCACATAGGATTGTTATTAGGGAGGTAATGGAACTTAACGGCAGAGTGACCACTTCGTAACAAAACGATAACATAAATGACTAAAATGTAACATTTCAAACATAAATGACTAAAATATAATCTGAGACAAATAAAAATGACTATTTTAATAATTTACCCTAATTTAACTTTAAACATTGAAATTATATGCCCAAAAAAAGTGATGGGTCCAACATTTTCTTTCATCATCTTAAAAGCAATTCAATTAAATATAAAAATTTTTAATACTCCCCATTTGAAATGGAAATTTAGTGTCTGCCACATTCAAAAAAGATTATTTTGGTTAATAAAAAATTAGTGTATTATTTTAATAAATAATTATAAATAATTATTATTTTGATTAAAAGGTCGAAAAATAAAATAATACCAAAATATAAATTCCAGATTATTTACTAAAAGGGTAAACTATACATATACTCACCAAACTTTCAAAATTTTAAGTTTTAGGCACTTGAAAATTTTTTTTATAACTTAAGCACCATGTTACATAATTCAATCATTTTTTTCACTCTTGTTAAATTTGTTAATAAAAATATGGTACGAAATTATTTTTAAAATTTTGATTCCACATAATTTAAATAAAATAAAATATTATTATTTTAGTCCTCGATATTTTAATATAAATGAGGTGTAACCCTTTCCTTCAACCCTAAAACTCAATTCACTCTCGTTCATCCCACTCATCACTTCAACTCGAACTCAACTCAGGTTGTACTCAATGGCCCTGTTATTGAATCAAGGATATACTTCCGCTCGTTGAGGATAGAAGCAATAAAAGTAACTTACATTTACATATAATTAAAATTCATGAATTGGAAATTAACCCAAGTAAAATTATAATACAGAAAATTCAATCTTTACCATATACATATAAAGACATTAATAATTAAAAAAATCATATAAGATATATACAAATTTAATAAATATTAAAGACAAGGACTAATTCAAGAAAAGATTAAACGACAAATTAAAGATGGAACCAAAACAAATTCTAAAACTAAGGGACATAAATGGAAAATATCCCAAATCACGATGACCTTCCCTCTTCTCCTGAATGGTAGAATTTAGAAGTGAAAGCCACCCGAGATTGTAGGGAGTGATATTGGTTTCGCTCGATTCAGTTCTTAGTATTTTATATTAATTTGTTTTAATTTTTTAGATTTATTTTGATAAAATGAATCTTGGTTTGTAGCTTGTTGTTATTATTTGACAAAATTGCAACATCTTTTTCATAAATATTTTTAAAAAATAATAATTTCTCAAGAACTTATACATTATTTTCACAATTTTAAAATATAATATATTTATTTTTATATCATAAAAATTAAAATTAATTATATATTAAATAAAAAATAGAATTCGGTTAAGTCGTGGAAACCTCCTTTTTTTCAACTTACATTCTATAAACCGTCCGAATACCTTAGTTTGAGTCGATTTTTGATTTCATCTATTTTTTTACTAAACCCTATGTGGTTGTGCAACTTCCTTTTTTTTTCTTTATATTATTTTTAATGATAATTTTTAGCATTTTGGGTAAAGTTGCTCGGGCCAGGTGCAACACCAAAAAACATTGTAGGATTTGCAGCATTTCGGTAAATAATCTTTTGAAGCTATACTATTTTGATACATTTTTTTATTTTTATATTATTTAAAGAAGGGTAAATTACAAGTTATTAAGTTAATGGTAAGTTTTCATTTTGATCACTTAACTAAAAAATTTACAATTTAGTCACTAAATCATTCAGAAGTTTTCATTGGATTGTTAAGTTATTTAAAAAAAAAAAAGGTTTCGTCGATGAGCTCCAAGCGACAATTTGACTATCGGTACAGTTGATTAATATCCATCAGTAAGTAGAAAAACATATATTAAATTGAAGTCGATGTCAGTTTCAGAGGTCAGGGAAAAAAGTTGTTTGAGTTTGGGTTCTCAAATTCGTGATGTCCAAAGTTACTTTATAAAAAAAAATTGTACTATAGAAGAAAAGAGAAAAGAGAGCTTTTGATTGATGCTATCAGTGTGAACAAAGAAAAAAGTCATATAGCATTGATTTTAAGTTTTTAATAGCTCAATGACTTAAATGAACTATTTTGAATAATTCAATGACCAAATTACAATATTTTTCTAGTTATGTGGCCAAAATAAAAACTTACCTATATTTTAGTGACTGATGATGTAATTTACCATTAAAAAAAACCTTAAATAAAACCTCCAACTCAAACACAAAATTCAACTATCAAATAAAGTCTATTCATTTTACAAAGCTTCATTCTTGACCTAAGACAAAAAAAAAATATTACCAAAAAGAGAAGGGCAAGTAGAGGCCTCCAGAGACAAATCTATAGGGTGGGAATAGGCTCACCTCCCCCAATTCAATTAGGGGTGAGCAAAACTCGATTCAATTTGAAAAAATTGAAAAAAAAATTGAATCTCGAGTTAATCGAGTTAAGTTATTCAAAATTTTTGAGTCAACTCAAATAAATAATTTGAGTTTCGAGTTCTAGTCAAGTTGAATTTTACAACTTGAATAATTCAAATAAATCGAATAACAAATTGGTGTAAATATCCCTTTGGTTCATATCAATTTTGAAAATGAGTAAATTAGTCTCTCTCGACAAAAAATACCAAAATAATTCAAAATAAATTTTAAAAATTCCAAAATTTATATTTAAAAAATTATAAATAAATATAAAAAACCAAGGAATATATAAAGAAAGTTAAATTTTTTAAAATTTTCTAAAACAATAATTTTGGGATCTAAATAAGTTAATTAATATTTAAGTTTATCATACTAAATTATCATTTTTTTTCTTATTTTGCTTTGAAAAAGTTTATAAATATATGGTTTCAAATTTATGTGCTATACTATGAAACTAGTTATACTCTAACAATATTTTTATTTGACATTTTAATTTTTTAATTTATCTAGAACAAATTCGCTCTATTCAGTTCGACTCATCTTGAATTTCATTCACTTAACTCGATTCAAAAAAATTCAAATCAAGTTAGGATGATAAACTCATCAAATTGATTAAATCGAATTTTTTTCACTCAATACGATCAAACGCTCACCCCTAAATTCAATCCCCTCTTAAATGATAAAATTTTACTTTGGCCCCCCCCAAAAAAAATTGTTTGATCAATTAAAAAATAATTATATCATAAATTAATATATGATAAAATTATATTTTGATATTTCAAAAATTTATAATTCAATTCTGCTTCTCCTAGGAAATATCTTTTGGATTCACCTCTAACCTTGGCCTATTTCTTTTTAGATTACTATCATTTTTTTTTAATTTTTTAGTATTTTTATTCACAAAAATAGTGAAAAATTTATTTTTAATCCTTAAAAGTTTTAAATTTGGTATTTTTCATCTTACTCTCTTAAGTTTAAATATGCCAAAAGTCTTTGTACTATTTAAAATTTAAAATTTAGCTCTTATATTTTAATTTTAACACATTGAGTCCCTGCTCTTTTTGTATTTAAAAATTTTGGTTTCTTCATTTAATTTTTAGTTAATGTTAACAATGTCAAAGGTAAAATAACTTTTTCAGCCCTTAATGTTTATAGTATTTTGTCAATTTGGTCCTTACCCTTTAAAGTACATAAAAATGTAATTTCATTTTAAATGGTAAGGACCAAATTGACAAAAATGAAATGTAGATGGCTAAAAAAGTTATTTTACCTTTGACACCGTTAACTTTAACTAAAAATTAGACGTAGGGACTAAAATTTTCAAATAAAAATAATGCAATGTCTCAAAAGTAAAGTATAGGCTAACAACTTGACTGCCCGACATCAACGTACATGCACTAGGGTTAATAATTAATACTAAACAATAAATATGTGTGGTGACTTCAAGTGTGACAGGTTAGTGTTAGTTTTAATAATTGTAGTGTTACAATGGAACATCCGAGTATTCCAAGGATCAAACCTAAGAGAGTTTTGAGACGTAATTTCTATCCTATAGCATGGAATTGAGGAGACTAGCTAACTACTTACTAGGTATTATATTACGACATGTAACACCCTAAACCCGATCTAGACGTCCAGACCAAGTTTGGAGAGTTACGTCATCCGTACTAAAGTTCATACCATCACAAAGCAGTCAAATTAAACCATACCATTGCATAACATTCATCACAATGAAATTAGACATAAAGTCGTCATAAAATCCATAACATTATAGAACATCAGTCCCTACTACTAATGCTTAAAGGAAAGAGAAAAGTTTGACCGAGCTTCCGCGACCCTGACCCGATCAAATACTGGGAACCACTTGAAACCAAATCAGTGAAAATGTGAGTTGTGAACTCATTGCGTAAAAGGGATTTATTCTATTAAACTTCATTCATAGTGAAATTCCAATTGCAGATATTCAGTTCAATTCAGATGTATTTATAAATCAGAATCAGAGCAGAGCAACTACGTGTGTACGTATATGCAAATTTAATTCATATGTGGAACTAATCAGATTCAGATGTGGTTTCCTATTCCCACCCGCTACACACCATCTTCTGCCATCCCAATACATCAATAAGGACATTCAATGCCCAACCAACCCTACACACTATCAAGTGTTCGTTGACACTTTTGCAGAAACACAACTTAGATGCTAATTCAGTATGCGACAAGCGCCAGAATCAGATATAAATTTAGTGGCAAAGCCACGATTTCAAAATAGACTTCTTCCTTCACAGCATCTCACCCCATGCCAATGCAAAATACAACTATCGTAATCATTCCAATACATTGCAAAATTAACCTAAACGACTCAATAATAGAGTTATATTACAGTGAAAAATTAATTATGTGATCTACAGATCAGTCTCAGTGCATCAGACAGTCATCATATAAACAATTTTAGTCATTCGTATATTAGGGAAACCAATATCCAAGTTTAACATCGTTCTCGGCCTCAAAAACAGTTTCTAAGCCCAACATCCTACCACACGGGCTGGGCACACGCCCATGTGCCTTGGCTGTGTAGTTTTTAAGCACAAACAGTAAGTCACACGGCCTGGGCACACGCATGTGTCCCTGGTCGTGTGGTTTTATACCTCAAACAGTGAGTTACATGGTCATTCACACGGCCTGCCACATGCCCGTGTGGAGCACATGGCCTAGCCACACTCCTGTGTGCCTGGCCGTGTTGCATTGACAGCCGTCATTTTCGGTAACAAAACTTGCAAAAACTAAAGTTTCTGATACGCACCTGAGACGATTTCAAAGTAGTAACAATGTAAAGAAGTTCCGAAGCCTAAAACGACCATCCAATAACTCAATCAATGAAGTTTATCAATAACAATGCACAATTCAAAATACCTATGTCAAAAGTTTCGACACGAACTTTCAACGAAATCAATACTTACAGAATATCAACAATGATTACTTGAATTGACGTGATGAAGTTCGCTACTCTCAATACCCCCGCCTAATAGGGAAACCAAGCAATTAACTATCAGAATTTCACGTAACACAATCGAACAACCATTTCCAAGTATACTATGAAAAACAAAAAGAGAAACCTGAAAATTTAACGAATTGACATTAAAACTTACTCAATAAACTTTCAACAAAAAATGCTAACAGTGTGACTTGAACTAGTTCGTATTCCTTACAAAAAATAAAGAAGAAAAGAAAAAGGATCGAAAAAGAAGAAAAAAAAGTAAAGAAGGAAGAAAGGGAAAATATAGGAAAAAATATGGAAGAAGAACTAACGTTAATTATTAGTTAACTTCCACCCAAATTTCCAATATTTAGCAAAAATGTTTTCCCTACGCATACTACGGGATTCGAACTCGGAACCAGACAGAATACAGACAGATGTTTAACCAGTGAACCAGCAAGCTCATTCTTGTCACCCTTTCACAAAGAATTGAATTTAAGCGGGTAGCGCGTGCTTGTGGGTTAAACTTTTAATGATATGGCTCGAACTCCAGACCTTAAACACAGAAGCAGAGCACAGAAGCAAAGATATAGAAATGTTACTGTAGATTTTCACATTCAAGTTCTTAAAATTTGGGGCGTTACACGACAAGTCATTATCAAGAAAGAATTAAGCTAATTAATTACCTAAAGACTGAAAAAGACCAAATTGTAAAACATTCAAAATTATGAAATTAAAAAAATTAATAAAAGGCATTGGTTGATTGATTTCCACGTTGTTCATTAACCTTCTAATTAGGGATCTAAATTGCTAATATTCCTAAATTAGCTTAATTTTATCTTTCGGTTTCAATTTTACCAAATTAAACAAGTTAATCTAATTTATCTCTTAACCTCACCAAACTAACTCGAGACGATTGAATTGGTTCCCGGTAAGATCTCCTCTCAGTATCACTTGTCTAAGTTTTCCCTTAAGGGTGTTAATCCTAAGTTTTGAATTCTATTCGATTTAGTTCAAATTTTACGATATAGTCTATGAACCCAAGATTCAACCAACCAACATTTTCATCAACCAACCACTCTAGATTTAGCTACTCATGGTCATTTCTACCTATACAAACATCAAATATTCAATTGAAAAATGCATTAACTTAAACTCAAAGAAAAGCTAATAAAAAAACCAAACTTTCTTGCAAAAGCTTGAAGAATACAACAACGACATCATGATAGATAAATAAAAACACTAAAGATTAGATTTTTAATGGGTAAAATAAAACAAAGCTGAATGAGATTAAGTTGAAGGATTAAAGTGCAAATACAAGGAAAATTAAGGTATTAAAAAGCAATTAGTGCCAAACTACAATATACTTAACTAACTACTTAACACAAAATCAAAAAAGAAAAAGCTTAAACCCTAAAAAGACAAAAATGACTAAACCCTAACCTAAAAAGATGATAAAAGTAGAAAATGTGAAAAGTGGTATGTTTTTCTAAGCCAAAAAAGTGGCTTTTGATCTGATTACAACCCAAATTTTGTGACTAAAATGCTTCTCAACCTCTATTTTTGTTTGGTGTTGAAATTGGACAAAGACTATCCCTGCAATCATTTTTTTGATTGCAATACCCCCTTTTAAGTTGGACAAACACACTAAATCACTTATTAAAGCAAACGGCTAATGCTAAATAAAAACACGAAAAAAAATTCAATTTGCTTGAGAATAAGCTCATCAAGTGTAATGGAGGGCCTAATTTTTATGTATCAAATTACCAAATATCAATAGGGACTACATTTTAAATTTCAAAAGAATATAGGAACATTGTACATATTTAAACCTACTTTCTTACCCTATATTTGTATTAAAATCATTAAAAAAAAGGAAAAGAAAAAAGAAAACAATAGGATGGAAGGTTAAACAAAAGAAGGGATATATTTATATTTTGTTTGGTAAGTTAAAATTGATGAAAGAAATAAAAGTACATTTAATATTTCTTATGTGGGTAAACTATACAAAGAATTGGAAATGATTTATTTTGGGTAAACAGAGAGAACAATCTCAAAAGAATTTGATAAAAGTATAAAATTAACAAAAAAAAAGTTAAAAAAAAAGATTTTAATACATTAATCTATGGATAAAGATAAGATTGTTATTTTTTAATACTATTTAAAAAATAGTTAATAATCGAACAATATATACCAAATAAATTTGAAAAATTAAAGATTGTTAATAATTTAAAAGAATAGATAATACAAATAAAGTTGTTACAAATTAGAAAAAAAGAAGCTAATAATCTAAAAATACGTAAAACATTAGCTATCATAATTATATATGTTGATTATTTTGAGAGGGGAAACAATTGTATGAAATTGTGATTCTATGTTATCCCTATCCCTTCCCAATAGGAGAATGACAAATCAAAATTTTCTTCCTAATTTTTAACATTCTTAATTGGATTTGAATTTTTTCATGATAAAAAAGTTGAAAATTAGGAGGAAAAATCTTATTTGTCATCCTTCTATTGAAAAGGGACAAGGATGACGTAGAATAACAATTTCATATAATCCATTCTCTTTTGAGAGAGTAAGAAAATTTGAGAAAATTTAAAAAAAGGATTAAAAATTAAGTTTAAATAATTTGAAAATTTAAAAGCTTCCTTTCCTTCTAATTTATCCCAAATGTTAACCATAGTAACATGTTAAGTAATATTTTTCTCGTATCGTATTAAGGGAAACGCAGGGGGTATTTATACACGTTCCTACTGCTACTGTTACAGCTCACAATGGGGCCCACTATTTTCTCTCGGTCTTAGGGCCGATGGCACTGACATTCCATGTCTTAGGTGCTGACATTCTCTTGGTATCCCCTGACTTATTAGACGCGTATTTGCGGAGCACGCGATCCTTTCTAATCCTTAGACTAACACCTCCAGCGAGCCTCGTACCCGCTAGTCACGAGCTGGGGTTCTTGTAGGGCTCGCGATCCCTTTTGCGGACATAGCTCACGACCCCAATCCTGCGATGCTTACATGAAGTCTCCTCGCGAGCAATCTTTGCGAGCAGCCCGCACTCTAGCGGGGTCATTCGTGAGCTTTTCCCGGCAAGATATCTTTGCAAACATCCAGCATCCCAACGGGGTCCCCAGCGAACTATCTTTACGGTAAACATTCTTCTTCCCGGCCGGGCCTATCCTGGTTGGAGACCTGGACCCTATTTAGGTCATTTGGGTTGGCGGTTACCAAATCTTAACAATCCAATCCCCTCTTTTAGTGGGCCTAAGGGACGCTATAAAGTGGCAGGCCTTAGGTCTATTTCGACCGCAGCTTACTGGGTATGTCGTGAGCGGTGGTGCATAACAGCTGCCTTGCCACGTGTGAAATCGGGGATTAGGTGCACGCATCTGACCGTTGAGAGACGAATCATTTCTTCTTACTCACATCTGGGTCGTTGGTTCATTTTTGGCCTTCCGAACGGTTTAAGGAACTTCTCTTTAAAAGGGGTCTTTGAGGGTTTAGGTTTCTAAACTGTTTGGTACTTTCTACAAGTTGAAATCGAGGTAATTCTCACGAATCATTTCTACTTCTTAGTTTCTATTTCTGTTTTCTTTTTTACTCAAATAATGGTGAGGATGAAATGAGCCCACAACCACATCGTCTCGGTTCGTCCAGTTTTATTCATTGTAACTGAAAAACTCTACATCTGTATCATCACACCTGAGGAAATGGAACGGACTCTGGCTGTGCGAGGAATAAAGCTCCTCTTCTTTGTCTATGAATTTTCCATCATTTCGGGGTTGCATCGGGTGTGCAAGGCAATAGGGGATAGCTTCATTCTCTCGTTGCATGTTCTAGAGGTAGGGTTCCACCTCTCATTACATCTTTTTCTTCTGTAACCTCCTTAATGACTACCGCTTCGCTCCTAGCTATCTTTATGGTTTTTCTTGGTGGCGTATTTTCTTGATAGCTGCCAGCGTGGCTAAGTGTCGATGCTCTTTGATAAGCTATAAAATAAACATATTTTAATCTCATTCTTAATGCGTTAGATGATTAATTATGAGAATTAGTGAATTTGATACTTCTAATCCTTTAATTTCATGTTTCTATACTTAGGAGAGTGTTTGAGAGCGAAAGGAGTGAAAAGTGAGCCAAAATCAGACAAATAGAGCTATTTTCAAGAGCCACACGGGATGGACACACGCCTATGTGTCAGCCTGTTTTGATTTCGCACCTTGCTTCCCAAATACGCGGAAAAACATAATTTTTAGGCTTTCTAAGCATTCTAAAGTCTATAAGTACCAATATAAGAATAGAGAGGGGAGCCATCAGAGAAAATCGAAAAAAACACTCGAAGAACACCATTGAAATCAACTCGAAAGCAGATCTCCATCAAGATCAAAGATCTCCTTTTAATTTCTTTCAAATTTTTTATAAGTTTCTTTGTTTCTTACGGTTTTTCTGACTTTGAGATGTTTCTATTCAGGATTATGCACTAATTCCCTAGATACCTAGGTAGGATGAAACTTATGATGATTCATTTTATTTAATTTCTATTTTACGCAATAAATATTTTATTCTTGTTCTCAATTATGTATGCTTATTTTTTATTTTAATATTTTTGGGATATTAATTCATGTTTAATGTGTTTAATTCAGTGGAGGAAAAGTCCATGTTTAATAGTAGATCTAGCATAATTGAGTGGAGTTGCATGTAATCTTAGAAATAGGATGACATAAATATACCGGATTAGAGTAAAATATAATAAGGGAAACCATAAATAGAGTTAATGCAACGATACGAGTTTTAATTAGAAAGAGATTTCAATTAATCAACCTAGAGTCAGTTGTTCTTACTTTCGAAAGAGATAATAATATAATTTATGGATTTCTACGGATCAAGACACAAATGAATAAACCGTTTAATTTGGATTCATAATAATAGGTGAAGTCTAGGTGGATTCTTTCTTGGGTATTGTCTCTCTCATTGGTTAATATTCGATTATTTCCTTAATTCATTCTCTGTTGCATTCTTAGTTAAATTAGTTTAGTAATTTTAACTTTAAAACCAATCACTCCAATTTGCTAGCTAAATAATAAGAAAACGATAATTACTAATACTTTTAGTCCTCGTAGATATGATATCTTTACTCACTGTAGCTATGCTATTATTCGATAGGTGCGATTGCCTTTGTCATATTATAGTTAGTTTTGTGACCATCAAGTTTTTAGCACCGTTGTCGGGGACTAAAATATTAGGAACACTTTATTTTTAATTTAACCTTTTTTAATTTAATTTAATTTTTATTTTTAATTTAAATTTTTTACATTCTAATTTTCCTTTTATTTGCTTTTGGCAGGTTCCTGTAGTTTATGACTAGAAGAAACTCATCGCGATCATTGATTTACGACAATAAGATTGAAAAAACAGCTCGTAGAAATCGTAGAGAAGCAATGCAGAGTCAACAAAATATAGTAGACAAACAAGAGGAAATCATTATTACTGAGGAGATTGATGATAATCAGAATAATCAGCTACCTTCTGCAGTTGTTGCAACTCCTGTTCCTCGTACAATATACGATTATGCCAAGCTCACTCTGACTGGGGCTAAATTAAGTATTGTGAGACCCACCATTGTTGCAAATAATCTTGAACCGAAGCTGAACACCATTCAGATGGTACAACAGTTTGTTCAATTCGATGGTTTGCAAGATAAAGATCCAAATACTCATGTGGCTAATTTTCTGAAAATCTACGACACTTTCAAAATTAATGGCGCCACTGACGATGCCATTCGCCTACGATTATTCCCTTTCTTGTTGAGGAGCAAAGCTAAATAGTGGTTGAACTCTTTACCATGAGGTTCCATCACCCCTCCATCACCACATGGGCTCAAATAACCGAGAAGTTCCTTCTGATGTACTTCCCACTGGCTAAAACAGCCAAGTTGAGGAATAACATCCATTCCTTTGTTTAGATCGATTTAGAGACTCTATATGATGTATGGGAGATGTATAAGGACTTATTGAGAAGGTGTCCTCACCATGGGTTACCTTTATGGCTACAAGTTCAAACATTCTACAACAGTTTGAATCCCTCAACTAAAAATTAATCGACGCAGCAGTCGGTGGTACTCTAAACAATAAAACACTCAAAGCGGCTTGTAACACCCCTAACTCGTATCTGTCGTCAAAATAGGGTTACAGAGTATTACCGGAGCATTTACAGATAATTCATGTCAATTACTATTCATTTTCCAACCAAAATTCAGCCCTTTCCGGATCATCATCTATGGTAGCTCTAAATTCTTCTGCCTCATACTTATGGATTTTATCTACCGAAGGCTTACCAATTCTAACAGGTTCAACACCTTGTGGTATTTTAGGAACCAGTTGAAGAGCAGGTGGGGGAGGTTGTTGTACAGCAAGATTTGGATGAGTTCTCAAATACTCAGTAAACCATTCATTTATCATTTGAAAGAAGGCTTGTTTTACCTCCTCACTTCGGCCCTCAAATTTAGGCCTTCTACTACTAGATGCAGCTCTTTGTACTGAAGCTGAAGCATTGCTCTCAGCTTCATCGGATTCAGCTCTAGCTTGTTTGGATGACATTACTATATGAAAAACACATTTAAAATGGTTAGAAGATATCACATTATCACAAATTATATAATGGCATGTTTAGCTAAACTCGTACTTACTTCGTTCAATCCGAGAATCAACTAAACCTGGCTCTGATACCAATAAATGTAACACTCCTAAATCGTATCTATTGCCGGAATAGGGTTACAGAGCATTACCAGAGTTTACAGAACATTTATAGTTAATTCATGTCAATTACTATTCATTTTCTAAGATTATTCATAACGTCCCTTAAATGGACCCTCAAGACCCAATATGAGCATTAGAATTGAGTCGGTATTTAATCGAGAACTTTAAATTTTTTTCGTAAAATTTTAAAAATTTTTAAAGATACAGGACATACATGCCCGTGTGGTCCAAGGGACACGCACGTGTGACCTTAGGACACACCCGTGTTGCAGGCCATGTTCTAAACTAAGTAACTCTCTGATTTGTGCCATACAACCAGCCACACGCCCGTGTGCTAGGCCGTGTGGTTAATTAAAATTTTCAAAATTAAGTGCAGGTTTCACACGGCCAAGACACATGCCTGTGTTCCAGGTCGTGTAGTACACACAGCTGAGGCACACGCCCGTATGCTTAATTCTGAGCATTTTATTTCTCAAATTTAAGATACAGGGGCACACGACCTAACCACACGTCCATGTACCATGCTGTGTGTCACATGTAACAGTCCAGATTAGACCCTAATCGGAACAGTAGTTTCGGAACCACAAATTCGAGTTAGAATAATATTTTAATATTATTTTCTATGTCTGCAGTATATGATTTAGCATGTGTTAAAGTTCTGTGAATTAATGTGTCTGTCTGTGTGCTTAATTTAGTATAATGACCTAGTTGTGAGAAATGCTAAATTAGCATGCTCTTTGATAAGGTATTTATTTGATGTGACTTTTTAAGGTGGAGGCCTTATGAGGCAATTAAACCATTTTTAAGATAGTGGATATTTTTTGGACATATATAACTTTGTGTATATATGTTTCAAATGTTAATTGGTAAATGGTAATATAGTAAAAAGTGTATTATTATGTTTAATATGATAAAATAATATGAAAATTAAGCCATAATGTTCATCCTTCCATCAAAAACACAAAAGAAAGAAAGATGAAAAGCTTGTTACATTCGGCCATGGTCTATACATAATCGGGTATGTGTTTTTGATTTATTTTTGATAATTTCTACGTTTTTGCAATCGTTGCTTCGTATACTATCAAGCTCATGTTGTAATTTGAAGAATTGATGATGTTTATGAGATGTTCCATTGATGAAATGGTGAGCTTTGTGATGAGTATTGGTATTAAATGAAAGATATGTGTTTAATGAACATGTTTTGTTCTTGAATTTTTGGTGAATATAGCTAATTAGGGCTTCATTGAGAAAATAGCATTTTGAGGGACTATATTGTGAAACAATTTAATTGTATAGAATCATATGAGCATGAGTGAAATTCGACTAGACATGGGTAATATGAAATTTGGTATATTTTGTGATTTTGTGAAAAAGGGATTAAAATGTCCAAATGTGAAAATGTGAGGGTTAATTTGTAAATTGCCATAAATATGTGTATTTGGATTGAATTGAATTTTTTGGTAAATAAATGGATTAAATTTGAATATGTATAAATCAAGAATCGAAGAAAACAGACTTAGATCGCGGGACAGCGAAAGTAGTCGAATAACCGAATCCGATCGAATATCCGAATTCGAGGTAAGTCGATATACAAATAAATGTATTTGCATTGAACTATTTGTGTATATATGGAATTTGAATTGCTATGAATATCCATTGAGATGAAATATATGTGAAATACGAGTTACGAATAAGTCGACAAGTTGATAATGTCTGAGAAGTCCCGTTTGAACCTAGGGATAGATAGGATAGTATATGCCATGACATAGATGTCCGATATGTGATATCATGTAAGACCACGTCTGGGAACATTGGCATTGATTCAAGTTTTTGTGTAAGACCACGTCTGAGATGTTGGCATCGATATGAAATTTACGTGTAAGACCCTGTCTGGGACAGTGGCATCGATATTTGATTACATGTAAGACCACGTCTGGGACGTTGACATTGTACGAATATTCCAAGCACTCTGAGTATCCTATTTAGTTTTGAATGGTTCAATGGGCAAATCCGAGAAATGAATGAATATATAAATTGTACATCCGTTTCAGGTACGTTGATATATATATATATGTTTTGTATAAGCATGAAAGGTGAGTATGTATGTGCACTAATGTAAATGAACATTTGAGATATATGTGTATGTTTGAGATATGAGCAAATAAAATACTTAAGATGTGATGAATTGGTAAGCAATGGCAAACAAAGTGAGCCAAAGAGTTATTCATGTGCTTGAATTGAATAAATGTTAATGAATTCATATAGCTATGCTTATGAATGTTTTATGTTAAATTTATTTGTATATGGCTTACTAAGCTTTTAAAAGCTTACTTTGTATGTGTTTGTTCTGTTTTATAGATCGTTAAAGCTACGAAATGCTCGGGGATCGTCGAGGATCATCATCACACTACCTAAACTCATTTTGGTACTTTGAAAATGTGTCTATAACTAAATATGGCATGTATAGGTTAAACATTTGGTATATGTTTGAGATGTAAATAGCCATGTGATTTGTCTAGTTAAATGTTGGTTATATGCATGAGTAAATATGGTATATGATGCATGTTTTGATATGGCCTGATGGAAATGAAATGGCCTTATGTATGGTAAGATTATTGATGGATTGATGCCATAGGGATTTAGTAAAAAAAATGTGAATGTATCATGCTTGGTTATATATGTGTTATAGTTGTGCAAATTGGTATGCAAATTAGCATATTTAGAAATGAAATTGAATGTGAAGATTTGTTGATCATTTGACGTGGTTTTGGCTGCCAATTAGGTATGGAATAATGCTTGTTTAATATTATAGGAAAGACCCTAGTGTGGGTGGCATTTTGGCATTGCAAATGGCCTGTTTTGCATACACGGATGTGGTACACGGGCGTGCTTGTGGCCGTGTGGATAAGTCAGTATACATGCTCTGTTTTGACACAGCCGGGACACATGGGTGTGTCTGGTAGCCGTGGGAGGCACACGACCTGCCCACACGGGTGTGTGACCTCTGTAACTTGAAAAAGTTTTAAATTTATGAGAAATTCCATATGTGTTCGGTTTAGTCCCGACCCCATTCTAAAACATGATTAAGGTCTTGTTGACCTATAAAAGGGACACTTTGATTGCGATTGATGAATTGTGTTATGAAATGTCTGTAAAAGTTTTTGATCTGCCCGATAATGCCATTAACCCTAATCCGGCGGCGGATACGGGTTAGGGGTGTTACATCACACATGGTCTAAACACACGCCCGTGTATCTACTCGTGTGGATAAAATAAAGCCATTTCTAGCTTCATTTCTCATCCAAAATTTTACCAATATCCTGCACCAAAACTTACATCCAAATACTAACCAATTCAAGTATTGGTTTCTAGTAAAATTTTAAAATCTTACATTGGTTTAACCTAAACATTAAACATCATTTGATCATTCATACATAACACATAAGTGTTTATCATGACATTATGTTTTATAAGTACCAAAACATCCCATTACTAGCCATTCCAATGAATAGGTTACAAAAATCATTTTTAAGCCAACAATGGCCAAGTTAATCTATACATGCCATTATATCAAAATAAGTTTACTACTTATACCAAAATAAGTTTGTGGATAGTGTGATGATGTTCCAACCGGTCACCAACCTTCGCGAGCTACCGAGCACTATAAAATAGATAAAATAAAACTAGTGAGCATTATATGCTTAGTAAGTTCGTATAACAAGAATTAAACTTACCAATCTCATTTATTAAATCTAAGCATATGATATCATGTTTTCCATTAACTTGGCAAAATTGCATAAACACATGCATTCAATCAAACATGTTAGTCATAAAATTTTCATATACATCAAGTAAACATAGATGAGCTCATCATGCTATATTCTTTTAAGACATTATTCATTTCATCTAATAATTATTATATCATGTCAAGTATTTTATCCGTTGAATCATCAAAATTCTGATGGATACTCAGATAATACACTCAAGGTGTACAATTCAATAACCCGTCAATTCATATTTAAGAGTACCCATTAGGGCACTTAATCAGAGAGCCCACTTTCGAGTCGCATATCATATAACATGATTACTTTTCCAAGCTAAATCCTGTTTTTATCATATGCTTACAAGAGTTTAATCAGGATTACCCGTCCGGGCTAAATCCTATCTGTAACATATGCTCAAGAGGACTTATATCAGGATTACCAAAGCAGGCTAAATCCTTTCTGTAATAAGGTCAATAGGATTGCTCGTCTGAGCTAAATCCCGCCAGCAACAAATGCAGGATCTCATTCAATAGAGGAAATCACATTTATCCACCAAAATCCAACATTTAAAAGGAACTTAACCCTTTTAAACCGTTTCAAACATGTATTCATTTCTTATATTGTAACATCCAAATAATTCACATAAATATAAATCAAATTCTATACAAATACAACATTCAATTCAACATATTTACATGCTCAATTAAGTTACACGAACTTACCTCGACACTTGTTCGCGTATAAAAATCTACTAATCCGAAACTTTTTCTTTTCCTCGATCTAGCCTCAAATTTGTGTTATCTAGATCCATATAAATAAATTTAATCATCAATTTCTCACATTTCATATTCATTTGCACTCAATTTACATCCTAGGAAAAATTACCATTTTGCCCCTAAACTTTTCATAAATTTTAATTTCGTTCCTAGGCTCGGAAAATAAAATTCATTCAATTTACTCCCTATTCCAAGCCTAACCGAAATTTCAATATACAATTTATAGCACATATATCCTATAAATTTTAGAATTTTTCTTCAATTTTCACAACTTTACAAATTAGCCCCTAAATCGTGTTTTCATCAAAAATCACTTTGCAAAAGTTGTTTATCTATCAACATCCTTTCATTTTCTACCATAAATTTCTAACTTTCAGCATATTCATCCATGACATAACTTTTATACTTTGATAACTTTTTAAATTGATCCCCCAAATAGATAGATTAGACTATCCCGGTTTCAAAAATATCAAAATTACTAAAAGTGAAACAAGAAAACTTACCCAATTAAGCCAAGAAAAATTGTTTTCTCTTTCCTAGGGTTTCCATGGAATATTTGGGGAAGATGATATGAAATGATTTTAATTATTTATCATATTTAATTATATTTATTTCCAATTTAGTCCTTGCATTTTTTTATTTTTCCATGGATGAATCATCAAAAATATCTACTAACTTTTGATTAATAGTCTAATTACCATATAAGGTCACCAAGTTTTGAATTACATAGCTATTTAATCCTTCTAGCTACTAAAATTTAACTTTTGCATTTTATGCAATTTGGTCCTTCTCATAATTAAGCATATAATCAGTAAAAGTTTCTTATCAGAATTTTCACATGACATCTCTATCATAATACGAACCATGCAATAAAATTAAAATAAATTTTATTTTCAATTCGATTTTGTGATCCCGAGACCACTATTTCGATTTCACTAAAAATAGGCTGTTACACGGCTTATGAATTTATTAAGGAGATGATATTGGATAATTATCAGTGACAAGTCCTGAGGACAAAGCAGATGAAAACAGTCGGTGTCTTTTATTTAGATGCAATCACCATGTTATCAAACCAAGTAGATTTATTTAATAAGAAAATTGATGGTTTATATTTTTCTACGTTGGTACATCCGGTGATGCAATGTGATACAGATGGAGGTGGAATGAACAATCTAGAATGTTCACCCTTCGGTCCTAGCATAGAGAACGAGCAATCCAATTATATGGTTAATAATTCCAGGCCTCAAAATAACCTTTATAGTAACAATTATAATGCAAGTTGGAGAAACCATACCAATTTCTCTCGGGGTGGTTAAGAAAATCAGAAAGCATAACCCCTTCCGGTATTCCAACAATCACCTTACTAGCAAGAGAAGAAGCCGAACCTTGAGGAGATGTTGACAAATTTTATCTCAGTGTAAGAAATGCATTTTCATGAGACAACACTAAAAATCAACAAGCATCGATTCAAAGGCTCGAGAACCAAATAGGTCAGTTTGTTAAGTACCTACACGAAGAACTAATTCCTCCAGGCCGTGTGGCTTCTAAAACAACTCTATTTGTTCGATTTTGGCTCGTT
>CM016620.1:4681210-4825806 GCA_005393395.2 Gossypium australe | reverse complement strand
AAAAAGAAGCTAATAATCTAAATACGTAAAACATTAGCTATCATAATTATATATGTTGATTATTTTGAGAGGGGAAACATTGTATGAAATTGTGATTCTATGTTATCCCTATCCTTCCCAATAGGAGATGACAAATCAAAATTTTCTTCCTAATTTTTAACATTCTTAATTGGATTTGAATTTTTTTCATGATAAAAAGTTGAAAATTAGGAGGAAAAATCTTATTTGTCATCCTTCTATTGAAAGGGACAAGGATGACGTAGAATAACAATTCATATAATCCATTCTCTTTTGAGAGAGTAAGAAAATTTGAGAAATTTAAAAAAGGATTAAAATTAAGTTAAATAATTTGAAAATTTAAAAGCTTCCTTTCCTTCTAATTTATCCCAATGTTAACCATAGTAACATGTTAAGTAATATTTTTCTCGTATAAGGGAAACGCAGGGGTATTTATACACGTTTCCTACTGCTACTGTTACAGCTCACAATGGGGCCCTCTTCTCTCGGTCTTAGGGCCGATGGCACTGACATTCCATGTCTTAGGTGCTGACATTCTCTTGGTATCCCCTGACTTATTAGACGTATTTGCGGAGCACGCGATCCTTTCTAATCCTTAGACTAACACCTCCAGCGAGCCTCGTACCCGCTAGTCACGAGCTGGGGTTCTTGTAGGGCTCGCGATCCCTTTTGCGGACATAGCTCACGACCCCAATCCTGCGATGCTTACATGAAGTCTCCTCGCGAGCAATCTTGCGAGCAGCCCGCACTCTAGCGGGGTCATTCGTGAGCTTTTCCCGGCAAGATATCTTTGCAAACATCCAGCATCCCAACGGGGTCCCCAGCGAACTATCTTTACGGTAAACATTCTTCTCCCGGCCGGGCCTATCCTGGTTGGAGACCTGGACCCTATTTAGGTCATTTGGGTTGGCGGTTACCAAATCTTAACAATCCAATCCCCTCTTTTAGTGGGCCTAAGGGACGCTATAAAGTGGCAGGCCTTAGGTCTATTTCGACCGCAGCTTACTGGGTATGTCGTGAGCGGTGGTGCATAACAGCTGCCTTGCCACGTGTGAAATCGGGGATTAGGTGCACGCATCTGACCGTTGAGAGACGAATCATTTCTTCTTACTCACATCTGGGTCGTTGGTTCATTTTTGGCCTTCCGAACGGTTTAAGGAACTTCTCTTTAAAAGGGGTCTTTGAGGGTTTAGGTTTCTAAACTGTTTGGTACTTTCTACAAGTTGAAATCGAGGTAATTCTCACGAATCATTTCTACTTCTTAGTTTCTATTTCTGTTTTCTTTTTTACTCAAATAATGGTGAGGATGAAATGAGCCCACAACCACATCGTCTCGGTTCGTCCAGTTTTATTCATTGTAACTGAAAAACTACATCTGTATCATCACACCTGAGGAAATGGAACGGACTCTGGCTGTGCGAGGAATAAAGCTCCTCTTCTTTGTCTATGAATTTTCCATCATTTCGGGGTTGCATCGGGTGTGCAAGGCAATAGGGGATAGCTTCATTCTCTCGTTGCATGTTCTAGAGGTAGGGTTCCACCCTCTCATTACATCTTTTTCTTCTGTAACCTCCTTAATGACTACCGCTTCGCTCCTAGCTATCTTTATGGTTTTTCTTGGTGGGCGTATTTTCTTGATAGCTGCCAGCGTGGCTAAGTGTCGATGCTCTTTGAAAGCTATAAAATAAACATATTTTAATCTCATTCTTAATGCGTTAGATGATTAATTATGAGAATTAGTGAATTTGATACTTCTAATCCTTTAATTTCATGTTTCTCTATACTTAGGAGAGTGTTTGAGAGCGAAAGGAGTGAAAAGTGAGCCAAAATCAGACAAATAGAGCTATTTTCAAGAGCCACACGGGATGGACACACGCCTATGTGTCAGCCTGTTTTGATTTCGCACCTTGCTTCCCAAATACGCGGAAAAACATAATTTTTAGGCTTTCTAAGCATTCTAAAGTCTATAAGTACCAATATAAGAATAGAGAGGGGAGCCATCAGAGAAAATCGAAAAAAACACTCGAAGAACACCATTGAAATCAACTCGAAAGCAGATCTCCATCAAGATCAAAGATCTCCTTTTAATTTCTTTCAAATTTTTTATAAGTTTCTTTGTTTCTTACGGTTTTTCTGACTTTGAGATGTTTCTATTCAGGATTATGCACTAATTCCCTAGATACCTAGGTAGGATGAAACTTATGATGATTCATTTTATTTAATTTCTATTTTACGCAATAAATATTTTATTCTTGTTCTCAATTATGTATGCTTATTTTTTATTTTAATATTTTTGGGATATTAATTCATGTTTAATGTGTTAATTCAGTGGAGGAAAAGTCCATGTTTAATAGTAGATCTAGCATAATTGAGTGGAGTTGCATGTAATCTTAGAAATAGGATGACATAAATATACCGGATTAGAGTAAAATAATAAGGGAAACATAAATAGAGTTAATGCAACGATACGAGTTTTAATTAGAAAGAGATTTCAATTAATCAACCTAGAGTCAGTTGTTCTTACTTTCGAAAGAGATAATAATATAATTTATGGATTTCTCTACGGATCAAGACACAAATGAATAAACCGTTTAATTTGGATTCATAATAATAGGTGAAGTCTAGGTGGATTCTTTCTTGGGTATTGTCTCTCTCATTGGTTAATATTCGATTATTTCCTTAATTCATTCTCTGTTGCATTCTTAGTTAAATTAGTTTAGTAATTTTAACTTTAAAACCAATCACTCACTCCAATTTGCTAGCTAAATAATAAGAAAACGATAATTACTAATACTTTTAGTCCTCGTAGATATGATATCTTTACTCACTGTAGCTATGCTATTATTCGATAGGTGCGATTGCCTTTGTCATATTAGTTAGTTTTGTGACCATCAAGTTTTTAGCACCGTTGTCGGGGACTAAAATATTAGGAACACTTTATTTTTAATTTAACCTTTTTAATTTAATTTAATTTTTATTTTAATTTAAATTTTTTACATTCTAATTTTCCTTTTATTTGCTTTTGGCAGGTTCCTGTAGTTTATGACTAGAAGAAACTCATCGCGATCATTGATTTACGACAATAAGATTGAAAAAACAGCTCGTAGAAATCGTAGAGAAGCAATGCAGAGTCAACAAAATATAGTAGACAAACAAGAGGAAATCATTATTACTGAGGAGATTGATGATAATCAGAATAATCAGCTACCTTCTGCAGTTGTTGCAACTCCTGTTCCTCGTACAATATACGATTATGCCAAGCTCACTCTGACTGGGGCTAAATTAAGTATTGTGAGACCCACCATTGTTGCAAATAATCTTGAACCGAAGCTGAACACCATTCAGATGGTACAACAGTTTGTTCAATTCGATGGTTTGCAAGATAAAGATCCAAATACTCATGTGGCTAATTTTCTGAAAATCTACGACACTTTCAAAATTAATGGCGCCACTGACGATGCCATTCGCCTACGATTATTCCCTTTCTTGTTGAGGAGCAAAGCTAAATAGTGGTTGAACTCTTTACCATGAGGTTCCATCACCCCTCCATCACCACATGGGCTCAAATAACCGAGAAGTTCCTTCTGATGTACTTCCCACTGGCTAAAACAGCCAAGTTGAGGAATAACATCCATTCCTTTGTTTAGATCGATTTAGAGACTCTATATGATGTATGGGAGATGTAAGGACTTATTGAGAAGGTGTCCTCACCATGGGTTACCTTTATGGCTACAAGTTCAAACATTCTACAACAGTTTGAATCCCTCAACTAAAAATTAATCGACGCAGCAGTCGGTGGTACTCTAAACAATAAAACACTCAAAGCGGCTTGTAACCCCCTAACTCGTATCTGTCGTCAAAATAGGGTTACAGAGTATTACCGGAGCATTTACAGATAATTCATGTCAATTACTATTCATTTTCCAACCAAAATTCAGCCCTTTCCGGATCATCATCTATGGTAGCTCTAAATTCTTCTGCCTCATACTTATGGATTTTATCTACCGAAGGCTACCAATTCTAACAGGTTCAACACCTTGTGGTATTTTAGGAACCAGTTGAAGAGCAGGTGGGGGAGGTTGTTGTACAGCAAGATTTGGATGAGTTCTCAAATACTCAGTAAACCATTCATTTATCATTTGAAAGAAGGCTTGTTTTACCCTCCTCACTTCGGCCCTCAAATTTAGGCCTTCTACTACTAGATGCAGCTCTTTGTACTGAAGCTGAAGCATTGCTCTCAGCTTCATCGGATTCAGCTCTAGCTTGTTTGGATGACATTACTATATGAAAACACATTTAAAATGGTTAGAAGATATCACATTATCACAAATTATATAATGGCATGTTTAGCTAAACTCGTACTTACTTCGTTCAATCCGAGAATCAACTAAACCTGGCTCTGATACCAATAAATGTAACACTCCTAAATCGTATCTATTGCCGGAATAGGGTTACAGAGCATTACCAGAGTTTTACAGAACATTTATAGTTAATGTCAATTACTATTCATTTTCTAAGATTATTCATAACGTCCCTTAAATGGACCCTCAAGACCCAATATGAGCATTAGAATTGAGTCGGTATTTAATCGAGAACTTTAAATTTTTCGTAAAATTTTAAAAATTTTTAAAGATACAGGACATACATGCCCGTGTGGTCCAAGGGACACGCACGTGTGACCTTAGGACACACCCGTTGCAGGCCATGTTCTAAACTAAGTAACTCTCTGATTTGTGCCATACAACCAGCCACACGCCCGTGTGCTAGGCCGTGTGGTTAATTAAAATTTTCAAAATTAAGTGCAGGTTTCACACGGCCAAGACACATGCCTGTGTTCCAGGTCGTGTAGTACACACAGCTGAGGCACACGCCCGTATGCTTAATTCTGAGCATTTTATTTCTCAAATTTAAGATACAGGGCACACGACCTAACCACACGTCCATGTACCATGCTGTGTGTCACATGTAACAGTCCAGATTAGACCCTAATCGGAACAGTAGTTTCGGAACCACAAATTCGAGTTAGAATAATATTTTAATATTATTTTCTATGTCTGCAGTATATGATTTAGCATGTGTTAAAGTTCTGTGAATTAATGTGTCTGTCTGTGTGCTTAATTTAGTATAATGACCTAGTTGTGAGAAATGCTAAATTAGCATGCTCTTTGATAAGGTATTTTATTTGATGTGACTTTTTAAGGTGGAGGCCTTATGAGGCAATTAAACCATTTTTAAGATAGTGGATATTTTTTGGACATATATAACTTTGTGTATATATGTTTCAAATGTTAATTGGTAAATGGTAATATAGTAAAAAAGTGTATTATTATGTTTAATATGATAAAATAATGAAAATTAAGCCATAATGTTCATCCTTCCATCAAAAACACAAAAGAAAGAAAGATGAAAAGCTTGTTACATTCGGCCATGGTCTATACATAATCGGGTATGTGTTTTTGATTTATTTTTGATAATTTCTACGTTTTTGCAATCGTTGCTTCGTATACTATCAAGCTCATGTTGTAATTTGAAGAATTGATGATGTTTATGAGATGTTCCATTGATGAAATGGTGAGCTTTGTGATGAGTATTGGTATTAAATGAAAGATATGTGTTTAATGAACATGTTTTGTTCTTGAATTTTTGGTGAATAGCTAATTAGGGCTTCATTGAGAAAATAGCATTTTGAGGGACTATATTGTGAAACAATTTAATTGTATAGAATCATATGAGCATGAGTGAAATTCGACTAGACATGGGTAATATGAAATTTGGTATATTTTGTGATTTTGTGAAAAAGGGATTAAAATGTCCAAATGTGAAAATGTGAGGGTTAATTTGTAAATTGCCATAAATATGTGTATTTGGATTGAATTGAATTTTTTGGTAAATAAATGGATTAAATTTGAATATGTATAAATCAAGAATCGAAGAAAACAGACTTAGATCGCGGGGACAGCGAAAGTAGTCGAATAACCGAATCCGATCGAATATCCGAATTCGAGGTAAGTCGATATACAAATAAATGTATTTGCATTGAACTATTTGTGTATATATGGAATTTGAATTGCTATGAATATCCATTGAGATGAAATATATGTGAAATACGAGTTACGAATAAGTCGACAAGTTGATAATGTCTGAGAAGTCCCGTTTGAACCTAGGGATAGATAGGATAGTATATGCCATGACATAGATGTCCGATATGTGATATCATGTAAGACCACGTCTGGGAACATTGGCATTGATTCAAGTTTTTGTGTAAGACCACGTCTGAGATGTTTGGCATCGATATGAAATTTACGTGTAAGACCCTGTCTGGGACAGTGGCATCGATATTTGATTACATGTAAGACCACGTCTGGGACGTTGACATTGTACGAATATTCCAAGCACTCTGAGTATCCTATTTAGTTTTGAATGGTTCAATGGGCAAATCCGAGAAATGAATGAATATATAAATTGTACATCCGTTTCAGGTACGTTGATATATATATATATGTTTTGTATAAGCATGAAAGGTGAGTATGTATGTGCACTAATGTAAATGAACATTTGAGATATATGTGTATGTTTGAGATATGAGCAAATAAAATACTTAAGATGTGATGATTGGTAAGCAATGGCAAACAAAGTGAGCCAAAGAGTTATTCATGTGCTTGAATTGAATAAATGTTAATGAATTCATATAGCTATGCTTATGAATGTTTTATGTTAAATTTATTTGTATATGGCTTACTAAGCTTTTAAAAGCTTACTTTGTATGTGTTTGTTCTGTTTTATAGATCGTTAAAGCTACGAAATGCTCGGGGATCGTCGAGGATCATCATCACACTACCTAAACTCATTTTGGTACTTTGAAAATGTGTCTATAACTAAATATGGCATGTATAGGTTAAACATTTGGTATATGTTTGAGATGTAAATAGCCATGTGATTTGTCTAGTTAAATGTTGGTTATATGCATGAGTAAATATGGTATATGATGCATGTTTTGATATGGCCTGATGGAAATGAAATGGCCTTATGTATGGTAAGATTATTGATGGATTGATGCCATAGGGATTTAGTAAAAAAAATGTGAATGTATCATGCTTGGTTATATATGTGTTATAGTTGTGCAAATTGGTATGCAAATTAGCATATTTAGAAATGAAATTGATGTGAAGATTGTTGATCATTTGACGTGGTTTTGGCTGCCAATTAGGTATGGAATAATGCTTGTTTAATATTATAGGAAAGACCCTAGTGTGGGTGGCATTTTGGCATTGCAAATGGCCTGTTTTGCATACACGGATGTGGTACACGGGCGTGCTTGTGGCCGTGTGGATAAGTCAGTATACATGCTCTGTTTTGACACAGCCGGGACACATGGGTGTGTCTGGTAGCCGTGGGAGGCACACGACCTGCCCACACGGGTGTGTGACCTCTGTAACTTGAAAAAGTTTTAAATTTATGAGAAATTCCATGTTCGGTTTAGTCCCGACCCCATTCTAAAACATGATTAAGGTCTTGTTGACCTATAAAAGGGACACTTTGATTGCGATTGATGAATTGTGTTTGAATGTCTGTAAAAGTTTTTGATCTGCCCGATAATGCCATTAACCCTAATCCGGCGGCGGATACGGTTAGGGGTGTTACATCACACATGGTCTAAACACACGCCCGTGTATCTACTCGTGTGGATAAAATAAAGCCATTTCTAGCTTCATTTCTCATCCAAAATTTTACCAATATCCTGCACCAAAACTTACATCCAAATACTAACCAATTCAAGTATTGGTTTCTAGTAAAATTTTAAAATCTTACATTGGTTAACCTAAACATTAAACATCATTTGATCATTCATACATAACACATAAGTGTTTATCATGACATTATGTTTTATACCAAAACATCCCATTACTAGCCATTCCAATGAATAGGTTACAAAAATCATTTTTAAGCCAACAATGGGCCAAGTTAATCTATACATGCCATTATATCAAAATAAGTTTACTACCAAAATAAGTTTGTGGATAGTGTGATGATGTTCCAACCGGTCACCAACCTTCGCGAGCTACCGAGCACTATAAAATAGATAAAATAAAACTAGTGAGCATTATATGCTTAGTAAGTTCGTATAACAAGAATTAAACTTACCAATCTCATTTATTAAATCTAAGCATATGATATCATGTTTTCCATTAACTTGGCAAAATTGCATAAACACATGCATTCAATCAAACATGTTAGTCATAAAATTTTCATATACATCAAGTAAACATAGATGAGCTCATCATGCTATATTCTTTTAAGACATTATTCATTTCATCTAATAATTATTATATCATGTCAAGTATTTTATCCGTTGAATCATCAAAATTCTGATGGATACTCAGATAATACACTCAAGGTGTACAATTCAATAACCCGTCAATTCATATTAAGAGTACCCATTAGGGCACTTAATCAGAGAGCCCACTTTCGAGTCGCATATCAATAACATGATTACTTTTCCAAGCTAAATCCTGTTTTTATCATATGCTTACAAGAGTTTAATCAGGATTACCCGTCCGGGCTAAATCCTATCTGTAACATATGCTCAAGAGGACTTATCAGGATTACCAAAGCAGGCTAAATCCTTTCTGTAATAAGGTCAATAGGATTGCTCGTCTGAGCTAAATCCCGCCAGCAACAAATGCAGGATCTCATTCAATAGAGGAAATCACATTTATCCACCAAAATCCAACATTTAAAAGGAACTTAACCCTTTTAAACCGTTTCAAACATGTATTCATTTCTTATATTGTAACATCCAAATAATTCACATAAATATAAATCAAATTCTATACAAATACAACATTCAATTCAACATATTTACATGCTCAATTAAGTTACACGAACTTACCTCGACACTTGTTCGCGTATAAAAATCTACTAATCCGAAACTTTTTCTTTTCCTCGATCTAGCCTCAAATTTGTGTTATCTAGATCCATATAAAAATTTAATCATCAATTTCTCACATTTCATATTCATTTGCACTCAATTTACATCCTAGGAAAATTACCATTTTGCCCCTAAACTTTTCATAAATTTTAATTTCGTTCCTAGGCTCGGAAAATAAAATTCATTCAATTTACTCCCTATTCCAGCCTAACCGAAATTTCAATATACAATTTATAGCACATATTCCTATAAATTTTAGAATTTTTCTTCAATTTTCACAACTTTACAAATTAGCCCCTAAATCGTGTTTCATCAAAAATCACTTTGCAAAAGTTGTTTATCTATCAACATCCTTTCATTTTCTACCATAAATTTCTAACTTTCAGCATATTCATCCATGACATAACTTTTATACTTTGATAACTTTTTAAATTGATCCCCCAAATAGATAGATTAGACTATCCCGGTTTCAAAATATCAAAATTACTAAAAGTGAAACAAGAAAACTTACCCAATTAAGCCAAGAAAAATTGTTTCTCTTTCCTAGGGTTTCCATGGAATATTTGGGGAAGATGATATGAAATGATTTTAATTATTTATCATATTAATTATATTTATTTCCAATTTAGTCCTTGCATTTTTTATTTTTCCATGGATGAATCATCAAAAATATCTACTAACTTTGATTAATAGTCTAATTACCATATAAGGTCACCAAGTTTTGAATTACATAGCTATTTAATCCTTCTAGCTACTAAAATTTAACTTTTGCATTTTATGCAATTTGGTCCTTCTCATAATTAAGCATATAATCAGTAAAAGTTTCTTATCAGAATTTTCACATGACATCTCTATCATAATACGAACCATGCAATAAAATTAAAATAAATTTTATTTTCAATTCGATTTTGTGATCCCGAGACCACTATTCGATTTCACTAAAAATAGGCTGTTACACGGCTTATGAATTTATTAAGGAGATGATATTGGATAATTATCAGTGACAAGTCCTGAGGACAAAGCAGATGAAAACAGTCGGTGTCTTTTATTTAGATGCAATCACCATGTTATCAAACCAAGTAGATTTATTTAATAAGAAAATTGATGGTTTATATTTTTCTACGTTGGTACATCCGGTGATGCAATGTGATACAGATGGAGGTGGAATGAACAATCTAGAATGTTCACCCTTCGGTCCTAGCATAGAGAACGAGCAATCCAATTATATGGTTAATAATTCCAGGCCTCAAAATAACCTTTATAGTAACAATTATAATGCAAGTTGGAGAAACCATACCAATTTCTCTCGGGGTGGTTAAGAAAATCAGAAAGCATAACCCCTTCCGGTATTCCAACAATCACCTTACTAGCAAGAGAAGAAGCCGAACCTTGAGGAGATGTTGACAAATTTTATCTCAGTGTAAGAAATGCATTTTCATGAGACAACACTAAAAATCAACAAGCATCGATTCAAAGGCTCGAGAACCAAATAGGTCAGTTTGTTAAGTACCTACACGAAGAACTAATTCCTCCAGGCCGTGTGGCTTCTAAAACAACTCTATTTGTTCGATTTTGGCTCGTTTTTCACTCATTTCAGTCCCAAACACTCTCTTAAGTATAGAAACATGAATTTAAATGATTAGGAGCATCAAATTTACTAATTTTCATAATTAATCATCCAAAAATGTATTAAGAATGAGATTAAAATATTTTACTTTTATAGCTTATTAAATATCTTCACCCTTAAACATTTGCTTGTCCTCAAGCAAAATCCGGAACTCACATTTAAGTTAATATTTCTCAACTTGTAATTCCCATCAATAATGTCTCAAAATAATTTACAAATAATCATGCATTGGCAATTCAACTAAAGGGCATTAAAGTCTCCAACAATCCAAGCTATCATTTTTAAGCACGAAAACATAGGTGTCTCCCTTTATTTAAGTAGTTTCCTTTAATTCAAAAATAAGAATTGACATCCTCACTAAAGATTCATTCAAGCACTCAAAGTGTTTAAGGCTCAATAAAATACACTCAATAGTCAAACAAGAAATGTCATTACCATAGGCTTTCATGAAATCAAATCTCCACCACTATGAAATGATATGATACACTAATCAAAAAGTCTTTAAAAGGTTGTAATGGGGTTTAGGTTAAGGGTGTGGAGAAATGCCAGAAAAGTTGGTTATAACTAGATAGAATTGATAAATTACCAAACTGGAAAAATAAACAAATGCTAAATTAAAAACAAGTGTATAAATCAATAACTATTCAAGAACAAAACGAGATTCTTCTCAAAATATGAATTTAACTGTTCAAGCTCAATTAACAAATAAAACTAATTAATAATCAATATTTTTTTATTTTCAATCATTTTTGTAACAGCCCAATTTTAAATAGTGTCGGAACAGTGATTCGAGATCATTAAATCTGACGAAAAGTTAGAAAATTTTGTTAATCGATACTTATAAGTTAAGTGTGATTTTAGAAATATTTTAAAATTAGTGAATTTTGTGAACTGAAAGAATTAATGAGAAAAATTGGGCCAAAAACGAGGTATTGAGACCTCGAATTCATAAAGTGAGCCATAAATACTTCTAAAAATATTTATGGAGTGTCATTAAGCTATTATTAAACTTTCGTTAGAAAATTTTAACGTTTGGGTAGGAAATTAAATGAAAAGGACTAAACTGAAATGAAAGTAAAAGTTAAATTATAATTAAAAGAAATTATGAAGGATCAAAATGGTAATTATACCATTTGCATAGTTGAGGCAGTGTAACGTAAGAAAATCTGAGATTTTTTAAAAAGTATATTATTATATTATATATTTATATATTATTATATTATATATTTATATTATATTATATATTATTATATTATATAATAAACTAAAGAAAAAAAAGAGGGGAGGAGAACAGAAACCAACGAAGCAGAGAGCAGGGGAGGAAAGAAAGAAGAAGAGAAGAGAAAGAGAAAAATGGGGAAAATTGGAAAATTTCCAAAATTAGCTAAATAAAAAGGGGATCAAATTGAAATATCGGGAGAATTCTCTTCATTTCTCTTCATTTTCTTCAGCTGAAAAACAGTCATGGAAGAGAGTTCAAGTTGGTTTTTATACTCAAGCTTCATGTAAGTTTAATACTTGCTTTCTCCTTGAAATTTCTATGTTTTTTGGACTTTCTACAATTGAGTCCAACTTATTAATTCATTAGTTTATGATTCTATGGTTAATTTTTAATTTTATGTGGATTAGTGCTGAAAGAATATGATGAATAAATATTGATTTGAAGCTTTAATTTTGCTATATGATGATTTTATCAAGTGAAATTGATGGAAATTGGTTTTAGGACCTAATTGTGAAATAGCTAAAATTAAGGCCTAGTGTTAAAATTCTGATTTTAAAGGTTATGAAGTAGTTTAAAATGATAGATAAAAGTATTAAATGAGAAAAATTAACTCAATTGAGGGGATAATTCAGCAAGGACTGAATTGTATGAATTGTGGAATTAGGGACAAAATAGAAATTAACATGTTACACTAAAGCAGTTTTGGACAGTAGCAGTTGTCTAACTTTGAAAAATCACCAAAAATTGTAGAAATTGAATTAGAAGTTGAGTGAGATATGGAATTAAGCTTGTTGAGTCTATTTTCATATAAAAGAAACAGAACAAGCAAAGGAAGTCTATATTTTGAGATATTTAATTTTTGTAAGAATGGTTTAGAATAACTTCGTGAACCCCTATTCTTACTTTAGAAATTCACTAAAAATTGTATAAAAATAATTATGAGTTATAATTTATATTTTTGTATTCCTTAATGAGTCTATTTTCATTAGAAATAATCAAAAACACTATATGAAAATCGTACTATGAGATATTGATTTTTAGTGAAGAGAGGTCAGAGCTGTCAGACTATGTAATAGGGGAAAACTTAACTAATAAACTGTACTAATTGGCTAAGCCAAAAATTCTAGAAAATTTACGGTATGAAGATATGTGAGTCTAGTTTCAGGGAAAATTAGCGGTTTGAAATTCGAAGCTCTGTGGCTCAAGATAAAAATAATTTAGTAACTATAACACAGATGGACAGCTTGAACATTCACTTGAGTAAATAATGAAAATTATAGAAAATGTTAATTACAAGTGTGTTGTTTATACATTAAGGATGTGGAATGGAGAGGAGGAGGAGGAAAATATGTATGGATACTTAGGTAGCATGGCTAATTTGTAATGTTTTAGGCTCGGGGACTAAATTGAATAAAAGTAAAATTTTATGATTTTTGTAAAAATGTGGAAATGACCAATTTGCATGAAATAGATTATTTTATTATTTAAAATTGCAAAATTGAATGAAATTATTAATTTAGATTAAGATCGACTGAAAAAAATCAATGAAAATAGAAAATTTCCAAAGTGCCCCTGAATTTTGATATTTCTGCAAATTTAGCCAGGTAAGTTCGTGTAACTTAATGATGTGATATAAGG
This sequence comes from Gossypium australe, assembly GCA_005393395.2. Classification (NCBI taxonomy): domain Eukaryota; kingdom Viridiplantae; phylum Streptophyta; class Magnoliopsida; order Malvales; family Malvaceae; genus Gossypium; species Gossypium australe. The sequence continues at coordinate 4,812,372 of CM016620.1, read as the reverse complement.
AAATGTAAGTTGATGGTACGTGAAATATTGATATGATGAATTAACTGTTTTATGTTTATGAAGAAACGGCAAGTGAATGATATTTATCATGACATTACTATGTGATTATCTTTAATATGTTAATACAAGGTAATTAAGTATGATGAAAAGAGTAATAAATTCAAGTAAGACATGACGAGAAAAATGAATATGTTTAAGGGACAATATGTTTGATTTTGATTGGTTTCAAATATAAATATTGAATTAAAATAAAATGTCTGATAAATAAATTTGTAATTCCGGTAATGCCTCGTACCCTATTCCGGCGTCGAATACGGGTAAGGGGTGTTACAATTTTTCTTTTTCTTTTACAAGAATAATAAGAAATAATTCAGCAAATCAATAAGAAGAGTATAGATAGGCAACTAACCAAATCAAATCTTGACAAAAAATGGAGTAAAGAAAATGAGAAAAAGCCTCAACGAACAAAAAACGAGTTATGTGTTAATATTAATGGGTTAATCAAGAAACGGTGTGTTAGGATCAACGAGGTTCACTAAGGATTAATGTAATATCCCATTTTCAGTGAAATCGAAACAGTGGTTTCGGGACCACAAATTTGAGTTCGTAAGAAAAATTATTTTATGGTCTACCGTATGATAGGAATATTATATAAAATTTTTTTTGATTACATGTTTGATTGATAAAAGGACGAAAAATGAAAAAGTTGAGTTCTAGTAGCTATAAGTATCAAATAGCTATGGAATTCAAAATTTGACGCCCTTATATGGAAAATAGACCATTAAGAAGAGTTAGTAGATAAGTGTGATTAGTCATCAATGAAAAATTAGAAAAAGAAAAGGATTAAATTGGAAAGTGAAAATAATAAAAGATGATAAATAATTAAATAAGAAAATATCATCTTTTTCATTATCTTTCCCAAATTATTTTACATGGAAACCCTAGCAAAGAGAAAAGAATTCAAGCAAGCTTACTTGGCTTAATTGGGTAAGTAATCTTGTCTCGTTTTTAATAATTTTTATATTTTCGAGATCGCAATAGCTTAATTTAGCTATCTCGTGAATTAATTTGCAAATTTATCAAAGTACTAGGGCTTTGCCATGGATGAGTATGTATGAATTATGAAATTTATGGTAGAAAATGAAAAGTTGTTGATAGATAAATAACTTTTGTAAAGTTAATTTTGATGAAATTGTGATTTAGGGACTAAATTGTAAAGATGTAAATTTTATGGAAAAATTCTAAATTTTATGAATTACATGGGCTGTAAATGTTACATGTAAAAATCGGCTAGGCTTAAAATAAGAATTAAATTGCATGAATTTCATTTTTCTAGCTTTGGATGAATTTTGCATGCTTACTTTAAATGTAAATGAATGGTAAGTTAATTTCCAGTTATAAGAACTTACTATGCATAATATACTTACCCTGTATTATTTTTCCTATTTTATAGTAATTCAAAAGCTAGAAGTGGTTGGAAGCTGGTCGGAGTATCATCACACTATCCTTTGGCTCATTTCGATCTATGTAACTAACTAAATTTTGGTATAATGGCATGTATAGGTGCAATTGGGTCATTGATGACAAATATGTGTTTTGGTTATAAATAGCCATTGAAATGACTTGACTTGGACATACTTTTGTTATGTATACATATATGTGGCTTCTTCATGTTTGTTGTGTTTGATGTAGTTGAGTGATGGATAAGTTATAGGCATATTGATTTATGAGATGAGATAGTATAGTTGGTATAAGTAAGCAAATAGATGTTTTGATTAATATGGTAAATTTGAATGTTGAGAAATGAGGTATATGACATGTTTATGATTTGGTTTTGGTTTAGTATAAATGTCTTGGATTGGTTATTGAATATGTTAAAATGTTAATGTAGGTAGAAGACCAAATGGGTGAGAAATATGACTTAAAAATGACTTTATTTGGTCCACAAGGGCAGAGGCACGGGCGTGTGTCTCAGCAGTGTGTGACACATGGCTTAGCACATGGGTGTGTGTTTTGATCGTGTGTCCCCTTGCATCTTAAAAATTTCAAAATAGAATGCTCAGAATTGATCACACAAGCGTGTGGCTTGGCCATGTGACCCCTGCACCTACACACGGCCTAACACACGGATGTGTGACTTGGCCGTGTGACCTAAGTCAGAGAGTTACACGGGTATGGGCACAGGCTGGGACACAGCCGTGTGCCCTATTTCGAATGCCCATACGGCCTAACCACACATACGTGTGTCCCCTGCACTTAGGAAAAATTTTAAAATTTCGCGAAAAGTTCTCTGAGTACCCGGTTTAGTTCTGACTGGTTTCTAATGTATGATTTGGGCCTTGATAGCTCACATAAGAGACTTATTGAATAATTTCTGACATGATTGTTAAATAATCCAAAATGTCCGTATTTGATCTGTATATTCCGGTAATGCTCTATAAGCCTATTTCGACGACGGATACGGGTTAAGGGTGTTACATTTATTGGTATCAAAGCTATGGTTTAGCTGATTCTCGGACTAACATAGCAATTACGAGTCTAGCTCTACATGCCATTATATAACCTGTGATAGTGTAGTAATGTCGTCCAACTGAGCTGAATCAGAAGAAGCTGAGAGCAATGCTCAAGCTTTAGTTCAAATAGCAGCATCTAGTAGTAGAAGGCTCGTATCTGAGGGCCGAAGAGAAGAGGTTAAATAAGCCTTCTTCCAAATGATGAACGAATGGTTTACAAAGTTTGTAAGAACAAACTCGGCTGTACAACAACCTCCACCACCTCCTGTTTCTCAACTGGTTCCCGATATGCCATAAGGTATAGAACTTGTTAGAATTTGTAAGCCTCCTATAGATAATATGGGGCAAAATAATTCAAAGCTATTGCAGAAGATGATCCTGAAAGGGCTGAATTCTGGTTAGAAAACACTATCAGGGTTTTGGATGAAATTATCTTGCACACCGGCCGAATTTTTGAAATGTGTTTTATTTCTATTAAAAGATTCGACTTACCAATGGTGGAATACTCTAATTTCTGTTGTACCGAAAAAGAGGGCCACATGGGAATTTTTCTAAACTGAATTAAAAAAGAAATATATTAGTCAGAGATTCCTAGATCAGAAATGGAAGGAATTTTTAGAGCTTAAACAGATGAATATGATAGTATCTAAATACGAACGAGAATTTGTCAGACTGAGTACGTATGCCAGAGAGTGTATCTCGACTGAAATCGCCATGTGTAAGTAGTTTGAAGAAGGTTTAAATGAAGATATCAAGTTGTTAGTTGGGATTCTGGAATTAAAAAAAATTGTGGTACTGGTTAGTCGAGCTCATAAAGTTGAAAATTTGAGTAAATAAAAGAGACAGGCTGAGATGGAAGCCAGAACTTCAAGTAAAATATTTACGGGAAAGTCATATTAGTCAGCCTCAAAGAAATTAAAGAAAAATTTTAATCGTTCTACTACTTCTACAGGGTATTCAGAGAGAGATAAAATTATTCAACGCTCTAATCTAAGATCTCAGGCTACATCTGTAGCGAGTGCAGCCAGTGTCAAAAACACTAAACCCGGATGAAAACACTAGAATAAATTCTATTTTGGTGAGTGTCGCATGAGAAGCGGAGCATGTTTTAAATGTGGTTCCTTTGATCACTATGTCAGAGACTGCTCGGAAAAACCTGAAAAAGATACTGTACAAACTTCAAAACTAAACAACTCGGCTATAAGAGGTAGACTACCTCGTAATCTCGGCAATGTCAGTTGTAGTCAAGGTACGATAAAAGATTCAACTGTCAAATATGAAGCACGAGCACCGACAAGGACATATGCTATTCATGCACGTGAGGATGCCTCTGCACCCAATGTTATTACCGATCTTTTTTCTCTTCTTAATACTGATATGGTTACTTTAATTGATCCTGATTCGACACATTCATACATTAGCACGAATTTAGTAAATAATAAAAAATTACCTATTGAGTCCACTGAATTCTTGGTTAAAGTATCAAACCCCCTAAGCCAGTATGTGATGGTAGATAAAATTTGTAAGAACTACCCGTTAATGATACGGGGTTTCTATTTTTTGGCTGATTTGATATTATTATTGTTTGATGAATTTGATGTAATTCTGGGTATGGACTGGTTAACTCAACACGATGCCGTAGTAAATTGAAAACAAAAGTATATTGTGTTGAAATGCCAGAATGGTGAAATGATCTGTAATTAATCTAATAATTTGAATGGGTTGCCTAATGTGATATCAGCTATGTCAGCACAGAAATATGTCAGAAAGGGTCATGATGCTTATTTTGCCTATGTATTGGGCACTAAATTGTCTAAATCCAAGATTAAATCAGTGCCAGCGGTATGTGAATATCCTGATGTGTTTCCAGAGGAGTTACTCGGATTACCGCAGGTAAGAGAAGTGGAATTTTCTATAGAAATTGCACTAGGAATAACACCAATATCTATAGCACCCTACAGAATGACTCCTACTGAATTAAAATAATTGAAAACATTGTTGCAAAAACAGACTGACAGAGGCTTTGCTCGACTTAGTTTCTCACCTTGGGGTGCACCAGTTCTGTTTGTTAAGAAAAGATATGGATATTTAAGAATAAGTATCTACTGCCTCATATTGGCGACTTGTTTGACCAGTTAAAAAAGTGCTACAGTATTTTTAAATATTGATCTTCGTTCTGGCTATTATCAGTTACGAGTGAAAGACTCGGATGTACCAAAAACAGCCTTCAGAACCAGGTAGGGGCATTATGAATTCTTTGTGATGCCGTTGTGCTTAAATAATACACCTACAGTATTTATGGATTTAATGAAGAAAATTTTCGGACCGTCTATGGATAGGTTTGTCATGGTATTCATTGATGATATCCTAGTATATTCCTAAGATGAAAAGGAGCATGCTGATAATTAGAGAATTGTTTTGCAAACTCTGCGTGAAAAACAAATGTATGCAAAATTTAGCAAATGTGAATTTTGGCTTCGGGAAGTTGGTTTTCTTGGTCGTCCCGGTCTAGTAGGATCTAGTTGTAGCCCGAAAAGACATCCATGAAGCTTATAAATTTTCGCCCCGTAGAGACTTCACGATCTATTGGCGGTAGGGGAAAGCTATCCTTGAGGCATGCCTTATTCAGGTTGGTGAAGTCAATGTACATTATCCACCTGTTCATCGCCTTTATTACCATTACCACAATTGGGATCCAGTCCGGGTACTTCACTTCCCTGATAAATGTTGTGGACAACAATTTGGAGACCTCTTACCTCACTGCCTCTATTACTTGCGATGTGAATTTTTACTTTTTCTACTTTACAAGCTTCACCTCCGGGAGCACATTCAACCTATGCACAATTACCCGCGGATCTACATCTGACATATCCATCGCGGACTAAGCGAAGACATCCGAATTCTCCTTTAGGCATTTGACTAATATCATTTTTTTCTTCCATGTTTAGTGTTGACGAGATCTTAACTATTTTTTTGTCGCAAAATAGTTATAGGGCCTCGATGTGCTTCGCTAGTTTGGGTTTCTTATCTTGATGCGTTTCTCTTACATCAAGATCATCTAAGTGGATGGCTTGGCTTGTTAATTTTTCCTCTTGTGAACTTTGCCTCTCGGCAATGGTTCTCTTGCCTGCCTCATAGACAGCAGATGGCATTGCCTCACCGACACCAACACTTATCCAGAATTTGATCTTCATGCAAAAGGCCATCATTACCATCTTCGCTATCCTCATTATTAATCTTCTAAAGATGGCCTTGTATGCAATCGGGTGGTCGACCACAGAATTGGACACTCTATGGTCGTATGCTTGCCTTCCCCTAAGGTGATCAGTAGCGTGATCACGCCTTTTACCTCGTTATCACTCCTAAGGGTGTGCAAAATCCGGGTAAAACCAGAAAAAATTTGGTTAACCGACTGATCGGTTAACGAAATTAATTCAATCAGGGGTCGGTTAATAATTTTTTGATTTTTTGGTTAACGGTTAATCGATTCGAAACCGATCAATTAACCGAATTTTTTTGATTTAACCGAAAAATTAATAAATAAAATTATAATATATAAATAGCTCACTATTCATTCAATCCAATCCAACGTAAACCCAAATACCCAATCTAATATAACCAATCATAAAAGTTACAAATAATTTAATTAATAAAAATAAAAATAAAAATCTAAAAATAAAATAAAAAACATATAAATTTATACAAATAATTCGGTTAATTCAGTTAATTTGGGTAATTCAGGTATTTTGATTAATTCGATTAATTTTATACTTATTTTAACCAAAAATAAAAAACATATAATTTTCGGTTAATTCGGTTTGAATAATTTTTTTGAAAAATTTTTGGTTCGGTTAAAGGTTAAAAATTTTGAAGGGTCAGTTAATTCGGTTAATGTTATTTCAGGTCGGTTAACCGGCTGAACACCCCTAGTCACTCTTGAACACCACACTCTATTTTTCCTAGTGTTGCGGCCTCTTCGAAACACAGAGTGACATCACACCTCTCGTGTGCTCGCCGTTTTGCACTTAACTGCATCCAGTTGTCATTGGTGCCTACGGTTACATGAATGGTGCCTCGCACCCTTTGCTTACCCTTGGAATCCGGTCTTGCGAGCTTTGGCCTTGCTATAGACCTCATTGATTTACGAACTCAACAAGTTTCCCATTCCAGACCGTTTCTTCTATGGAGTCCTTTAATGTGAAATAGTCTTTCATCTTATGCCCCATATCATCGTGTAAGGGACATTTTTTCCTAGAGTTCATCCTTTTATTGATACTCTGCATCGGAGGTGGTTTAAAAAGGATGCCCAGGCTCTTTACTTGGTTAAGGATGTAGGCTCGCATGGCAATCAACGGTGTAAGCCTCAAACCTGCCCTTGGGAGGATTACGCCTCGTGTGTTCCTACTGGGGCCTCTATCGGCTTTTTAAGTGTGTCGTATTGAGCTAAAGTTTTGTGCAGTCTGTCGATCCTGACTCGTAGGATTTGGTTGATGGGAGATTACCTACTATGCTATCCCTCTCTACTCTTGGGTTGTCGGTCGTCCCTTTAAAAATTGACCCGTGACGTTCTCTTAATTTCTTCTGGCTTTAGAAACTTATAAGCCCGCTCATATAGGTTGGCTAGGCTCTGCGACCTATTGTCTATGAATAAGTACTGCATATGGTTGTTCTGCACACCCATAATGAAGGCATGTATCGCCCACTGGTCTTTTAGGTTTTTTATGTTGAATGCAGCCGCATGGAACATTTTTACGTAGTCTTGAAGGGACTCACCCTCCCGTTGCTTTACTTATATCAACCCCATGGGTGTATTCATGATTGCTCAATGTGCCCTGAACCTACCCAAGAACATTTGTCTCAGTTGCAAGAAATTATGAACTGGTCCTTGTAGAAGGTAGAGATACCATTTCTTGGCATTTACTTTCAGCATTGTAGAGAAGACCTTTCATTTGACTAGTGGGTTTTTTACCGAAGTAGTACAAAAGAAAAAAAACCAAAATAGTACAGATGAAAAATTATGTACCAAAATGGTACATGTAGGGTGGTCACGCCTCTGCCAGAGGCGACACACCCTACTCTGACACATAATCGATTAAAAAAACAAACTGTTTAAGAAATAGAATCTATTAATAAAAAAATAAAAACCCGAGGTGATTTGACAGGACAGGGGTGGGGGATGTGCGACAGATGTGATTGGTGGGGGGTTTCGCATAGGCGGCACCGGTGGAGGGTGTGCCAAAGGCGGCACCGGTGCGACGGGACGTATGCATGCATGCATGCGATATTTATTTGGGTTTTAAGGTATGCAGCAGCTGCGAAGGAAGAAAAGGAAAGAAGAAGAAGAAGAAGAAAAAGAAAAAAAGAAGAAAAAGAAAAAAAGAAAGAGGACGGCGTTGGAAAAAATAGAATGAGAGAAAGAAAATAGAGAAGAGAAAGGAGAAAGAAAGAGAAGAAAAAAAATAGAAAAATAAGGTATTTATTTTAAAAATAATGGATTATCATGTTTTTTTGTTGTTAGTTTAGTTATTATTGTTAGTTATTAAGATTAGTAAAAACCCTAATTATTTTTTTAGTTAGTATTATTATTTTTAGTTTTTAGGGTTTGGTTATTATTTATAATTATTATGATTAGTAAAAACCCTAATTATTATTTTAGTTAGTATGATTGTTAGTTTTTACACTATATTATTGTTAGTTATTATTTTTAGTAAAACCCTAATTATTATTGTTAGTATTATTGTTAGTAAAATCCTAATTATTATTTTAGTTAGTATTATTGTTAGTAAAAGAAACTATTATTATTATTATTATTGTTAACTACTATTGTTAGTAAAACCCTAATTATTATTTTAGTTAGTATTATTAGTATTGTTAGTAAAATACCCTAATTATTATTATTTTTGTGTTAGTTATTAGGATTAGTAAAAGCCCTAATTATTATTATTATTATTGTTAGTTATTAATATTGTTAGTAAAAAAACTATTATTATTATTATTATTATTATTACTATTAACTATTATTGTTAGTAAAACCGTAATTATTATTTTAGTTAGTATTATTGTTAGTAAAAGAATCTATTATTATTATTATTGTTAACTTATTAATATTGTTAGTAAAAAATCTTAATTAATATTTTAGTTAGTATTATTAATATTGTTTTTTTTTTGAGTTAAAGATTGTTGATTGGCTTTTATTGAGATGAAACAAAATACACTACAGGCCAAAACAGTGGGGCCCCCAATTTTTAGGAAATCGACCCTAAGTCAGTTTCAATTTTCTAAGGGGAACAAAAGCTTTGATTTACTACAGGCCCTAAGTTCAAAATGCAATTAAAAAAGGATAAAAGGAAAATCTGCAGCAGAATAAGTGGTGCCGCTTGGTTTGGCCTATCAACGTCTTGTCACCGATAGCATGCTCATCTTCTTCAACACGTCTTCGGTTTCCCATAAGGCTGTTTGCCTTCTGCTTTGCTAATTTCAATTTTCAGCCTTTCAATTCCCAATTCTTTTTACCGTTTCAATTTATTTGGTTATCTCCTCTCCCTCTTCTTTTCCCTTTCTCTTCTCTCGTCGCTTTTCCTCTAATCTCAGTCTGATTTCCCCTGTTTTTTGCTTATCCTTTCCAGTGCCACGCTCCTTCCTTTCCAGCACCATACTTCGTCTACCCTTTCCTCTTTTCTGTCCTTCTCCTTCAGCCCTCTCTCACAGCATTCATTCGATTGATCCTGGTGAGATTTTACCCGACTAGAAATGGATCATCGGTGTCTTGTACTAGGAATTCCACAACACCGCTAGAAGACTGTAACAACCTTCCATGACTGTAACAACCTCTCTCCAGTATCAAATTCGCTTAAAAACCACCCACGACCAGACTAGCCTCTAAACCCAAAATCGTTACCATGATCCAGGCGAGGAAAACCACTGCCCCGACTCGTCCCCTGTCTTCTCCTTGTTTCAATTCTTCTAGCTCTTCTGCAGGTGAGGAACCAATTTTTGACGGACCCGATTGTGGAGGTTCCCTACCAGGTAATAGCTCTCGTTGCCTTTTAGTGCATTTTCCGCTATAGTGTGAGCATAGTGATTTTCCGTTTTAAGGATAAAAGCAAACTCTATTTCTTGATATCTCCTTGAATGGTTGTGAATATCCCTTATAATGGCTCCGATGATTGATTTATCGATTATTCTGCTTTGGCATTTCTTGATAACCGTTTTTGAGTCCCCCAAAATCAATACTCTGTTTAACTGCATCATGACCCCTAACTTTGTTGCTTGTAACCCCGCATATGCCTCCGCCGTGAATGGTGTCGCTATATTGGAATGGATGACTGCTTTCGAGGCCAAAATGTCCCCTTTCTCGTCTCTGACCAGTAGGCCTGTAGCCGATTTGAGAGTCTTTCCTTCATAAGCCACATCGAATTGTATCGTTGCTCTACCGCTACTATGTTTCTGAAGATGGTTCTCTGCAACCCGAGGTATTCCGTCTTTGGCCCTTACTGCATCTAGTTCTTTGATGTATCTAGTGATTTTTCTTACTATTTCTGCACCTGTTAACAGCTTCTTTTCATAAAGTAACGAGTTTCTGCTGAACCAGACGAACCATAGTCCGCAACAGAATAATCGAATCTGTTCTTTGCATCCTTTCTCGAAAATCCATGTAAGCCAGTCCCACATGTTTGTATCATTGTTAATTAGTGATAAAAATTGAAAATATTTCTGCTATAGATATTGTTAGAAATGGCAACATATTTGATATTGCCTAATGAGATAATAACTTCAGCACAAAGGGAGAAAATTGACGTGAGGTGCAAGATTACAGAATGAAACCACAAGAAGACATTGTTCAACACTTTATTACCGTAAATAAAAAGATGCAAGAAGTGTTGTGGAATGGTCATGAAATGATTAGGAAGAATAAAGTGCAATACTTAACCCTTAGAGGGACATTAATAGAACAGGACCATCGAATCATTTTAGACGAACTTTGGAAGACATTGGTACCACAAACCTATTGGAATCTAGCTGTATGCTTGTGAAGTTTATAATCTCTTATAGAGCTAGGAAAACAGTGAGGAAAAGTATAGGCTCACGAAAGTTGACTGGGAAGCAAAGTGTGTTTGACATACCATGGATGGATAAATTAGATGTTAGGAAATTACCAAGAGAGTTTCTAAATTTAATACCCGTTATAAAGATTGAAGAGAAAGAAGATCCCGAGGAATTTCCCAATTGGATTGTAGAAGATGAATATGAAGAGAATCAAGAATTTCTAAATTGGATTGTACAGTATTTTCCAGAGGAAGATATAAGATCGGAGATGGAAGAAAACGTAGAACTGAATTTAAGTGGTTAAATGTAAAGGATAAATATTGTTCATGTACAAAATGATAACTAAAATATTATGAGCTTCTGAATGAAAAAAAAAATTGCATATTAAAACTATCATGTTGGACAATCGTCACGATTGAGTGGGAATTGAGCACGGGCGTGGGAAACATCTAAAACGCACTCAAAATTTAAAAATCACGAGAAACACGAGCTAAAAAAAAGAAGCAAGGGTGTGGCATCTGCCCGTATCCCCCTCCCTATTTAAAGACCACCAAGCCCGTCTTCCCCAAATTTCTCCCATTTCAAACCCTAGACGTTTTTCTCATTGAAAACCACCACCACATTTCCAGCCACCACCAAAATCCGCCCCTCTTAATTCTCTATATCCCTTAACTCCTTCTATTAGCCACATACACATAGGAAACCAGCCCACGCCCGTGCCGACAGGATACATACCCATCCACAGACGCGACACAACCATGTACCCTATTTTTTTCGCAGCACACGCCCGTGTATCGCCTTTCAGTGCCCGTGCTCCTCCCAACTGCACCGTTTCTCTCCAATAACACCATCGGTTACACCCTATTTTTACATTTCTTAGAACTAATTTATCGTTAGAATCTTATTTAGTTTTTATCTAATTTATTGATTATTGTTCAGAACAATTAGTTATACTTACTATTAGATTAATTTGTTCTTTGTTTAATAACAATTCATATTTATGCAAAATATTTGACTTTTCTTATTTGTATTTTGTGTCTTTACTATATCATTGACACTGTTGAGCTATTAACTGCATGTGACATCTTGGATAGAAACACTACTTGAATCATTGCATATATGTTATTTCTAGGAAAATAATGTCATCGTCCTGAGGCAAGAAAACCGTAGTCCCTAGTTTCAAAAAACGAAAGGGACCCTGTTCGTCATCAACCAACGCAACCACGAAAGTACGCCATCCATTCTTACGTTTTCCTCCGGGTATTCAGGAGGATCGTTACAAGATACTTCAGGCGCGACCACTCGGCATAGGGAGATGTATTGATTGGGCCGCCTTGGAACAGGTCTAACTAGCCGACGACGTACGGGCTCTACTAACTACCGACCCTTCAAACCAGTTCTTCAACATCATCGAGCCTACCTACTTAGAGCTCACTCTGGAGCTCTGTTCAACATTTCATCTTCAGACAGTGATGTCAAAACATGCTGATCTCGGTACGATCCAATTTCGCTTCGGAGGCATTATACGAGAACTAAATGTACCATAATTTGGAGCCGCATTGGGACTTTATACCGACAAATTTATGGAGGAAAATGATCTCTCGAAACTTTATCGCAATTTCCACATAACCCCTACAAGTTGTTGGTACAATATAACTCCTGACAAAGGCAATTATGACCCAGCCGCTCCAAAGCGACAGCTCTTATCCCCTCCCTAAGATACATACACGCTATTTTAGCTCATACACTAACAGGTCAGCGAGAGAGCACCGGCGTCGTCAACACTCACGACACCTACTTCCTAAGGTGCGTGGCGAACGGGCACGTCTTTGACTTAGCATATTTCATAACTCGCGCCATTCAACATTAGACGGAGCAGCACAAGAGAGGGGTCATATCTATGGGTCCCTACATCACACGCTTGGCCCAATATTTAGGGCTCATCAACACCGAAGCTCAAATCTCTTCCCTCATACTAATAGGTCAGATGTCCCCGCAGGGCATCCAAACGATGCTACATATGAGGATAATTCAATGACGACGACGGACCGACCCCCCAATATCGGCTAGCACCCACCACCGACGAGGACCCTAAGGACATCACTGACGATGTCCCCCCAACACAGGAAACACCACCACCAAGCCATCGTTCATCCCATGCGGCAACATCTATTTCAGACATATTTGAGCGCTTGACACGATTTGAGCAACAATGCTTCCAGCGCTTCGACCATATCGACACCACCCTTCACCAGATATGTCAGTATCTTCACATCTCATTGCCGCCACCACCGCCCGACCCAGCTGATGCAGAGGACCTCTGAGTCCTTTTCTTTTTCTTTTTATTATTTTTACTTTTATTGTTATTGTCACTTCTACTTTTATTTTCATTTTTATTTTGCTTATATTTTAGTTGACTGTTTAAAGACTCGAAAGTTTCATTAGTACTATTGATTTCACCTTATCACTGGCTATCTAACCCCAAGTTTCCATAACAACATCTATTCCCTAAAATCTACTTGATGACTTTGCAAATTAAATAGATTAAATATACCACTCAAGGAATGAAAACATCACTTTTACCTAGTCATCACTTTCGTCCTGGAACATCCCCTAAGGATTTCATCCATAATTTAAGAAGTTTCACTTCTCTCCCTCTCTTTTGATTTTCTTACGATATGATTATTATCTATCTTTGTACATTGAGGGCAATGTACATATTAAGTGTGGGGGGTTAACTATAGTATTATTTGAAAATCACTGAATTATGCCTTGTTCTAAAGTAAGTTTCTCATATTATGATTAGAATGAAATTTTCCTGATTTATGATATTTTATTGATATGTTTTGGATTAAGTCATTAATAATTATGCATTAAATTTGAAGGATACTAGAGAATCAAGCTTGATAAGTCTTTTTTAGAATTAAATTTTTTTTAGGTTGTCTACTTGAATTTGAAAATTACCTTAAAAATTTGAAATTTACGAGATGGACATCAAAAACCCATAATTTTTGTGAGATTTTGAGCCTTATAGAGCATACATTCTTTCGTGCTCACTTTTTGATTTTAAGTGTGTCAACATTGATTGGTTATTCTAGAACTTGCTTAGATTATACATGTCAAGACCACACCTCTGATTTGATATATAGAGATGATAAAGGCACCTAGGTTTTAACCCACTTACTCCACTAAAAAGCCTACCTTTATAATTAACCCCTAGCGAACCCCGTTAATCCTAACAACCTTTTTTATTTGACTCACCCACTAATATTACCCCAAAACCCTTTGTATTTGTTATCACCATTCCTTTTAACTACCTCATATCGAGATTTGATTTGATAAGTTACCTAATTATATTATTTTAGTGGTTGAATTCATCCTTTATATTTGACTTGTTTTTAAAAAAAATAGAGTATATTCATTATTAATTCTATCAAGTAAGCTTACATGTTTAAATTCCAAATATTATAGAAAAAGCTCGTATTATTAGTTTTCAATTGATGTAATTATTTAGGGTTAGTTCATTATTCTAGTTAGATAAATTGTCAATTCAATCTCGTTTCTAACCTTCTAATTCAGCCTTTATCCACACTTTTAACCTAAACCCCGTTACAACCCTTTAAAGACCTTTTGATCTGTGTAATCATCTCATATTATAGTGGTGGAGATTTGATTTTCAGGCAAGCCTATGGGATTAACTTTTCAAGTTCTACTTTTGAGTGTTTAATTTTGAACCTTAAACACTTTGAGTGGTTTGAGTGAATCTGTAGTGAGGATGTCAACTCTTGTCAATTTCGAATCAGAGGTAATTATTTAGATAAGGGGAACCACCTATGTTTTGTGCTACAAATGTATAACTTTGATTGTTTGAATATTTAAGACTCTTTGAGTTAAATTTATCAATGTATGAATTATCTATGAATTATGATGAAACATTATTGATGAATGTTATGAATCAAGGAAGTTCGATTTTAAATTGTGAGTTGAGAATTTTGCTTGAGGACAAGCAAAAGCTTAAGTGTGAGTATTTGATAAACTGTAACAGTAACATATTTTAGGCCCACATTTAGCATGCTTTTGGATGATTTAAGCCTTGAATTGTGTAATTTGGTGCTCTTAATCCTTTATTTTCATATTTTATACCCAGGAGAGCACCAGAGGATGAAAAAAACGAGAAATGAGCCCAAAATAGAGTAAATGGGCCATATCATGAAATCAACACGACCTAGGACCAAGACCACACGACCGTGCCTCATTCAACAGTGTCGAACACGGCCTGACCACGACTTACACGGACGTGTGCCATGGGCGTATCCCTGCCGTGATAAGGAGAAATTTCACTCGGATTAGGATACTTAGGGGCAAAGAAACACATTTAGAAGCCTATATAAACACCCTAAGTATGACCTAAAAGGGGGGAACCCAAAGCTTTAGTTAAGGGGCGTCCAGTTAGGCCAAAGAGGCTAGAGTTATGGGAATTCACTCGAAGATAGCCAATTGATTCATCTCAAGAGACCGGAATTTTACTCAAGACGGAGGATCTCTCTTTCAATTCCTTCAGAGGGTTTTAGGGATTTCTTATGTTTTGTTTTATCTTTTCTTTTGAGATGCATTCTTTTATTATTATGAACTAAACCCTCAAATACCTGAGGGGGGATGAAACCTAAGGTGAATCTTGTTATCGTTTGCTAAACTATATGATAAATATTTAATTTTTTCTTAATTATGTGTTCTTAATTCTTGTGTTGATATTTTTGGGATATTAATTCAAGTGTGATGTGCTTAGGTGGAGGAGCAAAAGTCCCTGCCTAAGAGTAGATCTAGCATAGTTAAACGGAGTTGCTCGCGCGCCTAGAGATAGGGTGACGAAAATCTGCCGGATTAGGGTCAAACCTAATATGGGAGTCCATAGATTGAGTTAATGCAATTCTAAGGGTTTTAATTAGAAAGAGATTTCAATTAATCAACCTAGGGTTAGACGTTAATCGCCTCGAGAGAGGGATACGGATCAAGTCAAGTGAATAAATCGTCCGGTTCAGAGTTAGATAACAAGTGAAGTCTAGGTGGATTTTTCCTAGGGTATCGTCTTAATCAATTAATTTTTCTCAAAGTTATTTTCCCCAATTTCATTCTTCTTTGTCTTAGAGTCTTTAGCTTAGTAGTTAGTTAATTTAGATTAAACAACAAATTCCCTTTATTTTAGGCTAGATAATAAAAAGAGAGTTAGTATTAGTACTTTTAGTTCCTTTGGGTTCGACAATTCAGTCTTGCTTTAACTATACTACTGTTCGATAGGTGCGCTTGCCTCAAATCGTTGTCATAGTTAGTTTCAAGTTCGACCATTCATTATATAAATTTTAAGACTTTGACATCGCATAAAAAACAACGATCAGCGAGCTATCTTTGCAAGCACCCGACACTCTAGCAGGGTCACTCGCAAGCTCTTCCCCACAAGCTATCTTTGCGAACATTCAGCATCCCAGTAGGGTCTTCAACAAAGTATTGATGCAACTCCCCTACAAGTATACTCAATGAGAAAATCTAAGGCATGTAGAAATAATATAGAAAAAGTCACATTTAGTCAGTTAGCTGAAATCATGGATCCACCTTGGTTACACTAATCTGAAAATAAATAACCACTTTGGTTGTTACAGATTATGGTCCTTTATTTAAGCTTATTAGTTGAGGTTAATACCTGAGAAAATCTAACGCACGTGGAAATAATATTGTGAAACATATAAAGTCGGTAATGACAAATATTTTACAAAGAAAATAAAAATAAAAATTAAGAACGCACAGATTTTACGTGAAAACCCTTTCGGGAAAAAAATCACGGGCAGAGGAGAAGAAAATTCACTATGTCGAATTCGAATCAATTACAAGAGGAATAGACCATGTCTATTTATAGGCTTGCAAAGCCACATTCTAATAAGAATGTAGTAAGATTGAAACTCCTTATTCTAATCAATATCAAATAGATGGAGTTTAATAAGGTTTAAAAAACCTTATTTAAAATAAAATAAAAGAAGTGTAGTTCTATAAGGTTTCTTCTTTTATTCTATTTTACCATTGTATTTTATTTAAATAAGGATTCGGGTCACTTAATTCTAACAATCTCCACCTTGACACAAATTCTCAACAAACAAGTTCTTCATCGCGAACTCTCAACGAACAAGTTCTCCACCTCTTCCATAAAACCCCTTAAGGGTTTAACTTCAACAATAAACACCAACCAAGTCTAAGCAATGCTCAAACTTGGTTATAGGGAGTGACTTAGTCATCATATCTGTAGGATTTTCACGAGTACTAATTTTGCTCACAACAATATCACCACGAGCAATAATATCACGAACATCAATGTGTTTTGTTCTCTCATGAAACATTTGATCTTTTGTAAGGAAGATGGCACTCTGACTGTCACAAAATACTGTGCTGATTTGAAGGTCTTCATTGAGCTCACTAAAGAGTCCCTTCAACCAAATAGCTTCTTTACAAGCCTCAGTAATCGCTATGTACTCAGCTTCAGTGGTAAACAAAGCGACTGTAGTTTGCAAAGTAGCTTTCTAACTATTGCACAACCTCCGATTGTAAAGACATAACCAGTGAGAGATCTTCTTTTATCAAGGTCTCCAGCAAAATCAGCATCAACATACCCAATAACTCCATCTATAGTTCTTCCAAACTGTAAGCAAACATCAATAGTACCTCGTAAGTATCTTAAAATCCACTGAACTGCTTTCCAATGTTCTTTACCGGGATTCGCCATGTATCTACTAACTGCACTGACTGCATATGATAAATCTGGACGTGAACAAACCATAGCATACATGAGGGATCCCACTGCACTAGAGTATGGAACATGTGACATGTACTCAATCTCATCATCTGATTGTGGAGACAAAGCCGATGAAAGTCTGAAATGGGCTGTTAAAGGAGTACTAACAGGCTTAGCACTCCGCATATTGAACCTGCAAAGAACTTTCTCAATGTACCCCTTCTGACTTAGGTACAATTTACTTGCTTTTCTATCTCTGAGAATCTTCATACCAAGTATCTTCTTTGCTAGTCCCAAATCTTTCATCTCAAATTCTTCATTTAGTTGGGCTTTAACTTTTCTGGAAAAAACATCAATAAAAATTAGCATAGAATTAGCTCCACCTCTCGAAGGCACTCTTGATGGCCCCTACAGATTAGAATGAATATGCTCCAATGTTCTTTCGTGTTATGGATTCCTCTGGTGAACCGAACTCTCTTTTACTTCCCAAAAATGCAATGCTCACAGAACTTTAGTTTGCAAATTCTTTGCCCATCAAGAAGTCCTCTTTTGCTCAATTCTGCCATGCCATTCTCACTCATATGCCCTAGGCGCATATGCCAAAGTTTAGTGATATCATCATCTGACAAGGAAGAGGAAGCGACAGCTGCATCACCAATAACAGTAGAACCCTACAAAACATATAACTTGACAGTCTTTCTCTGCCCTTTCATCACAACGAGGGAATCTTTGGAAATCTTCAAAATTCTACTTTCAGCTGTGTATTTGTACCCTTTTGAATCAAGAGTACTTAACGAAATTAAATTTCTCTTTAATTCTGGAATATGAAGTACGCCACTAAGTGTTCTGACAACTCCATCAAACATCTTAACTTTAATTGTTCCAACACCTGTAATTTTATACGAAGAATTATTGCCCATCAAAACAACACCTTTAGACACTGTTTCGTAAGTTGTAAACCAATCCCGATTGGGACTCATGTGGAAGGTGCAGCCTGAATCAAGTATCCACTCCTCGCTCATTGCGACTAGAAGTTCACCATCGCTGTAGTCTTCTACAACATCAGCTTCACCGGAATTTTCTGTTTGTTTTCCCTTTTGATTCGCAGCCTCCCTTTTACTCTTGTTTTGTAGCTTATAGTACTCAGATTTAATGTGCCCTTTCTTCTTGTAGAAGTTACAAGTTTTACCTCTATTTGAAGACTTCGATCTACCCTTAGATTTACCTCTAAGATTCCGATCCTGTGTCCTTCCATGATTTCCAGGTGTTTAACCATGAAAATGAAAAGGAAAAAAAAGAAAAAACAAAAAGTAAGAGAAGGAGCTAGCATCTAAATTATGTCCAGAGAACTGATCATTATTACTATACATATAATATTGCCTTAAACTTAACAGAAAGAAGGAATCAAGAATATAATCAGCAAAACATAAATCATAGGCATGTCAAAAGGAAAATTAAATTAAATACCTGCTTTCACTGTCAGATACAGCGAAACTTTCAGAGACTTTTTTAATAGTTTTTTTTATAATATTGAAATTAAAGCATGAATTTTGCGTTTTTATAATATTTAACACGCATAAACCAGTACTAATGAACAGAAAACTTGACATTCCATGGAGAAATAAGTTCAACAACATCCTCTGGTTTGAGTATGTGTGTATGTGTGCGAAAGAGTAACAGAATACATAACCACAATGATGATAACTAACCTTCTCTTATAAACAAGTCTCGAAAAAGCCTCTTCAATTAGGAATAATCGGGTTTATCTTCCAACCGCAAAGAGAGAAAAACTCAGATGGATATGACTTACAGAGCACCTATTTAACACGCATAAACCAGTACTAATGAACAACGAAGCAAGAGTGATATCATAAAAATTAAATTTCTCAAAGGGGATAAGGATGGGGCAAGTAAACATACCTCTATAGAAGTCGACACTTTCTTTTCGCTAATCTTATCATATTAGCCCCTGCCAGGGAAGGCTGAAGCAAAGAAATGGTACAAACTGAATCAAATTCAAAATCAATGCGAAGGAAAACTAAGAACAAAGATTCAGCAACAAGAAAACAATATAGAACCATGAATGAAATGAGCATGGGGTGATCATATACACAACCTTCCTCTCAGGCTGAAGAGGTTTAGGGGTAAAGAAGAAACTGAGTGCGACTTAGAAACTGATATAAATCAAGAAGAAAAGAACAAGGGGAGTTTTTCCAACGGATATAAAATTTGAATTGAAGATTTGAAACTTCGAATATTTGATTTGAAGATCTTCGAATATTTGAATTGAAGATTTGAAACTTTGAATAGTTGATTTGAAGATTTGAAACTTTGAATATTAGAGATATATTAAATATGGGAAGTATATAATAAAATTTTTATATTTTTAAAAGTTGATGTTGTAATTAGATTTGTTCATGAGTTAGTTTGTCTTCCAAGCTCGAAGGTCTGTCCGAAATTTAAGACTGGTTGGGCAAAAAAATTAGACCTGTTTAAAATATGTTAAGCTCGAGCTTGAACATTCAATGCTTGAGCCCGGCTCGGCCCAGCCTATTTTTAAATTTATAATACTTTATATTATATAATTTAGAACATATTAAAAAATAAACATATACTAAATATATAATGTCACTCTAATGTAAACATTAAAATAATGTAAAAAATTATTAAATATTAAAATAATATATAAATATTTTTAAAAAATTAAAAAATAATATAGGCGGGCCTAAAATGAGTTTTGGTTAGTCTTTTTGCAAATATGGATAAGTTTTGGCAAAATTTTAATCCCATATTTTGGGTTAGGCCAAGCTTGAGCAAATATAAAATATGTTAATATCATATTTAGAGCAAACCTAAACCCAGTCCATGAGTACCTCTAATTATAACATTATATTATTGAAGATTAAAATTGATATATTTTAAGATTATCCTAATATACTCTATTCATTTAAATAAAAGATTTTTATTTAAATAATAATGAAAAATAAGCTTTTTGACTAAAATAGTATAAAAAAGAATTATTTACTAAAATAATACACCAATTTTTATTTATCAAAATTACTTTTTTTTTCAACTCAAAATTGTTTTTTTAATGTGGCAACACCAAATAGTCATTTAAGAAATTATGAATTTTTTATTTAACTAAATTATTTTTAAAATGGTAAAACAAAGAAAGTGGGACTTCTTACGTTTTTTCATTATTTTATCTCACCCTTCAAATTTTTAATTTTTCATTGTTTTAAATTTTGGTAAATTAAAAAGATATAATAATTCATTTGGTCCTTAAACTTTACAAAAAAGAAAATAAATTTATTATTTAAATTAATTTTTCGTCTCCTTTAGCACTTTAAATTTGTATTGTTTGTAAAATTACTCTAAAATAAATGAAAAGTTAATGTTTGTTAATTTTGCTGAAATGACATCCAAAAAATAGTCCACTTGTTTGCCATGCCACATAGTAGTCGATCCGGTTTGGATATTGCCAGTTCAGTCCAGGCCTAATGACGGCCCGACCAATTTTTTGGTTTCGGTCTCTGTTTTGAGCTCACGAGTCCAATTTTCGATCTCAGTTCTAAATTTCAAGTTCAATTACCTATTGGGCCAATTGTTTGACTTAAATTTTAATTTCTAAAAATATCATATTTATTTTAATTAATTTAATTTGAATCTTTGAAATTTTGAATAGGGATAGTAAGGAAAATTATTTGTTTGACCCGGCCCATGAGTACCTCTAGTTGAAACATTATATTATTGAGGATTAAAATTTATATATTTTAAAATTATCCTAATATAAGCTATTCTCTTGGATAAAATATTTTTTGTTTAAATAATAATGAAAATTAAGCTTTTTGACTAAAATAATATATAAAAAGAATTATTTACTAAAATAATACACAAACTTTTTTATTGATCAAAATTATTTTTTTTGTTCAACCCAATTTTTTTTTAATGTGCCAACACCAAATTGCCATTCAGGAAGTTGTGGATTTTTTATTTTACTAAATTATTTTTAAAATGGTAAAAAAGAGAAAGTGGCATTTAAAACAGTTTGGGACTAATTTAAAAAAATTCATAAAATTTAGGAAAAAAGTGAAAAAATTGAAAACATGGGTCACACGGTTGAGTGACATAGCCTAGACCATGTGATAATCGAACAATGGGACACACGGCTGTGTCCCAGCCAGTGTTTTAAACCGTGTAAATCACTGAGTTAGATCACACGGCCGTGTCGCAGGCCGTGCTAGACCGTATAACTCACTGACTTGAAATAATAAGTGACACACAGCAGTGTAACTTCAAGCGTGACAGGTTAGTGTTAGTTTTAATATTTGTAGTGTTACAATGGAACACCCAAGTATTCCAAGGATCAAACCTAAGAGAGTTTCGAGACGTAATTTCTATCATATAGCATGGAATTAAGGAGACTAGCTAACTACTTACTAGGTATTATATTTTATAGTATTTTGTCAATTTGGTCCTTACCCTTTAAAGTACATAAAAATGTAATTTTATTTTAAATGGTAAGGACCAAATTGACAAAAATGAAATGTAGAGGGCTAAAAAAGTTATTTTACCTTTGACACCGTTAACTTTAACTAAAAATTAGACGTAGGGACTAAGATTTTCAAATAAAAAAAATTCAATGTCTCAAAAGTAAAATATAGGTCAACAACTTGACAGCCCGACATCGACGTGTATGTACCAGGGCTGATAATTAATACTAAACAATAAATATGTGTGGTGAACTTCAAGCGTGACAGGTTAGTGTTAGTTTTAATATTTGTAGTGTTACAATGGAACACCCAAGTATTCCAAGGATCAAACCTAAGAGAGTTTCGAGACGTAATTTCTATCATATAGCATGGAATTAAGGAGACTAGCTAACTACTTACTAGGTATTATATTACGACATGTAACACCCTAAACCCGATCTAGACGTCCAAACCAAGTTTGGAGAGTTATGTCATCCGTACTAAAGTTCATACCATCACAAAGCAGTCAAATTAAACCATACCATTGCATAACATTCATCACAATGAAATTAGACATAAAGTCGTCATAAAATCCATAACATTATAGAACATCAGTCCCTACTAGTAATGCTTAAAGGAAAGAGAAAAGTTTGACCGAGCTTCCGCGACCCTGACCCAATCAAGACTGGGAACCACCTGAAACCAAATCAGTGAAAATGTGAGTTGTGAACTCAGTGCGTAAAAGGGATTTATTCTATTAAATTTCATTCATGGTGAAATTCCAATTGCAGATATTAAGTTCAATTCAGATATATTTACAAATCAGAATCAGAGCAGAGCAACTACGTGTGTACATATATGCAAATTCAGTTCATATGTGGCACTAATCAGATTCAGATGTGGTTTCCTATTCCCACCCTCAAACTGATGGCCAAATAAAAGTGGTCAATCGATGTTTAAAAGCCTACCTTTGCTGTTTTGCACAAGAACAACCTACTGAATGGAGTAGTTTTTTTACATGGGTCGAATTCTCTTTTAATATTGGTTTTCGGCTATTTTACCAAAATAACCTTAAAAAATTAAATATTTACAAAAATGACCCAAGTTTAAAAATAATCACCAAAATGACTTGAAATGAATAGTAGATAGGGGTTTTGGCCTATCAATGGCCAGCACCCCTTTGTATTTTGAACCCATGATTGCTTGATTATTGTGTCAGAAATTAAAAAATTAATTTTTTGGTTCCGGCCTGTCAATGGCCGGCACCAGGGTATTTTTTTAAAATCGTATCATACTGGTATACAAAAACTTTAAAAAAGAAAAAAATAAAAAAAATTTGGGCGCTGGCCTATAAATTGCCGGCACCATTGTACGAAATTTTTTTTTTGGGTGCTGGCCTGTCAATGGCCGGCACCACTGTCAAAAAAAAATTTTGGGGTGCTAGCCTGTCAATGGCCTGCACCACTGTACGAGAAAAAAAAATTTTGGGTGCTGGCCTGTTAATGGCCGGCATCACTGTACCAACAAAAAAATTTTTTTGTGCTGCCCTGTCAATGGCCTGCACCACTGTACCAAAATTTTTTTTTTTTTTATGTGCTGGCCTTCTAATGGTCGGCATCAAACCTTATATATAGTGGGTGATTTGGGTGCTAATAGTGTAAATGGTAAGAAAAAAAAATTTGAGAGAGTCACCAAAATGAGAGTGTTTTGTAGTATATCATTAAATAAGTTTTTTTGGAGTGGATTATATATAGAGTTTTTTGTAGTGTACAACCGAATTTCGGGGTTGAATTATATACTGTCATATTTTAACAGAGTTGAACTATATACTGTCATTTCCACTCTAAAAGTTATGTCATTAAGGGTTGGATGATTATTTGCGCCATAGATGGCTAATCGAGTTGTCCAACGCAGATGGACATTATCTATGGTGCAAAACTGTTTATTCCACAATTAGGTTGTGGTTGGAACTGGTTGGTAGAGTCTTCATGCAAAGATATCTCATGGGACAATAGAAGAAGAAAAGGTCTGGAGCAGAAGACGATTAATTGTGAAGAAACTAGTACCGATGCAACGTAGACCTGATTCAAGCAGAAGACGATTAATTGTGAAGAAAGTAATATTGAAAATAATTGTATTATTTCTTAAGAATGTTTGTTTTTTTTATATCTGTAAATTTAATATTATAGAATGATTGTATTTTATTGTGTATGTAAATTTAAATTGTCGTGTAGTATTACTTATTTGAATAATTATTTTTTAAATATTACGAAGTCAATTATTAAAAAAATAATTATTTTAGAATAATAAAATTGATATTAAAAATAGAAAAAATTAAAAATAAAAAAATTATAGAATAAATTTAAAATAAAGTAAAAAGTAACAAAAAAAAATTAAAATTGTCGCGATCCCGAGGACGTTCCTGGCGCTGGCGTGTAACGGTCCGGATGCCTCCGTCAGCGATGCCGTGCACCTTACTCAGGCGTTTGATAGTTGCTCGGTCCGGCGTCCCGTCCGGTGTACTTAGAAAGGTAGAATAATCATATACATTATAATCGGGAGTTAAATTGTATTGCGTGACCGGAGGTGCCGAAGGGAAAATATCCTCAGTGGTGGGTGTATGTGCTTCGGGATGGAACTCCGGGTGGTATAAGGATGATCCGGATCGTGTCATGTGTTGAGGCTCGTTGTCACCAAAAATTTCTTCGAAGGATGAAGGAAATTGATGCAGCGAAGTTGTATCCATGTTCTGTACTGGGGAGCCGAATTCTTCATATTGGGCCTTGAGATCGAGGTTCGAGGCAGAACCGAACTTGATGTTCTCGAATGACGGAACTCGGTTGCTGCGTGGTTGTGCGTTCCTTGGTTGCCATTGAGAATATTCAGGTTGCACATCTCTTTGGATCAGCATGTACTGACTTTGAAATATAAAGGGTTTCCTGTGTGCCATATACCATGCTGCGTACTCAGGCGTAGGAGAGAACCCTCTCTCTAAGACATACAATGGGGGACACCTCGAATGTCGCTTATTCCACAGAAATATATACGGTTCATGTTTTTGCGCCCGATTTAAAGCGTTCTGAGCCGAACCCTTTTTGTCCATTCCGTGGTCTTCTTTGATGTCGACGGGAGGGTTCAGGATAGGTTGTGTGGAACAGCCCGTATATGACCCAAATCGGAACAGTGACTTCGGAACCACGAATCCAAGTCAGAAATAATAATCTAATATTATTTTATTATTATTATTATTTTTCTTGTTAAATATTTGCGATTGACTATGTGCTAAAATTTCGTGAATTTATTTGCTTGTTTGCATGCTTAATTTGGAAAAAGGGATTAAATTGCATGAGTGGTAGAATTAGCCAATTGTTTGATTGAAGGAGTAGATTAATGTGCTTTATAAATGAGGAGGATTAATGTTGAAAATGACCCTTTTTGTAACACCCCAAACCCGGCCCACGAGCCTTGACCGGATCTGGTATGTCACTGCGGAAAAACGTTTAAAATATTTTAACCTTAAAATAAAACATGGAAATTCGTGTTTATTTATAAAACATTGTTTATTTAAAATGCTAAGTAAAAATTTGATGTCATAAAGTATCCAGATTTGAAAATTTTAATATATATATAAATTTAAGAAAATAATATCATTTGCAAATAACATTTCATCGTCAATCCATAATAAAACATAATAATAATCCGTAAATACTTTAAAAGGCCATTATTACAATAAATAACCTTTCATAAATAAAATGTGTAAAACAAATAAATTTATCATCTGCATGGGCCACCTCGTATCCACTCCAACCCGGTCCAAGCACTATGCGTCACCTGCGATGTTGGTAAAAATTGGGTGAGTCATACAGACTCAGTGTGTAATTAGACCACTGAATTCCATCCACATGTCAAACCATATAATAACCCATATAACAGATATAAAGATAATTTAATCACATGCTTTCACTTATTGGGCTTGGCCCACAACCACATCACATTCTTATAATAGTGTAATCAACCACATGTTTCCACATACTGGGCTTTGCCCATTTCCACATTAATTCACATAGCAGACAGATTTATGCAAAATGCACCCAACCCAGCCTAGGGTCCATCCTTTACACCTACCTTGGCAGACCCCCTGCCCAAGGCCGTGGCTAATCCACCGATCACATAGTGATCCACATATCTTACCTTGGCAGACTTGCTGCTCAAGGCCGTGGCTAGGCCACCGATCACATAAGTGATCCCACATATCAATCAATCTACGGTGATGCGCACAGCTATCAACCGCCGAGATGTGGCACCTAGCCAACACCTCTCTTGATGAAGCACATAGCTAACATCAAGCGCTAATGTAGCACAAGGCTAACATTAGACCACGTACATAATATACACCCTTTCTTCTTTCACATTCAGATCCCATCCCATGCACATGCAACATATGATAATGTCATAACATAATAAAATGATGCATGCACATGCTATTCGACATACAAACATATTCTCATTGGCATATTCACATTCTTAATATTTAACACTGACTTGATTTTTGATATACCCCTTAAGGGTATCCATTCATAATTGTCACTGCACACATTAGCATTTACACCACACATACAATATAACATAAACCCGGAAAACAGTGGGTTAATCACACACCTTACTATTTAGTGAAATCCTTAGCTACTTGAATTTAACACGATCCCGGAACTTCCTTATGCCTGTCGATTTACCCTTAAAAACCAAAATACACAATCGGTCATCACTTATACCGAATATGGCCTATGTAGCAAATATAACATTTGGCCCATATAGCAATTATAACATTTTGGCCCATAAAGGGTATTTTCGTAGTTTGGCCCATAGGGACATTTCGTAATTCAGCCCATTAGGGCATTTTCGTAATTCAGTAATCGTACCCACTAAGGGTAATTCGGTAATTTACCCTACAAGGGTAATTCGGTAATTTCATATTTAACGGTGTTTTCGAAGATTCACTATCGCCTCGAGTGATACAGAACTCTATTTGGGTCTCTACGAAACTATTGGGTCAAAAATCCATTTTAAGCCCAAACGGGGTAATTTTGCAACTAAAACTTAACTAGTAATTTGGGGCATACAAATTTAAACTGTCCATTTGCGTCATACTGACTAAATTAGCTATAATTCGAGTTAGAAAACTCGAAATCTAGATCCGTAAAATTTTCTTGAAACTAGGCTCATGTATCTTCTTACTGAAATTTTTCCAGAATTTTTGACCTAGCCATTTAGTACAGTTTATTCCTTAAAGTTTCCCTTGTTTCACTGTCCAATGATTCTGACCTCTCTTAACTTAATTTCAAATATCTCACTGTACGGTTTTCATATACTGTTCCAACTTGTTTCTCTTGAAAATAGACTCACTAAGGAATCCATACATGTAAATTATAACCCATAATTCATTTTGTACAATTTTATATGATTTTTCCAAAACAGATCAGTGAACCCCGAAGTTAATCAGAACCAGTCTCACTAAAATCAAGATATCTCAGAATTTAAAATTCCTTTTCCTTCTCCGTTTCTTCCATATTAAAATAGACACAGTAAGCTTTAATTTGATATCTTATTCACTTTCTAATTCCTTTCCTCCTATTTTTAGTGATTTTTCAAAAACACGTCACTGCTTCTAGTCGAAACTGTTTTATTACAAAACATGATTATCACTACCATCAAACGCACGTCCGAGTGATAACGGATACCGTTATCAATTTTCTTCGATATTTCTACCGAATCACAGAATATTTCATGTAAAATTTCAGAGAGATGTGAGATTTTCTCACCATTTCAAACATATATTCGGAAGAGTATGAGATTACATACCTTATTCGGAATCCGTAACGCGATGCTCTCCGCGGCACCAAAAATCCGAGTCACTTATAA
Source organism: Gossypium australe (assembly GCA_005393395.2). Classification (NCBI taxonomy): domain Eukaryota; kingdom Viridiplantae; phylum Streptophyta; class Magnoliopsida; order Malvales; family Malvaceae; genus Gossypium; species Gossypium australe. The sequence goes on along the minus strand of CM016620.1, from coordinate 4,784,647 downwards.
CGAGGGATAGGTTTTCGATTGAACCTTTGATAAAGTACTTCGAGACCTTGCAACCAGCATAAACTCTCTCATGGCAAGTCCCTAGACTCTCAACCATATTACAAACTAGTCCCCTCATTAGCTAGCTTAAGCTTTGGGGCTCCAAAAATACAAAAAATTATCAACTAAAGTCATCAAAATCACTTACTTGCTAAAGGATTTGTTTGCTGAAATTTTTGAGCTCTCCAACCCTTGTTTGCTACCAATTCTAGGTGGTGATGAAGAGAAGAAAAGATGATACTTCTCTTTTTCTTTATTTTCATAACCCTTTTTTCTTTTTTTATCTCTTCTTTCTTTCTTTTTTTTTATCTCTTTTTTTTTATCCACCTACTCCACTCCACAAATTCTTTTATTCCTTTTTCATCCACCTACTCTACTCCTCAAATTCTTTTATTTCTTTTTCATCCACCTACTCCACTCTCCAAATTCTTTTATTTCTTTTATTTCCTTTTTTTTTCTTTTTCCTTATTTTCCTCCTTACCATACTTTTCCACAATTTAATAAGTCCACCTTACCATAATTTAAAAATCCAATTTTGCCATATTTACAAGCTTGGCCGAAATTTAGGAAAATAGTACAAAAATAATAGTCAAAATTTGCACACAATGGGATTTGAACCTCTTCCCTCAAGGTACTTCACTTGATGCCATAACCTCCTTGCCATATGCTCATTTATGCTAGCAATTTACTCTTTTATTTCCATAAGCCTTGATGCCACTTTCTATCTCTCCTTATTAGGCTTAAACACAAAATTCTACTAAGGCCCAACTTGAACTCGAAACTTTATAGAATCCGGTAACTTTCTAAAATCATCTTCTTAATAAGTCCAACTTGAAATAATGTCATTCTCTTGTTCTCAAAAATATTAAACACTCCTATGCTCAAGGCCCATTGGGCCCATTCCTACTAGGCCCAATTTCGGGATGTTACACTTTTTGCTATAATAGTGGACGGTAACATGCCACTTATGTTTATGATATTTTATTTAGGTTATAATGGATAGTGGAGATTAGATAAATATTATATGTATTTTATAATAAAAGAAAAGAAGTAAGTGACCTTGTTATTTTCACCATCTTCTACCTCTTGCCGAAATCAGCAAAGGAGAAAAGAAAATTTTGGGTTGAAAATTTCGGTCATATTGAGCTTGGTCAAGGTAATTATTTAGCTTGATTTTTTTAAAAATAATTCTTGTATTTTTTTAAGTTGTTATTTTGAGCTTAATCTAGCCCATGTAGTATTTTAAATTTTGGTTGGGTTTTTTCGTGAGACACCATGGAAGAAAAGCTTGATGTTTGGGAAATTGTTGATAGAATAGGATATATGAATGCTAGATTAATAAACTTTCTAGCCAAAGGAATTATTTATAAAAATAAAATATTCGAAGGGCCTAAATGGCAAATAGAATGGATGAAACGAATTGCTATAAGGACTAGGAGTATTCGGCCTTCACTATGTATGATTAAATTCTTGATATTTTGTGTTTTGAGTTTTAAGGATTAATTTGTAAACAATGTAAACAGTGGGGGTAAAAATGGAAATTTGTATAATCATGTAATGTGGATTAAATTGAATTGAAATGTAAATGAATGGGTTTAAATTGTAACTTTTTAGATCAAGAACAACAGAAAAGGGAGTTAGATCGGGGAAAAGCTAAACTAAACGAATAGCCGGGACACTCAAATTCATCGCCTCCCGAGGTAAGTTTAAGCAATTGAATTGGAGCGTATTTTACTCTATATCATACATATATATATTAATGATTTAATTTGTTTACATCATGAGGCCGAATATAATTATGGAATTAGCATGAAATGGCCGATTGTATGACTTGAATTTTCTTGGTGAGGGGTTTTAACATGAATGTATGTAATATAAAATGAATGTGTATAAGGATGAAATGAGAGATTGTAACACCCTAACCCGTATCTATCGCTATATTAGAATTTCAATGCATTACCGATCTAAAGCTGACTCAGAATAAATATTAGTACACATGTCCTTTAAAAATTTCAAAAATTCATGACTAAACATACATCAATTACAATCTACTTATTTCTATTTATATATATATATGTATATATCAGTTAATTGATCATTAACATTTCAAGAGACCAGTATACGCATGCTTCACTTATTTTATTAAGCCAATTAATCTATAATCCACACCGAATATGCATATATTCTAACATCACAAAAAGATCTAGATTATACTAATCTCACATTAATTGCCGAACATATATGTATATATATATATATATATCCAAACGTATAAATAACCACATTATACATATATGTGACTATTTCGACTAATTTGAGCAATTCAACTTTACCTAACCTATAATACCATTGTTGCATATCATGAGGTGCCATATATCAAATTATACCAACATTCCATTTTATCTCCCTAAAAAAAATATAAACCTTAATTCATTCAAGCCACCTTTTTATAATTCACATACAACACAAAACATTACACTTTCATACTAAGCAAACATCAAGGCCGAATTCATTCAAGACCAAATCACCATAAATTAGCCATTTTCGTATGGCATAAGTTTACATGCAGTCCATCTAAATTCAATCCAAGATATCTTAGCCTATACATGCCATAATAGTCAAAATTTGTCATTTCAAAAGTGTACCAAAAGGGATGATAGTATGGTGAGCTTCCGAGATGATCCCGAGTGCAAGCCAAGCTTCAAAAAAGAGTTAACTACAAATACAAAACAACCAAATACAAGGTAAGCTTTCATAGCTTAGTATGATTAAGCAATTTGTACATTTATATAAAAATAAACCCATACAATACTTCATATTTGATTTGTTAATAATGATATCCCTATCAATCCTCACCATTAAAAGGTACTTTAAAGTAGCATATCCACCATGTACATTTGTAATGACTTCCCTAGCTCATCGTTTCATAATTTGCGATTTAGCACAACTATCATAGGATCTCAAATTTTCCTACTTACATACCAAGCCATTAAAATCTCATGATAATAGGTATAACACGTACATTTAATAAGTATTTCCTTTCTTGACTTAACTGTTCGAACATAACAAGTAACAATATACTTACTTATATATATATATATCCATATACTTTATATCACAGTTAATAGAGAATATCTATCAAATTTCATACCTGTACACTTGGTAATACGATTTAGTAACGTATCGCTCACATAGAGCAGTTTCTTAATCATACACACACATAGTGCTTAAAATAATTTATCATGCATTCGCATATAAAATTTCATATACAAATCCAATCGACCACAATTTCACCCATAGGCATATTCCTATATGAATAATATTTATGCTTAAGCAATCAAATTTTATTTTGCATTCGGCTTACGCAATATCAAATCACCCACAAACCCTTTAATCTATTTTCATTCATCTATTTCACTATTTCACCTAATTAAAGGTATCAACAACATGTAAATACACATTTATGCCATTACCTTAACATCCAAATATCCATACATTCGGTTAAACACACCAAAACCATATATACATTCGGTTATACACATTTTATACACTTACTATCATTCGATACAAAGCATATGATAAGGTATAACATTCAATTTAACGTCAATTGCTTATATCATACCTCGGATATCAACGGGTTCAACTTTCCGGTTAATAAACGGCTTAACACTTTGTATTGGTGATTTGAATATGTGGATTGAAATGTATGTTCGATAGTGGGTTAAAGATGCATGTTTGGGTGAGTAGCATATGTGTTTCATAGAATGCATATGTGTTAATTACTTATTCGATAAATTCATTACACATAGCCTTATAAAAATGATTTGCCTATTAATATGTATTTTACATAGTGATGATTCTGTTTGGGTGCATTATTTTGGATTGGTCCAGTAATGCCCGTAACCATAATCCGGCGACGGATACGAGTTAGGGGTGTTACATTGTGCGCAACCGAACTGCCTCAAAACTCGACCTCCATCGTGCCACTCAACTATATGAAAATGAATTAACAGCACATTTGACACGAATAGCTGTTGCTGCTCGATAACCCACGATGGTATGAGCGGTGCGATATTTTTCTCATTATATGGCATTCATATAAACTGCAAAATAAAGACAACACGTTATTTTTTTTCTTTTGCAATTATTGTATTTAAAAAAGAAATATTCGGAATCATATTTTACGTCATCCCCAGAACGAGTCTCTATAATCATACGGTACATCGGTACGGTGAACGATCGCCCGATTCCCAGTACAGTTGCCCATCTAAAAATAGAAAAATTATCAAATTATTTTTCCCACACAAAAAATAAGTATATCATAGTATAAAAAAAAGATGGCAAAATTGAACTATATATTTACCTATTAACGAGTGGCCAGACATACGGTTGGTGGCTCACTAATGCAAGAAACGACATTCGGTATAATGCCCAAGACTGCAGTAGAAGGCAGCAATCGCCCATTATTTTCGTAGAAAGCTTTGTCGCTCGACAAAGCTCCCGATATAAGCATGCCAACACTGCAGAGCCCCAACTAAATCTCTGGCAAGCTCGAGATCCTCTAATAAGGGGAGATACATTATTGAGACTCTATTTTGATTGACGTCCGGCAAAAGTATCCCACCTATCAGTTGAAGAATGAACGCTCTTGCAGCGTAGATAATGTCCATCTGCATTGGACTGCTCGGAAGATGCTGGAAGTTTTTCTTTTAACCAATTAAATTTAATATGGGTTAAGCATCCTTCCTCATTGTTCGGAGGCACTCTTCCAAGTAACCACTCGCAGGTGGCCCACGGATCGGGCACTCCTCCAAGCCCGGTTACTACTTTGCCGTCTATAGACAGAATGTAATATTTACCTCCCCACACGGGAGGTGGAACGTATGTGTCTCCGGTCGCCATCTTTCAACTAATGCCGATATTAAATCAGCTCGTAACTCAGATATTTGAATGTACGCGGCAACCCCAAAACCCGCAACATTCAAATACGGTATAACTCTTTGATCGAGAAAATAACTGGGATCATGCAACCAGGGTCGCACAATTCTGTATAAGTCACACGTTTATAGTAAATATATAATGTTATATTTCTCGTTTTAAAAATAATTTAAAAGAATATTAAAATTAAATAATACATTTTATTTCTCGTTTACCTTATCCACATTGCTTGCAATTGGAGGTGTTCATGGGCCGGGTGGCCCAGCCTAGCCCGAAGGCTCGACCAAAATTTGGGAGGGTTTGACCAAAAATATAAGCCCGAAAAATAGGCTTGGACAAAAAATAAGGCTCGTTTAAAAATGGGTTGGGCCTCGGGTAAGGTATTTTTGGCCCGGGCCCGACCCGGCATGAATTCACTAAATGACAAAAAAATTGCTATTTTTTTTTTATTTTTGAATGTTATTTTCTTGTTGTTTTCTCCCTATTTTGCTACCATATTACTATTATGTTGCTACTATTTTGTTGTTATTGACTGAATATTGTATAAAACTTATTTTATTGTTAATTTTGTTATTATTTTAAAGGCATTTGTTAATTTTATTTTTATTTTAGAGGTATTTGCTTGTTAAGTTATATCTATCTTAGTGTTATTTAAGTCTACATATTTTTTTAAAATATATTTTCAATTTGTTGGGAAATATTTATTTTGATTTTTTAATATTTTTGATGTATTATATATATATTTAAAAATTATATAAAAATTATATAAAAATATTTATTTTTGATGTATTATATACCAATCCTCTGCAGTACAAACTAAAGACACCAATCAACGAGGAAGAGGACGAGGACATTCCTAATGATGTCCCACCACCATCAGAGGAGGCAACGAATTCAAGCCAGCATCCATACCGAGCAACATCATTAGCAGACATCTCTGCTCGACTTGATCAGTTTGAGACACATTTCGCTCAGTGCTTTGACGGATTAGAGGCGACGCTCCAACAAATATGCCAGCATCTAAACATTTCATCATCAGCACCACCATCGGACCCAACCATGGATGAGGACCTCTGAGTCCTTTTAATTTGTTTTATTTTCTTCCTTTCTTTTCAAGACTTTATTTTATGCTGCTTAAATTTGAACTTTTATTATTATTACAAATTTTTATCATTGGATATTCAATCATTCAAGCATCCCTAACATCATATCTCTTCATCGAAAAGATCATTAACAAGTGACTTTGCAGAATAAATCACTTATTCCACCGACACAAAAACACAATTAGGCAAAATGCAAAGTCACCTGATGCTACACACTGTCCACATCCTCTAGGGTCTTGTTAGAAAACTTAGGGAGTATTCTATCCCCTCCCTTTTGATTTTAAGTATAAATGCATTATCTATCTTTGTACATTGAGGACAATGTACATATTAAGTGTGGGGGGTAAAAGGACCTAACTTTTTGCATTATTTTCAAATCCCTGAGGGTAAAAGTGGAATAAAAGTACCAAATTTTTATCATTATTCTCAAATCCCCGATTTAGTCTTATTTTTATGCAAAGTTGTCATATTACTAATTAGGATGAAATTTCTGATGATTTGTGATGATTATTGACATGTTTTAAAATAAGTCATAGTTAATTATACATTGATGTTTAATTTAAAGAATACTAGAGAATCAAGCATGATAAGTCTGTTTTTCAGGAATTAAAATTTTTGCTAGGCTGTTGACCTAAATTTAAAAACTACCTTGAAATTTAAAATTCATAAGGATGGTGTCAAAACACCCATAATTTTTGTGAGTATTTGAACCTTATAGAGCAGTGCTCATTTTTTGATTGAGTGTGTCAACCATGAACTGTTATTCTAGAACTTGCCTCGTTTTTACATATCAAGACCACAGTTATGAATTGATATACAGAGATGATAAAGGCACCTAGGTTTTAACCCACTAATTTCACTAAATAGCCCACCTTTACAATTAACCCCTAGTGAACCTCGTTGATCCTAACAAACTCTTTTCATTGATTTACCTACTAATATTAACTCAAAACCCTTGTATTTATTATCACCCTTTCTTTTGACTACCCCTTAATCGAGACTTGATTTGATCAGTTACCGAAGTTTATTATTCTGATAGTTAAATTTATCATATATTATTAGTTTGTTCTTTAAAAAAAACCTCAAGGTATTCAATATTAGTAGTGTGAAAAGAGAGCTTACACAATCAAAGTTTTCAAAAAAAAAAGAAGAAAAAAAGCTCGTATTAGTAGAATTATTACTTTTCAGTTAATAAAGTTTCAAAAAAAATTTTAGGTAGGTACTTGTCAATTTAATCTCGATTCTTACCCTCTAATTTCAGCCTATGACCACACCTTTTACCCTAGCCCCGTTACAACCCTAACAAAGACCTTTTGATCTGTTTGTCATCTCATATTACAGTGGTGGAGATTTGATTTTCAGGCAAGCCTATGGGATTAACTTTTCAGGTTCGACTTATGAGCGATCTTTTTCTGAACCTTAAACACTTTAGAGAGATTTGAGTGAATCCTAAGTGAGGATATCAATCCTTGTCGATTTTGAATTAAAAAGGTAGTTATTTAAAAGAGGAAAGACACATATGTTTCGAGGTACAAAATTATGACTTATCTCGTTTGAATCCTTAGGACGCTTTGAATCAAATTATCCATGTATGAATTCTCTATGAATTAGGATAAGACATTGTTAATAAGAATTATAGATCATGGAAAGTTCGTTTTAATTGTAAGTTAGAATTTTGCTTAAGGACAAGCAAAAGCGTAAGTGTGGGGTATTTGATAAACTGTAAAAGTAACATATATTAATCCCACATTTAATATGCTTTTGGATGATTTATTCCTTGTTTTATATAAAAAGGTGCTTTTAATTCTTTCTTTTCATGTCTTATACCCAGGAAAGCACCCAAGGATGAAAAAAACACAAAACGAGCCTAAAACGGAGTAAAGGGGCCTTAGCACGAAATTGACACGGCCTGGCCCAAAGCACACACGGCCGTGCCTCAACGAACACCTAAAGCACGGCCTCAACTCCGTCACACACGGTCGTGCCTCAAGAGAAATCCGAACACGGTCAGGTTTCGATCTACACGGGCGTGTGCCATGGTTGTGCCTCTGTCGCTGGAAAGAACAATTTCAGTCGGAAAAGAATACTTAGAGAGAAAGAATCGAGTTCTAAGAGCCTATATATATATATATATATCCCCCAAGTACCACCTTTGAAGGAGAGCGAAAGCTAGGCAAAGGAGCCAAGCCGAGAAGGTCAAAGTTAGGGAATAACGCGAGGATAGCCAGTTGATCCATCCCAAGAAGCCGGAGTTATACTCAAGACGACGAAATTCTCCTTCAATTCCTTCAGGGGGTTTTAGGGTTTTCTTATGTTTTGTTTTATCTTTTCTCTTGCGATATTTTGTTTATTCATTATGAACTAAACCCCTCAGATACCTGAAGGGGATGAAACCTAGATGGATTTTGTTATTTGATTTTTAAGTTATATGATAAATTACTTAGTTTGTTCTTAATTATGTTGCTTAACCCGAATCTAATGTGCTTAGGTGGAGGAGGAATAGACCCTGCCTAAGAGGAGATCTAACATAATTAAGCGGAGTTGATCAAACGCCTAGAGATAGGGTTACGAGATTTTACCGGATTAAGGTGAAACCTAATATGGAAGTCCATTGATCGATTTACTGCTATCCTACGGGGTTATTATAAGCGAACGAGAGTTCCACTAATTAGCCTAGGGTTAGACGTTATTCGCCTCAAGAAAGGGTTTAATATAGGTTAGGGAGTCTCACGGATCAAGCTAAGTAAAAGAAATCATATAATTTAGGGTTAGATAATAAGTGAAGTCTAGGTGGATTTTTCCCGAAGGATCGTCGAAATCAACTGAGTTTTTCTTCAAAGCCATTCTCCAATTCGTCTTCTTGTCTTTGTGTTCTTAGTTTAGTTGTCGTCAATTTAGTTTAAAAGAAATCTTCACTCTAACTTTAAGGCTAAATAATAAAAAGAAAGTGAGTATTAATACTTCTAATTCCTTTGGGTTCGATAACCGGTCTTGCCTAAGCTATACTATTGTTCGATAGGTACACTTGCCTTAATATCGTTGTCAGAGTTAGTCTCCAGGTTTGATCATTCTTTTATAAATATTTAAAGCTCTGATTTGCAGCGATCACCGCGTACATTCAAATATCTGAGCTAAGGGCCGATTTATATCGGCATTAGTTGAAATATAGCAACCGAAGACACATATGTTCCACCTCCCGTGTGGGGAGGTAAATATTACATTCTGTTTATAGACGACGAAACAGTGGCCGGGCTTGGAAGAGTGCCCGATTCGTGGGCCACTTGCGAGCGGTTACTTGGAAGAGTGCCCTCGAACAATGAGGAAGGACGCTTAACCCATATTAAATTTAATTGGTTAAAAAAACTTCCAACATATTCTGAGTAGTCCAATGCAGATGGACATTATCTACGTTGCAAGAGCGCTCATTCTGGGGATGGCATAAAATACGATTCCGAATATTTCTTTTTTAAAAACAATCATTGCAAAAGAAAAAAAATGTGTTGTCATTATTTTGCAGTTTATATGGACGCCATATAATGAGGAAAACATCGCCCCGCTAATACCATCATCGGTTATCGAGCAGCAACAGCTATTCGTGTTAAATGTGCCGTTAATTCATTTCTATATAGTCGAGTGGCACGACGGAGGTCGGGTTTTGAGGCAGTTTGGTTGCGCATAACCTACCCCGAACCCTCCCGTCGACATCAAAGAAGTCTACGGAATGGACAAAGAAGGTTCGGGTTGGAACGTTTTAAATTGGGCATAAAAACATGAACCGTATATATTTCTGTGGAATCAACGACATTCGAGGCGTCCCCTACTGTATGTCTTAGAGGGAGGGTTCTCTCCTAAACCCAAATACGCAGCATAGAATATGGCACACGGGAAACCCTTTATATTCCAAAGTCAGTACATGCTGATCCAAAGAGACGCGCAACCTGAATCTTCTCGATGGCAACCAAGGAACGCAGAACCACGTAACAACCGAGTTCTGCCATTTGGGAACATCGAGTCTGATTCTGCCTCGAGGCCCAATATGAAGAATTCAGCTCATCAGCACAGAACATGGATCCAACTTCGCTGCATCAATTTCCTTCATCCTTCAAAGAAATTTTTGGTGACAACGAGCCTCAACACACGACACGATTCAGATCATCCTCATACCACCCGGAGTTCCATCCCGAAGCACGTACACCCACCACTGAGGATATTTTCCCTTCTGCACCTCCGGTCTCGCAATATAATTTAACTCCCGATTATAATGTATATGATTATTCTACCATTCTAAGTACACCGGACGCCGGATCGAGCAATTATCAAATGCCTGAGCAAGGTGCACGGCATCGCCAACGGAGCAAGTTGTTGATTGAATGGAAAGAGATGACTTTGGAAGAAGCTTTATGGGAAAATTATGATTTCCTTGTTAAACAATTTCCATCCTTTCACCTCGAGGACAAGTTGTCTTACGAAGGGGGAAGTATTGATACAACTCCCCTACAAGTATACTCAAGGAGAAAATCTAATGCACGTGGAAATAATATGGAAAAAGTCACATTTAGTCAGTTAGCTAAAATCATGGAACCAACTTGGTTACACTAATTTGAAATTAGGAACCACTTTGGCTGTTATAGATTATGTTCCTTTATTTAAGCTTATTAGTTGAGTTTAATACCTTAGATTGTTAGTAAAAATAACCTAGGAAACTCTTAAGTAAGAGAGGATTTTTTTTTTTGAAAAGTATTATTAAGAGAGGATTTTTTTTTTGAAAAGTATTATTTGAGTGAGTAGTCCATCTCGAATCGGACTAATCTTACAAGTAAATTTTCAATTCTTGATTTTCTATTTTATCACCTCAGTATTTCTCTTTATTTACTATCCCTATCATTTTCATAAGTTAGTTTTCATGTATTACTAAGCTTGGCATTGATGAGTTATGAAGCCTCATCACGAGTTATCAAGGATTAGCCCACAACATCAACTTTAAAATACCTAAAATCATACAAGAACAATCTTAAAGGAGCATGACCATAAACTATTAGAAATAAGGATATATAGAAGCTGTATAGAAGAAAGTGTCATAGTAAAACTCTATCTAAAGAAAATAGCCAACCCACTATTTAGGTTGCCCCATTGCAAAGCAATGTTAATACATCATGATTGTATCGATGTGGGGTGGTTGGCAAATGAGGGCTAAGTTTGTTCCACAAATACGAAAGAGTTCCTTCAAAAAATTATTAGTAAAAATAACATCTTGGTCACTAACAATGGATTCAAATAAACTATTTGATCAAAGAGAATTCAAGCCACAAAAACAACATTATAAGGATAAAAAAGGGTAATAAAATAAGCATATTAGGAAAAATATTCAACCACGACAAAGAGATCAATCTACTCTAACAGAGAATGTTTGCGTGCATATGTCACGAACTTTGTTCCATGGCCAATAAAATAAGCACAACCAAACATAGGAACCAAGTTCAAATTCAACATCATAATGCCCTTCCTCATAAGTTAGTTTTCATGTATTGCTAAGCTTGCCATTGATGAGTTGTGAAGCCTCATCACGAGTTATCAATGATTAACCCACAAGATCAACTTTAAAATACCTAAAATCATACAAGAATAATCTTAAAGGAGTATGATCATAAACTATTGAAAATGGAGATATGTAGAAGTTGTATGGAAGAAATTGTTATAGCAAAACTCTACCCAAAGAACCTAGTAAACCCACTACTTAGGTTGCTCCATTGCAAAGCAATTTAAATACATCACAATTGTAAAATTGATTAACTCTAATTTAACCATCGATGTGAGGTGGTAGGCAAAGGAAAAGGCTAACTTTGTTCCACAAATACGAAAGAGTTCTTTCCAAAAATTATTAGTAAAAATAACATCTTGGTCACTAACAATGGATTCAAACAGTATGCAAACAAACTATTTAGTCAAAGAGAATTCAAGCCACAGAAACAACATTATAAGGATGAAAGAAGGTAATAAAATGAGCATAATAGGAAAAATAATCAACCTCCACAAAGAGAGATATTTTCCCAAGAGATTTGGGTAGCCTATCAATAAAGTAACTTTCCTATCTAGTATCTTTACTTGATAGTCATGCCTTACGATGAGAACTATACGATCTTGAGATCTTCAAGTTTCTGTATTAACAAGTCAACAAAAAGATAATCACCTGTACGGGATGTGCTTATGAGTTTGAAGATCGCTATACTTCTTCGCAAGACCATAGTCAATGATATAAAATACTTGTAGTAACAGTAATGAAAAACTGATATCAGAATATTTCATACTTTTCAAGTGTGACAAATTCCTATACGTAGAAATAAAATAATATTTTTATCCTGACCAGAAATTCAAATTTGAAAGTTGCCGTGCAAGCAGTATAATGAGTTATGTATGTGCATGTTATGTTTGCCAAAAAACTATAATACACGACAACTTTAAATACCTGATTTGCCTTGCATCCTAGGCCCATCAAGAAGTTGCCAGGCTTTATGTCACGGTGAAGAAAGCCTCTTGAATGCATATATTCTACTCTATTAATCTGAAGAAAAAAAAAACGTTGAAAAGGGAGAATATTATGAAAAAACTGAACTGAATCTTCATCATGAAACGAATGTCATACTTACTAACTGATAGCAAGCATCAACAGCGTCTTTAACGAAAGTTTCCGGTTGAACAAATCTTCCAAACTAGGTCCAAGAAGGTCAATTACCATAACATTGTAATCTGCCTCAATTCCGAACCACTTAAGGCGTGGAATACCCGTTGTATCAAGGGGAACCCTCAACAAGTTATTTAAGGATAAAAATAATTGCTTTCTAAAAATTTATCCAAAAAACCTAGCAATATTATTTCAAGATAAGACGTCAACCTGCTAGCTTGACCAGGAAAAAAAAGAGTTAGTAATTTGTTCAACAAATTGTTTAAAGACTAAGTTGATAGTGCGATAATCATGTGAAGGAAAGAAGGCCAGCTATTCACTTTCTAAACCAACCACCACCAAGAGCAATCGTAAATTGATTGAAGACTGGTTTATGAATATATAAATCAAAGAAATCATGGCTTCCACAGAGCTTGCATGTTTTTCTCTCTTTTTTTCCCTTTCACATAATGGCATTAATGGAACTGCAGTGGACAAAGGCTACCAGAGAAGACCATAGTCAAGTTAGGAGAGTGAAGCACAAACATAGACTTACTTCCTCCTTGAAGAAGCATATACAATTTTGACTCGTAATGAAGCTGTGGATGCTTGGTCTTTGCAGATTCCTGCAAAAAGGAAGAGAGAAACAAAGGGTCAAATCAGAAAATAAAATTAATGTTTTGTGCCCATCACTGTTATAATGATTAGGAGTAGGAAATTTTCATTCTCTTCACAATCACATCTAAAATGATACATTCTAACATGTAAAGATCACCAGAACACTTCATTTCAAAGAGGCCAAAAAGAATAAACTTCAGATTGGGAACACTTGTCAATTAGTATAAATTTGTGTAGAATTAGAAAACACTTTTTTCCCCTTCTTAGAATGGAAATCACCAATAACAAATTGTCCTCCCCTTTATATGCTTCAATGAAGAACCATATAAAGCTAAAACAAGGCTGGATATATGAAAACATTCTCTTGAAAAAAATAAGCTTTCCTTTTTTTTTGGTCGGTCCAAAATTTAATGCATTTAAAGTCCAAAGCAAGGATAAGCCAAAAAAATAATAATAATAAAGCTTGGTTTATTTATAGGAATTCAAGGATCCAAAATCATCATTATAAATACCAAAGCTAGAAGCAGACCAACAAAAGCACTACCAAAAACACATTCTCAAGAAAAGATCACCATACCAGTTTGACAGCAACTTCCTCTTTAGTTTGCACATTTACCCCTTCAACAGAAACCCCCAAAAAGATTAGGAAAAGAAAAGCACAAAGCTGACAAAGAACTAAAGAAACAATACATATTTTCCATTAATAAGAAAAGGGAAGAAAGCCATCACAGGGCTTTGGGGATACCATACCTAAATAAAGCTCTCCAAAAGAGCCACTCCCAATCTTTCTTCCAAGCTTGAACTTACCACCAATCACGTTATCCATTCTCAAGCCAAACAAAAACAAAACACTATCTTCAAAGCTAAGGGATTTACTAAATTGACAACTCCAAGCCTCCAACAGATCAACAAAAAAAAAGGGGAGGCTGAGGTTTTGACCAAAAGAAGAAGAAAAATGAAATCTTTTGAAGAAAAAAAGCTAAAAAATCGAAGGGAAAAATTAGAGAGGAAGCCGATGATTCAACTGCCAAATCCAAACGTCAAATTATATAGAATAACGGTTGAAAAATCAGAAATGGCTGGAAATAATAAAACAGATTTTTTTTTGGGGGGGGGGATAAAAATAAAAACCAGAAAACAGTAAAGAAATGATTTCCAGGTGTTTAACCATGAAAATGAAAAGGAAAAAAAAAGAAAAAACAAAAAGTAAGAGAAGGAGCTAGCATCTAAATTATGTCCAGAGAACTGATCATTATTACTATACATATAATATTGCCTTAAACTTAACAGAAAGAAGGAATCAAGAATATAATCAGCAAAACATAAATCATAGGCATGTCAAAAGGAAAATTAAATTAAATACCTGCTTTCACTGTCAGATACAGAGAAACTTTCAGAGACTTTTTTAATAGTTTTTTTTATAATATTGAAATTAAAGCATGAATTTTGCGTTTTTATAATATTTAACACGCATAAACCAGTACTAATGAACAGAAAACTTGACATTCCATGGAGAAATAAGTTCAACAACATCCTCTGGTTTGAGTATGTGTGTATGTGTGCGAAAGAGTAACAGAATACATAACCACAATGATGATAACTAACCTTCTCTTATAAACAAGTCTCGAAAAAGCCTCTTCAATTAGGAATAATCGGGTTTATCTTCCAACCGCAAAGAGAGAAAAACTCAGATGGATATGACTTACAGAGCACCTATTTAACACGCATAAACCAGTACTAATGAACAACGAAGCAAGAGTGATATCATAAAAATTAAATTTCTCAAAGGGGATAAGGATGGGGCAAGTAAACATACCTCTATAGAAGTCGACACTTTCTTTTCGCTAATCTTATCATATTAGCCCCTGCCAGGGAAGGCTGAAGCAAAGAAATGGTACAAACTGAATCAAATTCAAAATCAATGCGAAGGAAAACTAAGAACAAAGATTCAGCAACAAGAAAACAATATAGAACCATGAATGAAATGAGCATGGGGTGATCATATACACAACCTTCCTCTCAGGCTGAAGAGGTTTAGGGGTAAAGAAGAAACTGAGTGCGGCTTAGAAACTGATATAAATCAAGAAGAAAAGAACAAGGGGAGTTTTTCCAACGGATATAAAATTTGAATTGAAGATTTGAAACTTCGAATATTTGATTTGAAGATCTTCGAATATTTGAATTGAAGATTTGAAACTTTGAATAGTTGATTTGAAGATTTGAAACTTTGAATATTAGAGAATATATTAAATATGGGAAGTATATAATAAAATTTTTATATTTTTAAAAGTTGATGTTGTAATTAGATTTGTTCATGAGTTAGTTTGACTTCCAAGCTCGAAGGTCTGTCCGAAATTTAAGACTGGTTGGGCAAAAAAATTAGACCTGTTTAAAATATGTTAAGCTCGAGTTTGAACATTCAATGCTTGAGCCCGGCTCGGCCCAGCCTATTTTTAAATTTATAATACTTTATATTATATAATTTAGAACATATTAAAAAATAAACATATACTAAATATATAATGTCACTCTAATGTAAACATTAAAATAATGTAAAAAATTATTAAATATTAAAATAATATAATATAAATATTTTTAAAAAATTAAAAAATAATATAGGCGGGCCTAAAATGAGTTTTGGTTAGTCTTTTTGCAAATATGGATAAGTTTTGGCAAAATTTTAATCCCATATTTTGGGTTAGGCCAAGCTTGAGCAAATATAAAATATGTTAATATCATATTTAGAGCAAACCTAAACCCAGTCCATGAGTACCTCTAATTATAACATTATATTATTGAAGATTAAAATTGATATATTTTAAGATTATCCTAATATACTCTATTCATTTAAATAAAAGATTTTTATTTAAATAATAATGAAAAATAAGCTTTTTGACTAAAATAGTATAAAAAAGAATTATTTACTAAAATAATACACCAATTTTTATTTATCAAAATTACTTTTTTTTCAACTCAAAATTGTTTTTTTAATGTGGCAACACCAAATAGTCATTTAAGAAATTATGAATTTTTTATTTAACTAAATTATTTTTAAAATGGTAAAACAAAGAAAGTGGGACTTCTTACGTTTTTTCATTATTTTATCTCACCCTTCAAATTTTTAATTTTTCATTGTTTTAAATTTTGGTAAATTAAAAAGATATAATAATTCATTTGGTCCTTAAACTTTACAAAAAAGAAAATAAATTTATTATTTAAATTAATTTTTCGTCTCCTTTAGCACTTTAAATTTGTATTGTTTGTAAAATTACTCTAAAATAAATGAAAAGTTAATGTTTGTTAATTTTGCTGAAATGACATCCAAAAAATAGTCCACTTGTTTGCCATGCCACATAGTAGTCGATCCGGTTTGGATATTGCCAGTTCAGTCCAGGCCTAATGACGGCCCGACCAATTTTTTGGTTTCGGTCTCTGTTTTGAGCTCACGAGTCCAATTTTCGATCTCAGTTCTAAATTTCAAGTTCAATTACCTATTGGGCCAATTGTTTGACTTAAATTTTAATTTCTAAAAATATCATATTTATTTTAATTAATTTAATTTGAATCTTTGAAATTTTGAATAGGGATAGTAAGGAAAATTATTTGTTTGACCCGGCCCATGAGTACCTCTAGTTGAAACATTATATTATTGAGGATTAAAATTTATATATTTTAAAATTATCCTAATATAAGCTATTCTCTTGGATAAAATATTTTTTGTTTAAATAATAATGAAAATTAAGCTTTTTGACTAAAATAATATATAAAAAGAATTATTTACTAAAATAATACACAAACTTTTTTATTGATCAAAATTATTTTTTTTGTTCAACCCAATTTTTTTTTAATGTGCCAACACCAAATTGCCATTCAGGAAGTTGTGGATTTTTTATTTTACTAAATTATTTTTAAAATGGTAAAAAAGAGAAAGTGGCATTTAAAACAGTTTGGGACTAATTTAAAAAAATTCATAAAATTTAGGAAAAAAGTGAAAAAATTGAAAACATGGGTCACACGGTTGAGTGACATAGCCTAGACCATGTGATAATCGAACAATGGGACACACGGCTGTGTCCCAGCCAGTGTTTTAAACCGTGTAAATCACTGAGTTAGATCACACGGCCGTGTCGCAGGCCGTGCTAGACCGTATAACTCACTGACTTGAAATAATAAGTGACACACAGCAGTGTAACTTCAAGCGTGACAGGTTAGTGTTAGTTTTAATATTTGTAGTGTTACAATGGAACACCCAAGTATTCCAAGGATCAAACCTAAGAGAGTTTCGAGACGTAATTTCTATCATATAGCATGGAATTAAGGAGACTAGCTAACTACTTACTAGGTATTATATTTTATAGTATTTTGTCAATTTGGTCCTTACCCTTTAAAGTACATAAAAATGTAATTTTATTTTAAATGGTAAGGACCAAATTGACAAAAATGAAATGTAGAGGGCTAAAAAAGTTATTTTACCTTTGACACCGTTAACTTTAACTAAAAATTAGACGTAGGGACTAAGATTTTCAAATAAAAAAAATTCAATGTCTCAAAAGTAAAATATAGGTCAACAACTTGACAGCCCGACATCGACGTGTATGTACCAGGGCTGATAATTAATACTAAACAATAAATATGTGTGGTGAACTTCAAGCGTGACAGGTTAGTGTTAGTTTTAATATTTGTAGTGTTACAATGGAACACCCAAGTATTCCAAGGATCAAACCTAAGAGAGTTTCGAGACGTAATTTCTATCATATAGCATGGAATTAAGGAGACTAGCTAACTACTTACTAGGTATTATATTACGACATGTAACACCCTAAACCCGATCTAGACGTCCAAACCAAGTTTGGAGAGTTATGTCATCCGTACTAAAGTTCATACCATCACAAAGCAGTCAAATTAAACCATACCATTGCATAACATTCATCACAATGAAATTAGACATAAAGTCGTCATAAAATCCATAACATTATAGAACATCAGTCCCTACTAGTAATGCTTAAAGGAAAGAGAAAAGTTTGACCGAGCTTCCGCGACCCTGACCCAATCAAGACTGGGAACCACCTGAAACCAAATCAGTGAAAATGTGAGTTGTGAACTCAGTGCGTAAAAGGGATTTATTCTATTAAATTTCATTCATGGTGAAATTCCAATTGCAGATATTAAGTTCAATTCAGATATATTTACAAATCAGAATCAGAGCAGAGCAACTACGTGTGTACATATATGCAAATTCAGTTCATATGTGGCACTAATCAGATTCAGATGTGGTTTCCTATTCCCACCCTCAAACTGATGGCCAAATAAAAGTGGTCAATCGATGTTTAAAAGCCTACCTTTGCTGTTTTGCACAAGAACAACCTACTGAATGGAGTAGTTTTTTTACATGGGTCGAATTCTCTTTTAATATTGGTTTTCGGCTATTTTACCAAAATAACCTTAAAAAATTAAATATTTACAAAAATGACCCAAGTTTAAAAATAATCACCAAAATGACTTGAAATGAATAGTAGATAGGGGTTTTGGCCTATCAATGGCCAGCACCCCTTTGTATTTTGAACCCATGATTGCTTGATTATTGTGTCAGACATTAAAAAATTAATTTTTTGGTTCCGGCCTGTCAATGGCCGGCACCAGGGTATTTTTTTAAAATCGTATCATACTGGTATACAAAAACTTTAAAAAAGAAAAAAATAAAAAAAATTTGGGCGCTGGCCTATAAATTGCCGGCACCATTGTACGAAATTTTTTTTTTGGGTGTTGGCCTGTCAATGGCCGGCACCACTGTAAAAAAAAAATTTTGGGGTGCTAGCCTGTCAATGGCCTGCACCACTGTACGAGAAAAAAAAATTTGGGTGCTGGCCTGTTAATGGCCGGCATCACTGTACCAACAAAAAATTTTTTTGTGCTGCCCTGTCAATGGCCTGCACCACTGTACCAAATTTTTTTTTTTTTATGTGCTGGCCTTCTAATGGTCGGCATCAAACCTTATATATAGTGGGTGATTGGGGTGCTAATAGTGTAAATGGTAAGAAAAAAAAATTTGAGAGAGTCACCAAAATGAGAGTGTTTTGTAGTATATCATTAAATAAGTTTTTTTGGAGTGGATTATATATAGTTTTTTGTAGTGTACAACCGAATTTCGGGGTTGAATTATATACTGTCATATTTTAACAGAGTTGAACTATATACTGTCATTTCCACTCTAAAAGTTATGTCATTAAGGGTTGGATGATTATTTGCGCCATAGATGGCTAATCGAGTTGTCCAACGCAGATGGACATTATCTATGGTGCAAAACTGTTTATTCCACAATTAGGTTGTGGTTGGAACTGGTTGGTAGAGTCTTCATGCAAAGATATCTCATGGGACAATAGAAGAAGAAAAGGTCTGGAGCAGAAGACGATTAATTGTGAAGAAACTAGTACCGATGCAACGTAGACCTGATTCAAGCAGAAGACGATTAATTGTGAAGAAAGTAATATTGAAAATAATTGTATTATTTCTTAAGAATGTTTGTTTTTTTTATATCTGTAAATTTAATATTATAGAATGATTGTATTTTATTGTGTATGTAAATTTAAATTGTCGTGTAGTATTACTTATTTGAATAATTATTTTTTAAATATTACGAAGTCAATTATTAAAAAAATAATTATTTTAGAATAATAAAATTGATATTAAAAATAGAAAAAATAAAAATAAAAAAATTATAGAATAAATTTAAAATAAAGTAAAAAGTAACAAAAAAAAATTAAAATTGTCGCGATCCCGAGGACGTTCCTGGCGCTGGCGTGTAACGGTCTGGATGCCTCCGTCAGCGATGCCGTGCACCTTACTCAGGCGTTTGATAGTTGCTCGGTCCGGCGTCCCGTCCGGTGTACTTAGAAAGGTAGAATAATCATATACATTATAATCGGGAGTTAAATTGTATTGCGTGACCGGAGGTGCCGAAGGGAAAATATCCTCAGTGGTGGGTGTATGTGCTTCGGGATGGAACTCCGGGTGGTATAAGGATGATCCGGATCGTGTCATGTGTTGAGGCTCGTTGTCACCAAAAATTTCTTCGAAGGATGAAGGAAATTGATGCAGCGAAGTTGTATCCATGTTCTGTACTGGGGAGCCGAATTCTTCATATTGGGCCTTGAGATCGAGGTTCGAGGCAGAACCGAACTTGATGTTCTCGAATGACGGAACTCGGTTGCTGCGTGGTTGTGCGTTCCTTGGTTGCCATTGAGAATATTCAGGTTGCACATCTCTTTGGATCAGCATGTACTGACTTTGAAATATAAAGGGTTTCCTGTGTGCCATATACCATGCTGCGTACTCAGGCGTAGGAGAGAACCCTCTCTCTAAGACATACAATGGGGGACACCTCGAATGTCGCTTATTCCACAGAAATATATACGGTTCATGTTTTTGCGCCCGATTTAAAGCGTTCTGAGCCGAACCCTTTTTGTCCATTCCGTGGTCTTCTTTGATGTCGACGGGAGGGTTCAGGATAGGTTGTGTGGAACAGCCCGTATATGACCCAAATCGGAACAGTGACTTCGGAACCACGAATCCAAGTCAGAAATAATAATCTAATATTATTTTATTATTATTATTATTTTTCTTGTTAAATATTTGCGATTGACTATGTGCTAAAATTTCGTGAATTTATTTGCTTGTTTGCATGCTTAATTTGGAAAAAGGGATTAAATTGCATGAGTGGTAGAATTAGCCAATTGTTTGATTGAAGGAGTAGATTAATGTGCTTTATAAATGAGGAGGATTAATGTTGAAAATGACCCTTTTTGTAACACCCCAAACCCGGCCCACGAGCCTTGACCGGATCTGGTATGTCACTGCGGAAAAACGTTTAAAATATTTTAACCTTAAAATAAAACATGGAAATTCGTGTTTATTTATAAAACATTGTTTATTTAAAATGCTAAGTAAAAATTTGATGTCATAAAGTATCCAGATTTGAAAATTTTAATATATATATAAATTTAAGAAAATAATATCATTTGCAAATAACATTTCATCGTCAATCCATAATAAAACATAATAATAATCCGTAAATACTTTAAAAGGCCATTATTACAATAAATAACCTTTCATAAATAAAATGTGTAAAACAAATAAATTTATCATCTGCATGGGCCACCTCGTATCCACTCCAACCCGGTCCAAGCACTATGCGTCACCTGCGATGTTGGTAAAAATTGGGTGAGTCATACAGACTCAGTGTGTAATTAGACCACTGAATTCCATCCACATGTCAAACCATATAATAACCCATATAACAGATATAAAGATAATTTAATCACATGCTTTCACTTATTGGGCTTGGCCCACAACCACATCACATTCTTATAATAGTGTAATCAACCACATGTTTCCACATACTGGGCTTGGCCCATTTCCACATGTAACAGCCTAAATTTGGGTCTAATCGAAACAGTGGTTTCGAGACCACAAATCTGACAAGTAAAATTCTATTTTTATTATATTTTTATGTTCTACAATTTTACGGAAAGATTTCGTAAAAATTTCGTTCAAAAATTTCGACGTTTGGGCACTCAATTTAGTCAAAAGGACTAAATTGTAAATAGTGCAAAAGTTGAGCTCTACATGTTAGAAATGTCCAATTTCTATGAAATTTTAAATTGGAGGTCCTTAAATGGAAATTAGACCATTGGTTAAATTGTTGGACAAAAATGGACATTAGATAAGTGAAATGGGATATTTTTAAGTAAGGGGCATTTTGGTAAATTGGTAATTAAATGAATTAAAAACAAAATTAAAATGCCAAATTTGTCCATCTTCTTCATATGGACGAAATTTACCAGGGGAGGACATGGCTAGGGTCTTCTAAACTTTCTAAGCTCATGGTAAGTCTGTTCTAGCCCCGTTTTTCAAGTTATTTACGGTTTTGGAGTCCCGGTAGCTCGATTTAGCTTATGCTACCAATAATTCATGCTAAGGTTCATCTTTAGAAAATTACCCATAGGTGAAAAGTGTGTATTTATATGTTTTATGATAGAATATGAAGGCTAAAATTATGTTAAACAACTTTTACTAAGCGATTTTAAGTGAAAACGAGTAAAACGTCAAAATCAGTAAAAATACCTATTGTTCATAAGTACATGTTAGAGTGAGAATTTGATGTTGCCATAGAAGGGAAAAATGATCAGCATGTTATAAAACATATGAATAAGGACTGAAGTTTAATTTTCGAGTATTGGGGCAAAAGTGTAAATATGTGAAAGTTTAGGGGCAAAATTGTAATTTTGAAAAAATTGAGTTAGGGACTGTTTTGAATAGTACATTAATTAAATAAGTGAAATGTGATGTTTTAGACCAAGAGAAAACAAGATTTGGACCTAGAACGTGAGGAATATCGAAAATCGGGAAAGTTGGTAAAATGGTCGTTTTGGTATCGAGGTAAGTTCGTATGTTAATAAGCATTAAATTTAATATGTTTAAATGTTTAACTGATACCATGTGTTATTTCATATGTTATTATTGGATCATGAATAATATAAAAAATTACGAGATTGTATTGAAAGATCAAATTAAGAGAAATGCAGGGCGGAGTATGATCAAATTTCGACATGTGATGAATTGATAGTAAAGACCATGGTTGGACCATGGCAATATGTGTGCCAGTGTAAGACCATGTCTGGGACATGGCATCGGCCATGATATGAGAGCCAGTGTAAGACCATGTCTGGGACATGGCATCGACATTGATATGTGTGCTAGAGTAAGACCATGTCTGGGACATGGCATCGGCCACGATATGAAAGCTAGCGTAAGACCATGTCTGGGACATGGCATTGGTACGATATATCTTGTATGAGTTTTTCCCGAGTATCCATCCTTAGTATCCCAAGAGTTTCAATGGGTAAATCCAAAGATGATATCAAAGAAATGACAAGGTATGATCATGTTGAAAGGGTACAGGTATGTACGCAAAATTCATGAGAACTAAATTTCGACGTATATGGAACATTTGGTAAGAATGTAAATGAGTAGGTCATACCTATGAAAATGATCTTGTGATGACCTTGTGACGATAGGTCTATACTTATGATGTATAAATAGGTGATAAATTGATTTATGACTATGTGTGAGGCTTTTAGGCCAAATTAAATTGTGACATGATAAGTTTAAGTTTTATGGTTGATGTATAGGTTAAAGGGGAAAATGAATGGCATGTAAATATTCGATAATGGCTAGCTATTGGAATGGCTAGTTAAGGATATGTTTTGGGGTTATGTATGATTAAATGGATGTTAATACAAAGCAATCATGAAAGAGTAAAATTTACAATAAAACTGTTTTGGACAGCAGCAGTGATGTGAATTTAAAAAATCACTAAAAATAGTAGAAATTGAATTATAAGTTGGATGAGATATTGATTTAAAGCTTGTTGAGTCTATTTTCATATAAAAGAAATAGAGAAAACAAAGGATTTTTATATTTCGAGATATTTAAATTCTTGTAAGATTGGTTCAAAATAATTACGTGATCCCCTGTTCTGACTTGGAAAAATCATTAAAAATTGTACAAAAATAATTATGGGATAAAAGTTATATTCTTGAAATCCTTAATGAGTCTAGTTTAAAATGAAACAAATTATAACATCTTTTGAATTTTGTACAAGGATAAAATTGATTCGTAGTGAAAAGTGGTCAGAATAGTGGAACAGTGAAAGAGTAAAAGCAATCATGAAAGAGTAAAATTTACAATAAAACTGTTTTGGACAGCAGCAGTGATGTGAATTTGAAAAATCACTAAAAATAGTATAAATTGAATTATAAGTTGGATGAGATATTGATTTAAAGCTTGTTGAGTCTATTTTCATATAAAAGAAATAGAGAAAACAAAGGATTTTTATATTTCGAGATATTTAAATTCTTGTAAGATTGGTTCAGAATAATTACGTGATCCCCTGTTCTGAATTGGAAAAATCATTAAAAATTGTACAAAAATAATTATGGGATAAAAGTTATATTCTTGAAATCCTTAATGAGTCTAGTTTCAAATGAAACAAATTATAACATCTTTTGAATTTTGTACAAGGATAAAATTGATTCGTAGTGAAAAGTGGTCAGAATAGTGGAACAGTGAAACAGGGGAAAATTTAATGAATAAACTGTACTAATTGGATTAGCCAAAAATTCTGGAAATTTTATGGTATGAAGATATATGAGTCTAGTTTCAGGGAAAATTAGCGGTTTTAAATTTGGAGCTCTGTAGCTCAAGAAATAAATAATTTAGTGACAGCGATTCAAGCAGACAGATTAATGTGAACATGAGTAATAAGGTATAAGCATGTGATTTAATGTTTGTATCAAATTGAGAACTTGTTGTGAGGATTTGTCATGTTGAAGCTTTGATAAGGCTACAAATGAGTAAGTTGGGAAAGTAAGAACTTAGCATTATCTATGCAAGTTATGACAGCTTAGTAGTAAGCTAAATTCATTGCTAATGCTTATTATTTTTACATGTGAACTTACTAAGCTTTATAAGCTTACCCCCTTTTCTTTCCCATGTTACAGAGTCCTACTAAACAAGCTCGGGTTGGAGGTCGTCGGAGATCGCTTCACACTATCAAGCTATCTATGGGTATCTTTATTTATAAATGATTTAAACTATGGCATGTATAGGGACTTGACTAAGTCATTTTATATATGTGTTAATTAATTTGATAAAATGTATTGTTAAGTCTGGTAATGCCTCGTACTTGGTTCTGGCATAGGATACGGGTACGGGGTGTTACATTTAGTGGTATCAGAGCTATGGTTTAGTCGGTTCTCGGACTACCATAGTAAATGTGATAGTCTAGCTATACATGCCATAATGAGATGTGATAGTGTGACGACTCCCGACACTGATGTAAATTATTTTATTAGACAGATGCGCATTTCAACCGAGCTAACTTTGATAGTGCAAACAGTGTGTTTATGATGAGTTGAGACTCGTAAAAAGTAAGAATAATAGTTTATGATGTTTATGTGATGATATAAATTGTGGATAGGAATTTCTTTTGAAATATGAAAGATGAGATGAAAGGAAAGTCTATACTATGATAAGTGTCGATGTTTGATTGGTATTTGTATGATGCTATGAGTATAACTTGTGAAATTAAGTGAATGTTATGAGTAATTTTACTTGAGATTTATGAATGAAAGTATAAGTGCACTTGTTTGTATAAAATGATAGTAAGGTTGTGTAAAATGAGTATGCATGTTAAGTTACTTGAAATAAAATATATATTGATGTGTTAAGTAGTATGCATGAATATATATAAGAGGCAAGTCAGAGGCGTTTCAACTTCACCCCCTTCTAATAAGGTATGTTATAAAAAAAATTATGAAATTCAGATCGAATGGGTTTACAATTGGAAGACTAAACAGTTGAGTTGTAGATTAACTAACAACGTGATCAGAGTTGAGAATGGTTTAGTAAATGAACATAGTTGCAGAAAAGATGTCAGATTAATATGAAGATCATTCAGATTCCAAAATGTTATTGTTAAAGAAAGGTTAGGCTCAGTTAATTAACTCATCCAAGTATGAGACCTAAAGTATGTGATTGCCGGAATTTATTCTGAATTTATTTCTGTTTGCAATTAGAATAATATCAGATTAGTAAAGACAGAATTAGTTAGTGCAATCATGATCGAGATGTATTAGTGACTGAATACAGTGTTTATGGTTAAGAAATTACAGCAATCTCTTCCGACTATTATATGTGTTTATTTACTCCTAGAGGTGTATATATATCTCTGCAAGATTTCAAATGAAATTCCTATAGTATGAGAATGTCAGCTAAATTTACAGGTAGATGAAAGCATTGTAGTCTATTTGAGTTGTGATCGAAATTTCTCTTTCTTTTCTGGCTTTCTGCATCATACACAGATAGAAAGTTGACGGTAAGGTCCGTATGATGTTAGTGTCTTGTTTTACTAGCTATTGCTCAATGAAAATAAAGGAAGATTGTGTGGCTTTTGTTAAGATTATTTTCAGTGCTTATGAGTTTTTTTTTATTATTTTGTGTCGCTCCATGTTATGAGATTTTGTTATTTCTATTTCCTTAATAAATTAATGTTCAAAGAATCAGCCATGAGATATCAGTAGGAAATGTTCTATTGATGAAAATGGTTTCTTCTTGTTATTAAAATGCTTAGGATGATTATAAGTTTTGACTTGATGGCGAGAGCACTTTGATACAGTTACCAGAGGTATAAAAATTGTGCTTTTGTATTGGTTATTATGGAAATTTGTGTTTAAATTTCTTCGATGATCGAGATGTTTTGTTTTCAGCCGGGACATTATCTACTAAAGTAACTGAGAAGTTAGTCTTATTATGGCACTATGATTTTTAAGCTGTATGAGTATTGTGGCATCAGTATAGTTAAGTGCTTCGACGAGTAACAGTTGAAGTAAATTCTACTATAAGTTTAATCTTTCTCTAGATTTGAGAAGAAATTGAAGCTGACAAAGTGTGAATGATAGGAAGTTCAACTTAGACCTGTGTATTGATTTTCACTTTTCAAATGATCTTGATATATATATATATATATATATATATATCAACAAGTTAAAGACATAATATTGTGATGTCTAGCACAATGATAATTATCTGTTTAATTGAGAAGTACAGAGATGGATGATACTCCGAGGCAATTACACTAGTAAGAGTATGAAATGTTATGTACCAGACTTTGAACTTGATGTCTAAACTTTTAATGGGTAAGAGTATTGAACTTAGATGTGTGTCAAGTGCTTCTGAAAGTATTTCATTAACAGAGAATTTTTTTTATTTGGATAAGTGGTAGTAAGTTCATATGGCTGAAAATAAATGATTAAATGTTAATTTCATGAATTATACAATGTATGATGAGATATATGTATTGATGAATTGAGAATAAAACAACAATGCGAAAACCAAATAAATGATCAAATCGAGCGGAACATCGGATTTGAGTACTTCTGATCAGTGACAAGTGAAAGTGAAAAGTGGTAGCTCCGACTACCAGATCATTGAATAATGCTATCTTCGGCTACAAGTGACAAGTGATAAGTGGTAGCTTTAGCTACGCTTATCTGATCAGTGATAGGTGATCATACATAAAACCATAGTTATACTATGGCAAAGTGGAAGTGAAGTACTCAATTTTCCGTAACCGTTCCCTAATTTGATAAAGGATGGTAAGTGACAAAAGGGCCCAAAAGAGTTAAAGTAAATGTTTTGGGCATACGAATATGAACCTGGTACTTCTGACTCTGTATTTAGATGTTGATATGTCGACAGAATTAAGTTGAATGTTAAGTGTATTCAGGATTAACAAT
Source organism: Gossypium australe (assembly GCA_005393395.2). NCBI lineage: Eukaryota > Viridiplantae > Streptophyta > Magnoliopsida > Malvales > Malvaceae > Gossypium > Gossypium australe. The sequence continues at coordinate 4,756,937 of CM016620.1, read as the reverse complement.
ATCAGTGATAATATTAGAATGATAATAAGGCAGAACTATTGTGAATTTCGTATCAGGTTTTCCTTTATTTTCAGATCAAGAGAAATGCTAGTGAGTTATTTTCGAACGTTTGACGGAATTAGTATAATAATTTCAATATGTATCGATTTATTATTTGACAGAATTGACTGAGTTATATTGAGATTTAGGTCGATGACAGAGTGTTTCTAAAAGTATCATCTTAAAAAGGGTTATTTAGTGATGTTGGAAATTGTGCGAAAGATATTCAACTTCATTCTGGTAAGATTTTCGGGGACGAAAATCTTAAAAGGGGGGGAGAGTTGTAACAGCCTAAATTTGGGTCTAATCGAAACAGTGGTTTCGAGACCACAAATCCGACAAGTAAAATTCTATTTTTATTATATTTTTATGTTCTACAATTTTACGGAAAGATTTCGTAAAAATTTCGTTCAAAAATTTCGACGTTTGGGCACTCAATTTAGTCAAAAGGACTAAATTGTAAATAGTGCAAAAGTTGAGCTCTACATGTTAGAAATGTCCAATTTCTATGAAATTTTAAATTGGAGGTCCTTAAATGGAAATTAGACTATTGGTTAAATTGTTGGACAAAAATGGACATTAGATAAGTGAAATGGGATATTTTTAAGTAAGGGGCATTTTGGTAAATTGGTAATTAAATGAATTAAAAACAAAATTAAAATGCCAAATTTGTCCATCTTCTTCATATGGACGAAATTTACCAGGGGAAGACATGGCTAGGGTCTTTTAAACTTTCTAAGCTCATGGTAAGTCTGTTCTAGCCCCGTTTTTCAAGTTATTTACGGTTTTGGAGTCCCGGTAGCTCGATTTAGCTTATGCTACCAATAATTCATGCTAAGGTTCATCTTTAGAAAATTACCCATAGGTGAAAAGTGTGTATTTATATGTTTTATGATAGAATATGAAGGCTAAAATTATGTTAAACAACTTTTACTAAGCGATTTTAAGTGAAAACGAGTAAAACGTCATAATCAGTAAAAATACCTTTGTTCATAAGTACATGTTAGAGTGAGAATTTGATGTTGCCATAGAAGGGAAAAATGATCAGCATGTTATAAAACATATGAATAAGGACTGAAGTTTAATTTTCGAGTATTGGGGCAAAAGTGTAAATATGTGAAAGTTTAGGGGAAAAATTGTAATTTTGAAAAAATTGAGTTAGGGACTGTTTTGAATAGTACATTAATTAAATAAGTGAAATGTGATGTTTTAGACCAAGAGAAAACAAGATTTGGACCTAGAACGTGAGGAATATCGAAAATCGGGAAAGTTGGTAAAATGGTCGTTTTGGTATCGAGGTAAGTTCGTATGTTAATAAGCATTAAATTTAATATGTTTAAATGTTTAACTGATACCATGTGTTATTTCGTATGTTATTATTGGATCATGAATAATATAAAAAATTACGAGATTGTATTGAAAGATCAAATTAAGAGAAATGCAGGGCGGAGTATGATCGAATTTCGACATGTGATGAATTGATAGTAAAGACCATGGTTGGACCATGGCAATATGTGTGCCAGTGTAAGACCATGTCTGGGACATGGCATCGGCCATGATATGAGAGCCAGTGTAAGACCATGTTTGGGACATGGCATCGGCCATGATATGAGAGCCAGTGTAAGACCATGTCTGGGACATGGCATCGGCATTGATATGTGTGCTAGAGTAAGACCATGTCTGGGACATGGCATCGGCCACGATATGAAAGCTAGCGTAAGACCATGTCTGGGACATGGCATTGGTACGATATATCTTGTATGAGTTTTTCCCGAGTATCCATCCTTAGTATCCCAAGAGTTTCAATGGGAAAATCCAAAGATGATATCAAAGAAATGACAAGGTATGATCATGTTGAAAGGGTACAGGTATGTACGCAAAATTCATGAGAACTAAATTTCGACGTATATGGAACATTTGGTAAGAATGTAAATGAGTAGGTCATACCTATGAAAATGATCTTGTGATGACCTTGTGACGATAGGTCTATACTTATGATGTATAAATAGGTGATAAATTGATTTATGACTATGTGTGAGGCTTTTAGGCCAAATTAAATTGTGACATGATAAGTTTAAGTTTTATGGTTGATGTATAGGTTAAAGGGGAAAATGAATGACATGTAAATATTCAATAATGGCTAGCTATTGGAATGGCTAGTTAAGGATATGTTTTGGGGTTATGTATGATTAAATGGATGTTAATACAAAGCAATAATGAAAGAGTAAAATTTACAATAAAACTGTTTTGGACAGCAGCAGTGATGTGAATTTGAAAAATCACTAAAAATAGTATAAATTGAATTATAAGTTGGATGAGATATTGATTAAAAGCTTGTTGAGTCTATTTTCATATAAAAGAAATATAGAAAACAAAGGATTTTTATATTTCGAGATATTTAAATTCTTGTGAGATTGGTTCAGAATAATTACGTGATCCCCTGTTCTGACTTGGAAAAATCATTAAAAATTGTACAAAAATAATTATGGGATAAAAGTTATATTCTTGAAATCCTTAATGAGTCTAGTTTCAAATGAAACAAATTATAACATCTTTTGAATTTTGTACAAGGATAAAATTGATTCGTAGTGAAAAGTGGTCAGAATAGTGGAACAGTGAAACAGGGGAAATTTTAATGAATAAACTGTACTAATTGGATTAGCCAAAAATTCTGGAAATTTTATGGTATGAAGATACATGAGTCTAGTTTCAAGGAAAATTAGCGGTTTTAAATTTGGAGCTCTGTAGCTCAAGAAATAAATAATTTAGTGACAGTGATTCAAGTAGACAGATTAATGTGAACATGAGTAATAAGGTATAAGCATGTGATTTAATGTTTGTATCAAATTGAGCACTTGTTGTGAGGATTTGTCATGTTGAAGCTTTGATAAGGCTACAAATGAGTAAGTTGGGAAAGTAAGAACTTAGCATTATCTATGCAAGTTATGACAGCTTAGTAGTAAGCTAAATTCATTGCTAATGCTTATTATTTTTACATGTGAACTTACTAAGCTTTATAAGCTTACCCCCTTTTCTTTCCCATGTTACAGAGTCCTACTAAACAAGCTCGGGTTGGAGGTCGTCGGAGATCGCTTCACACTATCAAGCTATCTATGGGTATCTTTATTTATAAATGATTTAAACTATGGCATGTATAGGGACTTGACTAAGTCATTTTATATATGTGTTAATTAATTTGATAAAATGTATTGTTAGGTCTAGTAATGCCTCGTACTCGGTTCTGGCATAGGATATGGGTACGGGGTGTTACATTTAGTGGTATCAGAGCTATGGTTTAGTCGGTTCTCGGACTACCATAGTAAATGTGATAGTCTAGCTATACATGCCATAATGAGATGTGATAGTGTGACGACTCCCGACACTAATGTAAATTATTTTATTAGACAGATGCGCATTTCAACCGAGCTAACTTTGATAGTGCAAACAGTGTGTTTATGATGAGTTGAGACTCGTAAAAAGTAAGAATAATAGTTTATGATGTTTATGTGATGATATATAAATTGTGGATAGGAATTTCTTTTGAAATATGAAAGATGAGATGAAAGGAAAGTCTATACTATGATAAGTGTCGATGTTTGATTGGTATTTGTATGATGCTATGAGTATAACTTGTGAAATTAAGTGAATGTTATGAGTAATTTTACTTGAGATTTATGAATGAAAGTATAAGTGCACTTGTTTGTATAAAATGATAGTAAGGTTGTGTAAAATGAGTATGCATGTTAAGTTACTTGAAATAAAATATATATTGATGTGTTAAGTAGTATGCATGAATATATATAAGAGGCAAGTCAGAGGCGTTTCAACTTCACCCCCTTCTAATAAGGTATGTTATAAAAAAAAAATTATGAAATTCAGATCGAATGGGTTTACAATTGGAAGACTAAACAGTTGAGTTGTAGATTAACTAACAACGTGATCAGAGTTGAGAATGGTTTAGTAAATGAACACAGTTGCAGAAAAGATGTCAGATTAATATGAAGATCATTCAGATTCCAAAATGTTATTGTTAAAGAAAGGTTAGGCTCAGTTAATTAACTCATCCAAGTATGAGACCTAAAGTATGTGATTGCCGGAATTTATTCTGAATTTATTTCTGTTTGCAATTAGAATAATATCAGATTAGTAAAGACAGAATTAGTTAGTGCAATCATGATCGAGATGTATTAGTGACTGAATACAGTGTTTATGGTTAAGAAATTACAGCAATCTCTTCCGACTATTATATGTGTTTATTTACTCCTAGAGGTGTATATATATCTCTGCAAGATTTCAAATGAAATTCCTATAGTATGAGAATGTCAGCTAAATTTACAGGTAGATGAAAGCATTGTAGTCTATTAGAGTTGTGATCGAAATTTCTCTTTCTTTTCTGGCTTTCTGCATCATACACAGATAGAAAGTTGACGGTAAGGTCCGTATGATGTTAGTGTCTTGTTTTACTAGCTATTGCTCAATGAAAATAAAGGAAGATTGTGTGGCTTTTGTTAAGATTATTTTCAGTGCTTATGAGTTTTTTTTATTATTTTGTGTCGCTCCATGTTATGAGATTTTGTTATTTCTATTTCCTTAATAAATTAATGTTCAAAGAATCAGCCATGAGACATCAGTAGGAAATGTTCTATTGATGAAAATGGTTTCTTCTTGTTATTAAAATGCTTAGGATGATTATAAGTTTTGACTTGATGGCGAGAGCACTTTGATACAGTTACCAGAGGTATAAAAATTGTGCTTTTGTATTGGTTATTATGGAAATTTGTGTTTAAATTTCTCCGATGATCGAGATGTTTTGTTTTCAGCCGGGACATTATCTACTAAAGTAACTGAGAAGTTAGTCTTATTATGGCACTATGATTTTTAAGCTGTATGAGTATTGTGGCATCAGTATAGTTAAGTGCTTCCACGAGTAACAGTTGAAGTAAATTCTACTATAAGTTTAATCTTTCTCTAGATTTGAGAAGAAATTGAAGCTGACAAAGTGTGAATGATAGGAAGTTCAACTTAGACGTGTGTATTGATTTTCACTTTTCAAATGATCTTGATATATATATATATATATATCAACAAGTTAAAGACATAATATTGTGATGTCTAGCACAATGATAATTATCTGTTTATTTGAGAAGTACAGAGATGGATGATACTCCGAGGCAATTACACTAGTAAGAGTATGAAATGTTATGTACCAGACTTTGAACTTGATGTCTAAACTTTTAATGGGTAAGAGTATTGAACTTAGATGTGTGTCAAGTGCTTCTGAAAGTATTTCATTAACAGAGAATTTTTTTTATTTGGATAAGTGGTAGTAAGTTCATATGGCTGAAAATAAATGATTAAATGTTAATTTCATGAATTATACAATGTATGATGAGATATATGTATTGATGAATTGAGAATAAAACAACAATGCGAAAACCAAATAAATGATCAGATCGAGCGGAACATCGGATTTGAGTACTTCTGATCAGTGACAAGTGAAAGTGAAAAGTGGTAGCTCCGACTACCTGATCAGTGAAAAGTGGTAGCTCCGACTACCAGATCATTGAATAATGCTATCTTCGGCTACAAGTGACAAGTGATAAGTGGTAGCTTTAGCTACGCTTATCTGATCAGTGATAGGTGATCATACATAAAACCATAGTTATACTATGGCAAAGTGGAAGTGAAGTACTCAATTTTCCGTAACCGTTCCCTAATTTGATAAAGGATGGTAAGTGATGAAAGGGCCCAAAAGAGTTAAAGTAAATGTTTTGGGCATACGAATATGAACCTGGTGCTTCTGACTCTGTATTTAGATGTTGATATGTCGACAGAATTAAGTTGAATGTTAAGTGTATTCAGTATTAACAATATCAGTGATAATATTAGAATGATAATAAGGCAGAACTATTGTGAATTTCGTATCAGGTTTTCCTTTATTTTCAGATCAAGAGAAATGCTAGTGAGTTATTTTCGAACGTTTGACGGAATTAGTATAATAATTTCAATATGTATCGATTTATTATTTGACAGAATTGACTGAGTTATATTGAGATTTAGATCGATGACAGAGTGTTTCCAAAAGTATCATCTTAAAAAGGGTTATTTAGTGATGTTGGAAATTGTGCGAAAGATATTCAACTTCATTCTGGTAAGATTTTCGGGGACGAAAATCTTAAAAGGGGGGAGAGTTGTAACAGCCTAAATTTGGGTCTAATCGAAACAGTGGTTTCGAGACCACAAATCCGAAAAGTAAAATTCTATTTTTATTATATTTTTATGTTCTACAATTTTACAGAAAGATTTCGTAAAAATTTCGTTCAAAAATTTCGACGTTTGGGCACTCAATTTAGTCAAAAGGACTAAATTGTAAATAGTGCAAAAGTTGAGCTCTACATGTTAGAAATGTCCAATTTCTATGAAATTTTAAATTGGAGGTCCTTAAATGGAAATTAGACCATTGGTTAAATTGTTGGACAAAAATGGACATTAGATAAGTGAAATGGGATATTTTTAAGTTAGGGGCATTTTGGTAAATTGGTAATTAAATGAATTAAAAACAAAATTAAAATGCCAAATTTGTCCATCTTCTTCATATGGACGAAATTTACCAGGGGAAGACATGGCTAGGGTCTTCTAAACTTTCTAAGCTCATGGTAAGTCTGTTCTAGCCCCGTTTTTCAAGTTATTTACGGTTTTGGAGTCCCGGTAGCTCGATTTAGCTTATGCTACCAATAATTCATGCTAAGGTTCATCTTTAGAAAATTACCCATTGGTGAAAAGTGTGTATTTATATGTTTTATGATAGAATATGAAGGCTAAAATTATGTTAAACAACTTTTACTAAGCGATTTTAAGTGAAAACGAGTAAAACGTCATAATCAGTAAAAATACCTATTGTTCATAAGTACATGTTAGAGTGAGAATTTGATGTTGCCATAGAAGGGAAAAATGATCAGCATGTTATAAAACATATGAATAAGGACTGAAGTTTAATTTTCGAGTATTGGGGCAAAAGTGTAAATATGTGAAAGTTTAGGGGCAAAATTGTAATTTTGAAAAAAATTGAGTTAGGGACTGTTTTGAATAGTACATTAATTAAATAAGTGAAATGTGATGTTTTAGACCAAGAGAAAACAAGATTTGGACCTAGAACGTGAGGAATATCGAAAATCGGGAAAGTTGGTAAAATGGTCGTTTTGGTATCGAGGTAAGTTCGTATGTTAATAAGCATTAAATTTAATATGTTTAAATGTTTAACTGATACCATGTGTTATTTCGTATGTTATTATTGGATCATGAATAATATAAAAAATTACGAGATTGTATTGAAAGATCAAATTAAGAGAAATGTAGGGCGGAGTATGATCGAATTTCGACATGTGATGAATTGATAGTAAAGACCATGGTTGGACCATGGCAATATGTGTGCCAGTGTAAGACCATGTCTGGGACATGGCATCGGCCATGATATGAGAGCCAGTGTAAGACCATGTCTGGGACATGGCATCGGCATTGATATGTGTGCTAGAGTAAGACCATGTCTGGGACATGGCATCGGCCACGATATGAAAGCTAGCGTAAGACCATGTCTGGGACATGGCATTGGTACGATATATCTTGTATGAGTTTTTCCCGAGTATCCATCCTTAGTATCCCAAGAGTTTCAATGGGTAAATCCAAAGATGATATCAAAGAAATGACAAGGTATGATCATGTTGAAAGGGTACAGGTATGTACGCAAAATTCATGAGAACTAAATTTCGACGTATATGGAACATTTGGTAAGAATGTAAATGAGTAGGTCATACCTATGAAAATGATCTTGTGATGACCTTGTGACGATTAGGTCTATACTTATGATGTATAAATAGGTGATAAATTGATTTATGACTATGTGTGAGGCTTTTAGGCCAAATTAAATTGTGACATGATAAGTTTAAGTTTTATGGTTGATGTATAGGTTAAAGGGGAAAATGAATGGCATGTAAATATTCAATAATGGCTAGCTATTGGAATGGCTAGTTAAGGATATGTTTTGGGGTTATGTATGATTAAATGGATGTTAATACAAAGCAATCATGAAAGAGTAAAATTTACAATAAAACTGTTTTGGACAGCAGCAGTGATGTGAATTTGAAAAATCACTAAAAATAGTATAAATTGAATTATAAGTTGGATGAGATATTGATTTAAATTTTGTTGAGTCTATTTTCATATAAAAGAAATAGAGAAAACAAAGGATTTTTATATTTCGAGATATTTAAATTCTTGTGAGATTGGTTCAGAATAATTACGTGATCCCCTGTTCTGACTTGGAAAAATCATTAAAAATTGTACAAAAATAATTATGGGATAAAAGTTATATTCTTGAAATCCTTAATGAGTCTAGTTTCAAATGAAACAAATTATAACATCTTTTGAATTTTGTACAAGGATAAAATTGATTCGTAGTGAAAAGTGGTCAGAATAGTGGAACAGTGAAACAGGGGAAATTTTAATGAATAAACTGTACTAATTGGATTAGCCAAAAATTCTGGAAATTTTATGGTATGAAGATATATGAGTCTAGTTTCAAGGAAAATTAGCGGTTTTAAATTTGGAGCTCTGTAGCTCAAGAAATAAATAATTTAGTGACAGCGATTCAAGTAGACAGATTAATGTGAACATGAGTAATAAGGTATAAGCATGTGATTTAATGTTTGTATCAAATTGAGAACTTGTTGTGAGGATTTGTCATGTTGAAGCTTTGATAAGGCTACAAATGAGTAAGTTGGGAAAGTAAGAACTTAGCATTATCTATGCAAGTTATGACAGCTTAGTAGTAAGCTAAATTCATTGCTAATGCTTATTATTTTTACATGTGAACTTACTAAGCTTTATAAGCTTACCCCCTTTTCTTTCCCATGTTACAGAGTCCTACTAAACAAGCTCGGGTTGGAGGTCGTCGGAGATCGCTTCACACTATCAAGCTATCTATGGGTATCTTTATTTATAAATGATTTAAACTATGGCATGTATAGGGACTTGACTAAGTCATTTTGTATATGTGTTAATTAATTTGATAAAATGTATTGTTAAGTCTGGTAATGCCTCGTACTCGGTTCTGGCATAGGATACGGGTACGGGGTGTTACACCACATTAATTCACATAGCAGACAAATTTATGCAAAATGCACCCAACCCAGCCTAGGGTCCATCCTTTACACCTACCTTGGCAGACCCCCTGCCCAAGGCCGTGGCTAATCCACCGATCACATAGTGATCCACATATCTTACCTTGGCAGACTTGCTGCTCAAGGCCGTGGCTAGGCCACCGATCACATAAGTGATCCCACATATCAATCAATCTACGGTGATGCACACAGCTATCAACCGCCGAGATGTGGCACCTAGCCAACACCTCCCTTGATGAAGCACATAGCTAACATCAAGCGCTAATGTAGCACAAGGCTAACATTAGACCACGTACATAATGTACACCCTTTCTTCTTTCACATTCAGATCCCATCCCATGCACATGCAACATATGATAATGTCATAACATAATAAAATGATGCATGCACATGCTATTCGGCATACAAACATATTCTCATTGGCATATTCACATTCTTAATATTTAACACTGACCTGATTTTTGATATACCCCTTAAGGGTATCCATTCATAATTGTCACTGCACACATTAGCATTTACACCACACATACAATATAACATAAACCCGGAAAACAGTGGGTTAATCACACACCTTACTATTTAGCGAAATCCTTAGCTACTTGAATTTAACACGATCCCGAAACTTCCTTATGCCTGTCGATTTACCCTTAAAAACCAAAATACACAATCGGTCATCACTTATACCAAATATGGCCTATGTAGCAAATATAACATTTGGCCCATATAGCAATTATAACATTTTGGCCCATAAAGGGTATTTTCGTAGTTTGGCCCATAGGGACATTTCGTAATTCAGCCCATTAGGGCATTTTCGTAATTCAGTAATCGTACCCACTAAGGGTAATTCGATAATTTACTCTCTAAGGATAATTCGGTAATTTACCCTACAAGGGTAATTCGGTAATTTCATATTTAATGGTGTTTTCGAAGATTCACTATCGCCTCGAGTGATACAGAACTCTATTTGGGTCTCTACGAAACTATTGGGTCAAAAATCCATTTTAAGCCCAAACGAGGTAATTTCGCAACTAAAACTTAACTAGTAATTTGGGGCATACAAATTTAAACTGTCCATTTGCGTCATACTGACTAAATTAGCTATAATTCGAGTTAGAAAACTCGAAATCTAGATCCGTAAAATTTCCTTGAAACTAGACTCATGTATCTTCTTACTGAAATTTTTCCAGAATTTTTGACCTAGCCATTTAGTACAGTTTATTCCTTAAAGTTTCCCTTGTTTCACTGTCCAATGATTCTGACCTCTCTTAACTTAATTTCAAATATCTCACTGTACGGTTTTCATATACTGTTCCAACTTGTTTCTCTTGAAAATAGACTCACTAAGGAATCCATACATGTAAATTATAACCCATAATTCATTTTGTACAATTTTATATGATTTTTCCAAAACAGATCAGTGAACCCCGAAGTTAATCAGAACCAGTCTCACTAAAATCAAGATATCTCAGAATGTAAAATTCTTTTCCTTCTCTATTTCTTCCATATTAAAATAGACACAGTAAGCTTTAATTTGATATCTTATTCACTTTCTAATTCCTTTCCTCCTATTTTTAGTGATTTTTCAAAAACACGTCACTGCTTCTAGTCGAAACTGTTTTATTACAAAACATGATTATCACTACCATCAAACGCACGTCCGAGTGATCACGGATACCGGTTATCAATTTTCTTTGATATTTATACCGAATCACAGAATATTTCATGTAAAATTTCAGAGAGATGTGAGAATTTCTCACCATTTCAAACATATATTCGGAAGAGTATGAGATTACATACCTTATTCGGAATCCGTAACGCGATGCTCTCCGCGGCACCAAAAATCCGAGTCACTTATAACGAGGGATAGGTTTTCGATTGAACCTTTGATAAAGTACTTCGAGACCTTGCAACCAGCATAAACTCTCTCATGGCAAGTCCCTAGACTCTCAACCATATTACAAACTAGTCCCCTCATTAGCTAGCTTAAGCTTTGGGGCTCCAAAAATACAAAAATTATCAACTAAAGTCATCAAATCACTTACTTGCTAAAGGATTTGTTTGCTGAAATTTTTGAGCTCTCCAACCCTTGTTTGCTACCAATTCTAGGTGGTGATGAAGAGAAGAAAAGATGATACTTCTCTTTTCTTTATTTTCATAACCCTTTTTTCTTTTTTTATCTCTTCTTTCTTTCTTTTTTTTTATCTCTTTTTTTTATCCACCTACTCCACTCTCCAAATTCTTTTATTTCTTTTATTTCCTTTTTTTTTTCTTTTTCCTTATTTTCCTCCTTACCATACTTTTCCACAATTTAATAAGCCCACCTTACCATAATTTAAAAATCCAATTTTGCCATATTTACAAGCTTGGCCGAAATTTAGGGAAATAGTACAAAAATAATAGTCAAAATTTGCACACAATGGGATTTGAACCTCTTCCCTCAAGGTACTTCACTTGATGCCATAACCTCCTTGCCATATGCTCATTTATGCTAGCAATTTACTCTTTTATTTCCATAAGCCTTGATGCCACTTTCTATCTCTCCTTATTAGGCTTAAATACAAAATTTTACTAAGGCCCAACTTGAACTCTAAACTTCATAGAATCCGGTAACTTTCTAAAATCATCTTCTTAATAAGTCCAACTTGAAATAATGTCATTCTCTTGTTCTCAAAAATATTAAACACTCCTATGCCCAAGGCCCATTGGGCCCATTCCTACTAGGCCCAATTTCGGGATGTTACATTTTTTGCTATAATAGTGGACGGTAACATGCCACTTATGTTTATGATATTTTTTTTAGGTTATAATGGATAGTGGAGATTAGATAAATATTATATGTATTTTATAATAAAAGAAAAGAAGTAAGTGACCTTGTTATTTTCACCATCTTCTACCTCTTGCCGAAATCAGCAAAGGAGAAAAGAAAATTTTGGGTTGAAAATTTTGGTCATATTGAGCTTGGTCAAGGTAATTATTTAGCTTGATTTTTTTAAAAATAATTCTTGTATTTTTTTAAGTTGTTATTTTGAGCTTAATCTAGCCCATGTAGTATTTTAAATTTTGGTTGGGTTTTTTCGTGAGACACCATGGAAGAAAAGCTTGATGTTTGGGAAATTGTTGATAGAATAGGATATATGAATGCTAGATTAATAAACTTTCTAGCCAAAGGAATTATTTATAAAAATAAAATATTCGAAGGGCCTAAATGGCAAATAGAATGGATGAAACGAATTGCTATAAGGACTAGGAGTATTCGGCCTTCACTATGTATGATTAAATTCTTGATATTTTGTGTTTTGAGTTTTAAGGATTAATTTGTAAACAATGTAAACAGTGGGGGTAAAAATGGAAATTTGTATAATCATGTAATGTGGATTAAATTGAATTGAAATGTAAATGAATGGGTTTAAATTGTAACTTTTTAGATCAAGAACAACAGAAAAAGGAGTTAGATCGGGGAAAAGCTAAACTAAACGAATAGCCGGGACACTCAAATTCATCGCCTCCCGAGGTAAGTTTAAGCAATTGAATTGGAGCGTATTTTACTCTATATCATTTAATGATTTAATTTGTTTACATCATGAGGCCGAATATAATTATGGAATTAGCATGAAATGGCCGATTGTATGACTTGAATTTTCTTGGTGAGGGGTTTTAACATGAATGTATGTAATATAAAATGAATGTGTATAAGGATGAAATGAGAGATTGTAACACCCTAACCCGTATCTATCGCTATATTAGAATTTCAATGCATTACCGATCTAAAGCTGACTCAGAATAAATATTAGTACACATGTCCTTTAAAAATTTCAAAAATTCATGACTAAACATACATCAATTACAATCTACTTATTTCTATTTATATATATATGTATATATCAGTTAATTGATCATTAACATTTCAAGAGACCAGTATACGCATGCTTCACTTATTTTATTAAGCCAATTAATCTATAATCCACACCGAATATGCATATATTCTAACATCACAAAAAGATCTAGATTATACTAATCTCACATTAATTGCCGAACATATATGTATATATATATATATATATATATCCAAACGTATAAATAACCACATTATACATATATGTGACTATTTCGACTAATTTGAGCAATTCAACTTTACCTAACCTATAATACCATTGTTGCATATCATGAGGTGCCATATATCAAATTATACCAACATTCCATTTTATCTCCCTAAAAAAAATATAAACCTTAATTCATTCAAGCCACCTTTTTATAATTCACATACAACACAAAAACATTACACTTTCATACTAAGCAAACATCAAGGCCGAATTCATTCAAGACCAAATCACCATAAATTAGCCATTTTCGTATGGCATAAGTTTACATGCAGTCCATCTAAATTCAATCCAAGATATCTTAGCCTATACATGCCATAATAGTCAAAATTTGTCATTTCAAAAGTGTACCAAAAGGGATGATAGTATGGTGAGCTTCCGAGATGATCCCGAGTGCAAGCCAAGCTTCAAAAAAGAGTTAACTACAAATACAAAACAACCAAATACAAGGTAAGCTTTCATAGCTTAGTATGATTAAGCAATTTGTACATTTATATAAAAATAAACCCATACAATGCTTCATATTTGATTTGTTAATAATGATATCCCTATCAATCCTCACCATTAAAAGGTACTTTAAAGTAGCATATCCACCATGTACATTTGTAATGACTTCCCTAGCTCATCGTTTCATAATTTGCGATTTAGCACAACTATCATAGGATCTCAAATTTTCCTACTTACATACCAAGCCATTAAAATCTCATGATAATAGGTATAACACGTACATTTAATAAGTATTTCCTTTCTTGACTTAACTGTTCGAACATAACAAGTAACAATATACTTACTTATATATATATCCATATACTTTATATCACAGTTAATAGAGAATATCTATCAAATTTCATACCTGTACACTTGGTAATACGATTTAGTAACGTATCGCTCACATAGAGCAGTTTCTTAATCATACACACACATAGTGCTTAAAATAATTTATCATGCATTCGCATATAAAATTTCATATACAAATCCAATCGACCACAATTTCACCCATAGGCATATTCCTATATGAATAATATTTATGCTTAAGCAATCAAATTTTATTTTGCATTCGGCTTACGCAATATCAAATCACCCACAAACCCTTTAATCTATTTTCATTCATCTATTTCACTATTTCACCTAATTAAAGGTATCAACAACATGTAAATACACATTTATGCCATTACCTTAACATCCAAATATCCATACATTCGGTTAAACACACCAAAACCATATATACATTCGGTTATACACATTTTATACACTTACTATCATTCGATACAAAGCATATGATAAGGTATAACATTCAATTTAACGTCAATTGCTTATATCATACCTCGGATATCAACGAGTTCAACTTTCCGGTTAATAAACGGCTTAACACTTTGTATTGGTGATTTGAATATGTGGATTGAAATGTATGTTCGATAGTGGGTTAAAGATGCATGTTTGGGTGAGTAGCATATGTGTTTCATAGAATGCATATGTGTTAATTACTTATTCGATAAATTCATTAGACATAGCCTTATAAAAATGATTTGCCTATTAATATGTATTTTACATAGTGATGATTCTGTTTGGGTGCATTATTTTGGATTGGTCCAGTAATGCCCGTAACCATAATCCGGCGACGGATACGAGTTAGGGGTGTTACATTGTGCGCAACCGAACTGCCTCAAAACTCGACCTCCATCGTGCCACTCAACTATATGAAAATGAATTAACAGCACATTTGACACGAATAGCTGTTGCTGCTCGATAACCCACGATGGTATGAGCGGTGCGATATTTTTCTCATTATATGGCATTCATATAAACTGCAAAATAAAGACAACACGTTATTTTTTTTCTTTTGCAATTATTGTATTTAAAAAAGAAATATTCGGAATCATATTTTACGTCATCCCCAGAACGAGTCTCTATAATCATACGGTACATCGGTACGGTGAACGATCGCCCGATTCCCAGTACAGTTGCCCATCTAAAAATAGAAAAATTATCAAATTATTTTTCCCACACAAAAAATAAGTATATCATAGTATAAAAAAAAGATGGCAAAATTAAACTATATATTTACCTATTAACGAGTGGCCAAACATACGGTTGGTGGCTCACTAATGCAAGAAACGACATTCGGTATAATGCCCAAGACTGCAGTAGAAGGCAGCAATCGCCCATTGTTTTCGTAGAAAGCTTTGTCGCTCGACAAAGCTCCCGATATAAGCATGCCAACACTGCAGAGCCCCAACTAAATCTTCTGGCAAGCTCGAGATCCTCTAATAAGGGGAGATACATTATTGAGACTCTATTTTGATTGACGTCCGGCAAAAGTATCCCACCTATCAGTTGAAGAATGAACGCTCTTGCAGCGTAGATAATGTCCATCTGCATTGGACTGCTCGGAAGATGCTGGAAGTTTTTCTTTTAACCAATTAAATTTAATATGGGTTAAGCATCCCTCCTCATTGTTCGGAGGCACTCTTCCAAGTAACCACTCGCAGGTGGCCCACGGATCGGGCACTCCTCCAAGCCCGGTTACTACTTTGCCGTCTATAGACAGAATGTAATATTTACCTCCCCACATGGGAGGTGGAACGTATGTGTCTCCGGTCGCCATCTTTCAACTAATGCCGATATTAAATCAGCTCGTAACTCAGATATTTGAATGTACGCGGCAACCCCAAAACCCGCAACATTCAAATACAGTATAACTATTTGATCGAGAAAATAACCGGGATCATGCAATCAGGGTCGCACAATTCTGTATAAGTCACGCGTTTATAGTAAATATATAATGTTATATTTCTCGTTTTAAAAATAATTTAAAAGAATATTAAAATTAAATAATACATTTTATTTCTCGTTTACCTTATCCACATTGCTTGCAATTGGAGGTGTTCATGGGCCGGGTGGCCCAGCCTGGCCCGAAGGCTCGACCAAAATTTGGGAGGGTTTGACCAAAAATATAAGCCCGAAAAATAGGCTTGGACAAAAAATAAGGCTCGTTTAAAAATGGGTTGGGCCTCGGGTAAGGTATTTTTGGCCCGGGCCCGGCCCGGCATGAATTCACTAAATGACAAAAAAATTGCTATTTTTTTTATTTTTGAATGTTATTTTCTTGTTGTTTTCTCCCTATTTTGCTACCATATTACTATTATGTTGCTACTATTTTGTTGTTATTGACTGAATATTGTATAAAACTTATTTTATTGTTAATTTTGTTATTATTTTAAAGGCATTTGTTAATTTTATTTTTATTTTAGAGGTATTTGCTTGTTAAGTTATATCTATCTTAGTGTTATTTAAGTCTACATATTTTTTTAAAATATATTTTCAATTTGTTGGGAAATATTTATTTTGATTTTTTAATATTTTTGATGTATTATATATATATACATTTAAAAATTATATAAAAATTATATAAAAATATTTATTTTTGATGTATTATATACCAATCCTCTGCAGTACAAACTAAAGACACCAATCAACGAGGAAGAGGACGAGGACATTCCTAATGATGTCCCACCACCATCAGAGGAGGCAACGAATTCAAGCCAGCATCCATACCGAGCAACATCATTAGCAGACATCTCTGCTCGACTTGATCAGTTTGAGACACATTTCGCTCAGCGCTTTGACGGATTAGAGGCGACGCTCCAACAAATATGCCAGCATCTAAACATTTCATCATCAGCACCACCACCGGACCCAACCATGGATGAGGACCTCTGAGTCCTTTTAATTTGTTTTATTTTCTTCCTTTCTTTTCAAGACTTTATTTTATGCTACTTAAATTTGAACTTTTATTATTATTACAAATTTTTATCATTGGATATTCAATCATTCAAGCATCCCTAACATCATATCTCTTCATCGAAAAGATCATTAACAAGTGACTTTGCAGAATAAATCATTTATTCCACCGACACAAAAACACAATTAGGCAAAATGCAAAGTCACCTGATGCTACACACTGTCCACATCCTCAAGGATCTCGTTAGAAAACTTAGGGAGTATTCTATCCCCTCCCTTTTGATTTTAAATATAAATGCATTATCTATCTTTGTACATTGAGGACAATGTACATATTAAGTGTGGGGGGTAAAAGGACCTAACTTTTTGCATTATTTTCAAATCCCTGAGGGTAAAAGTGGAATAAAAGTACCAAATTTTTATCATTATTCTCAAATCCCCGATTTAGTCTTATTTTTATGCAAAGTTGTCATATTACTAATTAGGATGAAATTTCTAATGATTTGTGATGATTATTGACATGTTTTAAAATAAGTCATAGTTAATTATACATTGATGTTTAATTTAAAGAATACTAGAGAATCAAGCATGATAAGTCTGTTTTTCAGGAATTAAAATTTTTGCTAGGTTGTTGACCTAAATTTAAAAACTACCTTAAAATTTAAAATTCATAAGGATGGTGTCAAAACACCCATAATTTTTGTGAGTATTTGAACCTTATAGAGCAGTGCTCATTTTTTGATTGAGTGTGTCAACCATGAACTGTTATTCTAGAACTTGCCTCGTTTTTACATATCAAGACCACAGTTATGAATTGATATACAGAGATGATAAAGGCACCTAGGTTTTAACCCACTAATTTCACTAAATAGTCCACCTTTATAATTAACCCCTAGTGAACCCCGTTGATCCTAACAAACTCTTTTCATTGATTTACCTACTAATATTAACTCAAAACCCTTGTATTTATTATCACCCTTTCTTTTGACTACCCATTAATCGAGACTTGATTTCATCAGTTACCGAAGTTTATTATTCTGATAGTTAAATTTATCATATATTATTAGTTTGTTCTTTAAAAAAAACCTCAAGGTATTCAATATTAATAGTGTGAAAAGAGAGCTTACACAATCAAAGTTTGCAAAAAAAAAAAAAGAAGAAAAAAAGCTCGTATTAGTAGAATTATTACTTTTCAGTTAATAAAGTTTCGAAAAAAATTTTAGGTAGGTACTTGTCAATTTAATCTCGATTCTTACCCTCTAATTTCAGCCTATGACCACACCTTTTACCCTAGCCCCGTTACAACCCTAACAAAGACCTTTTGATCTGTTTGTCATCTCATATTACAGTGGTGGAGATTTGATTTTCAGGCAAGCCTATGGGATTAACTTTTCAGGTTCGACTTATGAGCGATCTTTTTCTGAACCTTAAACACTTTAAAGAGATTTGAGTGAATCCTAAGTGACGATATCAATCCTTGTCGATTTTGAATTAAAAAGGTAGTTATTTAAAAGAGGAAAGACACATATGTTTCGAGGTACAAAATTATGACTTATCTTTTGAATCCTTAGGACGCTTTGAATCAAATTATCCATGTATGAATTCTCTATGAATTAGGATAAGACATTGTTAATAAGAATTATAGATCATGGAAAGTTCGTTTTAATTGTAAGTTAAGAATTTTGCTTAAGGACAAGCAAAAGCGTAAGTGTGAGGGTATTTGATAAACTGTAAAAGTAACATATATTAATCCCACATTTAGTATGCTTTTGGATGATTTATTCCTTGTTTTATATAAAAAGGTGCTTTTAATTCTTTCTTTTCATGTCTTATACCCAGGAAAGCACCCAAGGATGAAAAAAACACAAAACGAGCCTAAAACGGAGTAAAGGGGCCTTAGCACGAAATTGACACGGCCTGGCCCAAAGCACACACGGCCGTGCCTCGACGAACACCTAAAGCACGGCCTCAACTCCGTCACACACGGTCGTGCCTCAAGAGAAATTCGAACACGGTCAGGTCTCGATCTACACGGGCGTGTGCCATAGCTGTGCCTCTGTCGCTGGAAAGAACAATTTCAGTCGGAAAAGGATACTTAGAGAGAAAGAATCGCGTTCTAAGAGCCTATATATATATATATCCCCCAAGTACCACCTTTGAAGGAGAGCGAAAGCTAGGCCAAGGAGCCAAGCCGAGAAGGTCAAAGTTAGGGAATAACGCGAGGATAGCCAGTTGATCCATCCCAAGAAGCCGGAGTTATACTCAAGACGACGAAATTCTCCTTCAATTCCTTCAGGGGGTTTTAGGGTTTTCTTATGTTTTGTTTTATCTTTTCTCTTGCGATATTTTGTTTATTCATTATGAACTAAACCCCTCAGATACCTGAAGGGGATGAAACCTAGATGGATTTTGTTATTTGATTTTTAAGTTATATGATAAATTACTTAGTTTGTTCTTAATTATGTTGCTTAACCCGAATCTAATGTGCTTAGGTGGAGGAGGAATAGACCCTGCCTAAGAGGAGATCTAACATAATTAAGCGGAGTTGATCAAACGCCTAGAGATAGGGTTACGAGATTTTACCGGATTAAGGTGAAACCTAATATGGAAGTCCATTGATTGATTTACTGCTATCTACGGGGTTATTATAAGCGAACGAGAGTTCCACTAATTAGCCTAGGGTTAGACGTTATTCGCCTCAAGAAAGGGTTTAATATAGGTTAGGGAGTCTCACGGATCAAGCTAAGTAAAAGAAATCATATAATTTAGGGTTAGATAATAAGTGAAGTCTAGGTGGATTTTTCCCGAAGGTATCGTCGAAATCAACTGAGTTTTCCTTCAAAGTCATTCTCCAATTCGTCTTCTTGTCTTTGTGTTCTTAGTTTAGTTGTCGTCAATTTAGTTTAAAATAAATCTTCACTCTAACTTTAAGGCTAAATAATAAAAAGAAAGTGAGTATTAATACTTCTAATTCCTTTGGGTTCGATAACCGGTCTTGCCTAAGCTATACTACTGTTCGATAGGTACACTTGCCTTAATATCGTTGTCAGAGTTAGTCTCCAGGTTTGATCATTCTTTTATAAATATTTAAAGCTCTGATTTGCAGCGATCACCGCGTACATTCAAAT
Source organism: Gossypium australe (assembly GCA_005393395.2). Taxonomy (NCBI): domain Eukaryota; kingdom Viridiplantae; phylum Streptophyta; class Magnoliopsida; order Malvales; family Malvaceae; genus Gossypium; species Gossypium australe. The sequence goes on along the minus strand of CM016620.1, from coordinate 4,736,756 downwards.
ATCTGAGCTAAGGGCCGATTTATATCGGCATTAGTTGAAATATAGCAACCGAAGACACATATGTTCCACCTCCCGTGTGGGGAGGTAAATATTACATTCTATTTATAGACGGCGAAACAGTGGCCGGGCTTGGAGGAGTGCCCGATCCGTGGGCCACTTGCGAGCGGTTACTTGGAAGAGTGCCCTCGAACAATGAGGAAGGACGCTTAACCCATATTAAATTTAATTGGTTAAAAAAACTTCCAACATATTCTGAGTAGTCCAATGCAGATGGACATTATCTACGTTGCAAGAGCGCTCATTCTGGGGATGGCGTAAGTATTTCCGAATATTTCTTTTTTAAAAACAATCATTGCAAAAGAAAAAAAATGTGTTGTCATTATTTTGCAGTTTATATGGACGCCATATAATGAGGAAAACATCGCCCCGCTAATACCATCATCGGTTATCGAGCAGCAACAGCTATTCGTGTTAAATGTGCCGTTAATTCATTTCTATATAGTCGAGTGGCACGGCGGAGGTCGGGTTTTGAGGCAGTTTGGTTGCGCATAACCTACCCCGAACCCTCCCGTCGATATCAAAGAAGTCTACGGAATGGACAAAGAAGGTTCGGGTTGGAACGTTTTAAATTGGGCATAAAAACATGAACCGTATATATTTCTGTGGAATCAACGACATTCGAGGCGTCCCCTACTGTATGTCTTAGAGGGTTCTCTCCTAAGCCCAAATACGCAGCATCGAATATGGCACACGGGAAACCCTTTATATTCCAAAGTCAGTACATGCTGATCCAAAGAGACGCGCAACCTGAATCTTCTCGATGGCAACCAAGGAACGTACAACTACGTAACAACCGAGTTCTGCCATTTGGGAACATCGAGTCTGATTCTGCCTCGAGGCCCAATATGAAGAATTCAGCTCATCAGCACAGAACATGGATCCAACTTCGCTGCATCAATTTCCTTCATCCTTCAAAGAAATTTTTGGTGACAACGAGCCTCAACACACGACACGATTCAGATCATCCTCATACCACCCGAAGTTCCATCCCGAAGCATGTACACCCACCACTGAGGATATTTTCCCTTCTGCACCTCCGGTCTCGCAATATAATTTAACTCCCGATTATAATGTATATGATTATTCTACCATTCTAAGTACACCGGACGCCGGATCGAGCAATTATCAAATGCCTGAGCAAGGTGCACTGCATCGCCAACGGAGCAAGTTGTTGATTGAATGGAAAGAGATGACTTTGGAAGAAGCTTTATGGGAAAATTATGATTTCCTTGTTAAACAATTTCCATCCTTTCACCTCGAGGACAAGTTGTCTTACGAAGGGGGAAGTATTGATACAACTCCCCTACAAGTATACTCAAGGAGAAAATCTAATGCACGTGGAAATAATATGGAAAAAGTCACATTTAGTTAGTTAGCTAAAATCATGGAACCAACTTGGTTACACTAATTTGAAATTAGGAACCACTTTGGCTGTTATAGATTATGTTCCTTTATTTAAGCTTATTAGTTGAGTTTAATACCTTAGATTGTTAGTAAAAATAACCTAGGAAACTCTTAAGTAAGAGAGGATTTTTTTTTTTTGAAAAGTATTATTAAGAGAGGATTTTTTTTTTTTTTTTGAAAAGTATTATTTGAGTGAGTAGTCCATCTCGAATCGGACTAATCTTACAAGTAAATTTTCAATTCTTGATTTTCTATTTTATCACCTCAGTATTTCTCTTTATTTACTATCCCTATCATTTTCATAAGTTAGTTTTCATGTATTACTAAGCTTGGCATTGATGAGTTATGAAGCCTCATCACGAGTTATCAAAGATTAGCCCACAACATCAACTTTAAAATACCTAAAATCATACAAGAACAATCTTAAAGGAGCATGACCATAAACTATTAGAAATAAGGATATATAGAAGCTGTATAGAAGAAAGTGTCATAGTAAAACTCTATCTAAAGAAAATAGCCAACCCACTATTTAGGTTGCCCCATTGCAAAGCAATGTTAATACATCATGATTGTATCGATGTGGGGTGGTAGGCAAATGAGGGCTAAGTTTGTTCCACAAATACGAAAGAGTTCCTTCAAAAAATTATTAGTAAAAATAACATCTTGGTCACTAACAGTGGATTCAAATAAACTATTTGATCAAAGAGAATTCAAGCCACAAAAACAACATTATAAGGATAAAAAAGGGTAATAAAATAAGCATATTAGGAAAAATATTCAACCACGACAAAGAGATCAATCTACTCTAACAGAGAATGTGTTGCGTGCATATGTCACGAACTTTGTTCCATGGCCAATAAAATAAGCACAACCAAACATAGGAACCAAGTTCAAATTCAACATCATAATGCCCTTCCTCATAAGTTAGTTTTCATGTATTGCTAAGCTTGCCATTGATGAGTTATGAAGCCTCATCACGAGTTATCAATGATTAACCCACAAGATCAACTTTAAAATACCTAAAATCATACAAGAATAATCTTAAAGGAGTATGATCATAAACTATTGAAAATGGAGATATGTAGAAGTTGTATGGAAGAAATTGTTATAGCAAAACTCTACCCAAAGAACCTAGTAAACCCACTACTTAGGTTGCTCCATTGCAAAGCAATTTAAATACATCACAATTGTAAAATTGATTAACTCTAATTTAACCATCGATGTGAGGTGGTAGGCAAAGGAAAAGGCTAACTTTGTTCCACAAATACGAAAGAGTTCTTTCCAAAAATTATTAGTAAAAATAACATCTTGGTCACTAACAATGGATTCAAACAGTATGCAAACAAACTATTTAGTCAAAGAGAATTCAAGCCACAGAAACAACATTATAAGGATGAAAGAAGGTAATAAAATGAGCATAATAGGAAAAATAATCAACCTCCACAAAGAGAGATATTTTCCCAAGAGATTTGGGTAGCCTATCAATAAAGTAACTTTCCTATCTAGTATCTTTACTTGATAGTCATGCCTTACGATGAGAACTATACGATCTTGAGATCTTCAAGTTTCTGTATTAACAAGTCAACAAAAAGATAATCACCTGTACGGGATGTGCTTATGAGTTTGAAGATCGCTATACTTCTTCGCAAGACCATAGTCAATGATATAAAATACTTGTAGTAACAGTAATGAAAAACTGATATCAGAATATTTCATACTTTTCAAGTGTGACAAAGTCCTATACGTAGAAATGAAATAATATTTTTATCCTGACCAGAAATTCAAATTTGAAAGTTGCCGTGCAAGCAGTATAATGAGTTATGTATGTGCATGTTATGTTTGCCAAAAAAATATAATACACGACAACTTTAAATACCTGATTTGCCTTGCATCCTAGGCCCATCAAGAAGTTGCCAGGCTTTATGTCACGGTGAAGAAAGCCTCTTGAATGCATATATTCTACTCTATTAATCTGAAGAAAAAAAAAACGTTGAAAAGGGAGAATATTATGAAAAAACTGAACTGAATCTTCATCATGAAACGAATGTCATACTTACTAACTGATAGCAAGCATCAACAGCGTCTTTAACGAAAGTTTCCGGTTGAACAAATCTTCCAAACTAGGTCCAAGAAGGTCAATTACCATAACATTGTAATCTGCCTCAATTCCGAACCACTTAAGGCGTGGAATACCCGTTGTATCAAGGGGAACCCTCAACAAGTTATTTAAGGATAAAAATAATTGCTTTCTAAAAATTTATCCAAAAAACCTAGCAATATTATTTCAAGATAAGACGTCAACCTGCTAGCTTGACCAGGAAAAAAAAGAGTTAGTAATTTGTTCAACAAATTGTTTAAAGACTAAGTTGATAGTGCGATAATCATGTGAAGGAAAGAAGGCCAGCTATTCACTTTCTAAACCAACCACCACCAAGAGCAATCGTAAATTGATTGAAGACTGGTTTATGAATATATAAATCAAAGAAATCATGGCTTCCACAGAGCTTGCATGTTTTTCTCTCTTTTTTTCCCTTTCACATAATGGCATTAATGGAACTGCAGTGGACAAAGGCTACCAGAGAAGACCATAGTCAAGTTAGGAGAGTGAAGCACAAACATAGACTTACTTCCTCCTTGAAGAAGCATATACAATTTTGACTCGTAATGAAGCTGTGGATGCTTGGTCTTTGCAGATTCCTGCAAAAAGGAAGAAAGAAACAAAGGGTCAAATCAGAAAATAAAATTAATGTTTTGTGCCCATCACTGTTATAATGATTAGGAGTAGGAAATTTTCATTCTCTTCACAATCACATCTAAAATGATACATTCTAACATGTAAAGATCACCAGAACACTTCATTTCAAAGAGGCAAAAAAGAATAAACTTCAGATTGGGAACACTTGTCAATTAGTATAAATTTGTGTAGAATTAGAAAACACTTTTTTCCCCTTCTTAGAATGGAAATCACCAATAACAAATTGTCCTCCCCTTTATATGCTTCAATGAAGAACCATATAAAGCTAAAACAAGGCTGGATATATGAAAACATTCTCTTGAAAAAAATAAGCTTTCCTTTTTTTTTGGTCGGTCCAAAATTTAATGCATTTAAAGTCCAAAGCAAGGATAAGCCAAAAAAATAATAATAATAAAGCTTGGTTTATTTATAGGAATTCAAGGATCCAAAATCATCATTATAAATACCAAAGCTAGAAGCAGACCAACAAAAGCACTACCAAAAACACGTTCTCAAGAAAAGATCACCATACCAGTTTGACAGCAACTTCCTCTTTAGTTTGCACATTTACCCCTTCAACAGAAACCCCCAAAAAGATTAGGAAAAGAAAAGCACAAAGCTGACAAAGAACTAAAGAAACAATACATATTTTCCATTAATAAGAAAAGGGAAGAAAGCCATCACAGGGCTTTGGGGATACCATACCTAAATAAAGCTCTCCAAAAGAGCCACTCCCAATCTTTCTTCCAAGCTTGAACTTACCACCAATCACGTTATCCATTCTCAAGCCAAACAAAAACAAAACACTATCTTCAAAGCTAAGGGATTTACTAAATTGACAACTCCAAGCCTCCAACAGATCAACAAAAAAAAAGGGGAGGCTGAGGTTTTGACCAAAAGAAGAAGAAAAATGAAATCTTTTGAAGAAAAAAAGCTAAAAAATCGAAGGGAAAAATTAGAGAGGAAGCCGATGATTCAACTGCCAAATCCAAACGTCAAATTATATAGAATAACGGTTGAAAAATCAGAAATGGCTGGAAATAATAAAACAGATTTTTTTTGGGGGGGGGGATAAAAATAAAAACCAGAAAACAGTAAAGAAATGATTTCCAGGTGTTTAACCATGAAAATGAAAAGGAAAAAAAAAAAAAACAAAAAGTAAGAGAAGGAGCTAGCATCTAAATTATGTCCAGAGAACTGATCATTATTACTATACATATAATATTGCCTTAAACTTAACAGAAAGAAGGAATCAAGAATATAATCAGCAAAACATAAATCATAGGCATGTCAAAAGGAAAATTAAATTAAATACCTGCTTTCACTGTCAGATACAGAGAAACTTTCAGAGACTTTTTTAATAGTTTTTTTTATAATATTGAAATTAAAGCATGAATTTTGCGTTTTTATAATATTTAACACGCATAAACCAGTACTAATGAACAGAAAACTTGACATTCCATGGAGAAATAAGTTCAACAACATCCTCTGGTTTGAGTATGTGTGTATGTGTGCGAAAGAGTAACAGAATACATAACCACAATGATGATAACTAACCTTCTCTTATAAACAAGTCTCGAAAAAGCCTCTTCAATTAGGAATAATCGGGTTTATCTTCCAACCGCAAAGAGAGAAAAACTCAGATGGATATGACTTACAGAGCACCTATTTAACACGCATAAACCAGTACTAATGAACAACGAAGCAAGAGTGATATCATAAAAATTAAATTTCTCAAAGGGGATAAGGATGGGGCAAGTAAACATACCTCTATAGAAGTCGACACTTTCTTTTCGCTAATCTTATCATATTAGCCCCTGCCAGGGAAGGCTGAAGCAAAGAAATGGTACAAACTGAATCAAATTCAAAATCAATGCGAAGGAAAACTAAGAACAAAGATTCAGCAACAAGAAAACAATATAGAACCATGAATGAAATGAGCATGGGGTGATCATATACACAACCTTCCTCTCAGGCTGAAGAGGTTTAGGGGTAAAGAAGAAACTGAGTGCGGCTTAGAAACTGATATAAATCAAGAAGAAAAGAACAAGGGGAGTTTTCCAACGGATATAAAATTTGAATTGAAGATTTGAAACTTCGAATATTTGATTTGAAGATCTTCGAATATTTGAATTGAAGATTTGAAACTTTGAATAGTTGATTTGAAGATTTGAAACTTTGAATATTAGAGAATATATTAAATATGGGAAGTATATAATAAAATTTTTATATTTTTAAAAGTTGATGTTGTAATTAGATTTGTTCATGAGTTAGTTTGACTTCCAAGCTCGAAGGTCTGTCCGAAATTTAAGACTGGTTGGGCAAAAAAATTAGACCTGTTTAAAATATGTTAAGCTCGAGTTTGAACATTCAATGCTTGAGCCCGGCTCGGCCCAGCCTATTTTTAAATTTATAATACTTTATATTATATAATTTAGAACATATTAAAAAATAAACATATACTAAATATATAATGTCACTCTAATGTAAACATTAAAATAATGTAAAAAATTATTAAATATTAAAATAATATAATATAAATATTTTTAAAAAATTAAAAAATAATATAGGCGGGCCTAAAATGAGTTTTGGTTAGTCTTTTTGCAAATATGGATAAGTTTTGGCAAAATTTTAATCCCATATTTTGGGTTAGGCCAAGCTTGAGCAAATATAAAATATGTTAATATCATATTTAGAGCAAACCTAAACCCAGTCCATGAGTACCTCTAATTATAACATTATATTATTGAAGATTAAAATTGATATATTTTAAGATTATCCTAATATACTCTATTCATTTAAATAAAAGATTTTTATTTAAATAATAATGAAAAATAAGCTTTTTGACTAAAATAGTATAAAAAAGAATTATTTACTAAAATAATACACCAATTTTTATTTATCAAAATTACTTTTTTTTTCAACTCAAAATTGTTTTTTTAATGTGGCAACACCAAATAGTCATTTAAGAAATTATGAATTTTTTATTTAACTAAATTATTTTTAAAATGGTAAAACAAAGAAAGTGGGACTTCTTACGTTTTTTCATTATTTTATCTCACCCTTCAAATTTTTAATTTTTCATTGTTTTAAATTTTGGTAAATTAAAAAGATATAATAATTCATTTGGTCCTTAAACTTTACAAAAAAGAAAATAATTTTAGTATTTAAATTAATTTTTCGTCTCCTTTAGCACTTTAAATTTGTATTGTTTGTAAAATTACTCTAAAATAAATGAAAAGTTAATGTTTGTTAATTTTGCTGAAATGACATCCAAAAAATAGTCCACTTGTTTGCCATGCCACATAGTAGTCGATCCGGTTTGGATATTGCCAGTTCAGTCCAGGCCTAATGACGGCCCGACCAATTTTTTGGTTTCGGTCTCTGTTTTGAGCTCACGAGTCCAATTTTCGATCTCAGTTCTAAATTTCAAGTTCAATTACCTATTGGGCCAATTGTTTGACTTAAATTTTAATTTCTAAAAATATCATATTTATTTTAATTAATTTAATTTGAATCTTTGAAATTTTGAATAGGGATAGTAAGGAAAATTATTTGTTTGACCCGGCCCATGAGTACCTCTAGTTGAAACATTATATTATTGAGGCTTAAAATTTATATATTTTAAAATTATCCTAATATAAGCTATTCTCTTGGATAAAATATTTTTTGTTTAAATAATAATGAAAATTAAGCTTTTTGACTAAAATAATATATAAAAAGAATTATTTACTAAAATAATACACAAACTTTTTTATTGATCAAAATTATTTTTTTTGTTCAACCCAATTTTTTTTTAATGTGCCAACACCAAATTGCCATTCAGGAAGTTGTGGATTTTTTATTTTACTAAATTATTTTTAAAATGGTAAAAAAGAGAAAGTGGCATTTAAAACAGTTTGGGACTAATTTAAAAAAATTCATAAAATTTAGGAAAAAAGTGAAAAAATTGAAAACATGGGTCACACGGTTGAGTGACATAGCCTAGACCATGTGATAATCGAACAATGGGACACACGGCTGTGTCCCAGCCAGTGTTTTAAACCGTGTAAATCATTGAGTTAGATCACACGGCTGTGTCGCAGGCCGTGCTAGACCGTATAACTCACTGACTTGAAATAATAAGTGACACACAGCCGTGTAGCCAGGCCGTATGTGTCACACGGCCGTGTGACAGCCTATGTGCTTCACAATTTGACCCTAAAAACAAGCCATTTTAAGTCCAAAACTTGCCCAACTATTTATTCCATTTATGCATACATTCAATAGAACAAAACACCTCTCAAATACACATAAACTTACCAAATCAATCAACCTAGTTCTTTTAACCAATATGCCATTCAAAGACGCCTCATTTATGCCAAAACAACTTCATCCAAAACAAGCAATATTGCCATATTCCAAGCACAAAACCTAGTCCATATAACTATCTAATAACGTCAATTATAACTATTCACTTTTCATCGTAAACATACAAAAAGGACCATATATTACAAGTACTTAAAAGTGACCAAATGACTTAAACTTGCCTAAGCATTATAAGTCTAACATACAAAATATATACTCCAAAGACATATTCATACCAAAATGTTCATTAACGTACTAAAAAAAATACCATTAGATGAAGTCCTATACATGCCATTTATAACTTTGACCAAAATAATTCAAAAACTACCGAAATGATTGTAGATACTGTGATAGATCTTCGAAAAGCTTCCAACCGGTCGAGCTTCCAATAATCTACGAAACCAAAGAAAATAACTAGTAAGCAACTAGTACTTAGTAAGCTCGTACAAACTCAAACAAGAACTTACCATTTTTAAACTCAATTTATAAATTATGCACAACATCATTACCATGATCATAGGCTTAGCAAAATCCTAGATAATGAAGTAATATAATATTTATATTAAAAGATTTTTGTAATTAGACACAAGTAAAATTATAATACGGAAAATTCAATCTTTACCAAATACATATAAAGACATTAACAATTAAAAAATCATATAAGATATATACAAATTTAATAAATATTAAAGACAAGGACTAATTCAAGAAAAGATTAAACTACAAATTAAAGATGGAACTAAAACAAATTCTAAAACTAAGGGACATAAATGGAAAATATCCCAAATCACGATGACCTTCCCTCTCCTCGTGAATGGTAGAATTTAGAAGTGAAAGTCACCCAAGATTGTAGGGAATGATATCGGTTTGGCTCGATTCAGTTCTTAGTATTTTATATTAATTTGTTTTAATTTTTTAGATTTATTTTGATAAAATGAATTTTGGTTTGTAGCTTTTTGCTATTATTTGACAAAATTACAAGGTCTTTTTTCATAAATATTTTTAAAAATTAATAATTTCTCAAGAACTTATACATTATTTTTACAATTTTAAAATATAACATATTTATTTTTATATCATAAAAATTAAAATTAATTACATATTAAATAAAAAATAGAATTCGGTTCAGTCGTGGAAACCTACCTTTTTTCAACTTGCATTCTATAAACCGTCCGAATATCTTAATTTGAGTCGATTTTTGGTTTCATCAATTTTTTTACTCAACCCTATGTGGTTGTGCAACTTCCATTTTTTTAACGAGCTCCAAGCGACAATTTGACGATCGGTACAGTTGATTAGTATCCATCAGCAAATAGAAAAACATACATTAAATTCAAGTCGATCTGACAGTCAATGTCAGATGTCAGAGAAAAAAGTTGTTTGAGTTTTGGTTCTCAAATTCGTGATGTCCAAAGTTATTTCATAAAAAAAAAATTGTACTGTAGAAGAAAAGAGAAACTAGAGCTTTTGATTGATGCTATCAGTGTGAACAAAGAAAAAAGATCATATAACATTGATTTTAAGTTTTTAATAGCCCAATTACTTAAATGAACTATTTTGAATAATTCAATGACCAAATTACAATATTTTTCTAGTTATGTGGCCAAAATAAAAACTTACCTACGTTTTAGTGACTGATGGTGTAATTTACCCTTAAAAAACCTTAAATAAAACCTCCAACTCAAACACAAAACTCAATTATGAGATAAAGTCTATTCACTTTACAAAGCTTCATTCTTTACCTGAAGACAAAAAAATATTACCAAAAAGAGAAGGGCAAGTAGAGGCCTTTTCGTATGGCATAAGTTTACATGCAGTCCATCTAAATTCAATCCAAGATATCTTAGCCTATACATGCCATAATAGTCAAAATTTGTCATTTCAAAAGTGCACCAAAAGGGATGATAGTATGGTGAGCTTCCGAGATGATCCCGAGTGCAAGCCAAGCTTCAAAAAAGAGTTAACTACAAATACAAAACAACCAAATACAAGGTAAGCTTTCATAGCTTAGTATGATTAAGCAATTTGTACATTTATATAAAAATAAACCCATACAATACTTCATATTTGATTTGTTAATAATGATATCCCTATCAATCCTCACCATTAAAAGGTACTTTAAAGTAGCATATCCACCATGTACATTTGTAATGACTTCCCTAGCTCATCGTTTCATAATTTGCGATTTAGCACAACTATCATAGGATCTCAAATTTTCCTACTTACATACCAAGCCATTAAAATCTCACGATAATAGGTATAACACTTACATTTAATAAGTATTTCCTTTCTTGACTTAACTGTTCGAACATAACAAGTAACAATATACTTACTTATATATATATATATATATATATATATATCCATATACTTTATATCACAGTTAGTAGAGAATATCTATCAAATTTCATACCTGTACACTTGGTAATACGATTTAGTAACGTATCGCTCACATAGAGCTGTTACTTACACTTCTCGTAACGTATCGCTCACATAGAGCCGTTACTTACACTTCTCGTAATGTATCGCTCACATAGAGCCGTTACTTACACTTCTCGTAACGTATCGCTCACATAGAGCCGTTACTTAATCATACACACACATAGTGCGTAAAATAATTTATCATGCATTCGCATATAAAATTTCATATACAAATCCAATCGACCACAATTTCACCCATAGGCATATTCCTATATGAATAATATTTATGCTTAAGCAATCAAATTTTATTTTGCACTCGGCTTACGCAATATCAAATCACCCACAAACCCTTTAATCTATTTTCATTCATCTATTTCACTATTTCACCTAATTAAAGGTATCAACAACATGTAAATACACATTTATGCCATTACCTTAACATCCAAATATCCATACATTCGGTTAAACACACCAAAACCATATATACATTCGGTTATACACATTTTATACACTTACTATCATTCGATACAAAGCATATGATAAGGTATAACATTTAATTTAACGTCAATTGCTTATATCATACCTCGGATATCAACGAGTTCAACTTCCCGGTTAATCGTTCAGTTTGGTTTTGCCCCGATCTAATCCCACCTCCTTTTGTTCTTGATCTAAGAAACATCAAATAAAGCTTGTTCACATTTAATTCTATTCAATTTAATCCCAAAATTCATAACATTAAAGTTTACTATTTTACCCCTCAATTATTTAAGCTTTACACTTTAGTCCCTATAATTCAAAACACAAAATATCATGAACTTGGCCACCTTCATCAAGGGCCGAATGTTCACCACCCTCCTTCCATCTCATTTCTTCCATTATTTATCCAATTAATCCTTCCCAAAATTCTTTTTATTAAAACCCCCTAATACCCGAAATTCATCTAGAATTCTAAAGAGATTTTAATAATCTAGTTCGTTTACAATATGTACCATTTCAAATCACTAAATCACCACAATTTCCATACACGGTTACAATCAAAATATACCATCAAAACAAAAATTTACAAATGGGCTACTCAATATGCATGACAACAAATCCAAGAACATTGAATTTAACAAAAACAAAGCTTAAATACCAACCTATTTTGAGCATGCACCAACCGAAAATGAAGAGAGCTTGAAGTCTCTTTTTCACCTTCAAAAATTTGGCCACTTCTAAAAAAAGATGAACTCTTTTCTTCTTCTCTTTCTTTTGTTGTTTTTTTTATTATTCCCTTATTTTACTCAAATTATAATATTAATAAAAAAACACCATTAACTAAAGACAATTAAATTTAATATACAAGCTAATGATCATGCCGTCCACTACCATGAAATGTGGAAAATTGACATGCAAATCCTCACTTGAATAAAACAATTCAATTGACTTTTCTAATTCATGCACACTACTTTTACCACTTAAGCTATTTGATCCTTTTTATTAAATTAAACATCCAAACAATTAAATTATACTACCATATTTTTACGCATGCACAATTACTTAACATAGACACCAAATCAATCAAGAAAAATATTTTTCTAATTCAGATTCGTGGTCCCGAGACCACCATTTCGATTAGGGTCGAATTCGGACTGTTACAGAGATGATTGTCTAAGGATGGAAGGTATATGTTATATGCTTAACAAGTGTGCCGAATGTGATAGTATGCATTTGAGTAATTGTGATAATTGTAAATCTATAGTTTTATGAAATCTTTTAATGAAGAGATCGGTTGATTGGGCACTATGTGTGCGAGTTGTAACCGAGCACTGTGTGTGCGAGATCGATTGATTGGGCACTATGTGTGCGAGTTATAACCGAGCACTGTGTGTGCGAGATCGGTTGTTTGGGCACTATATGTGCTAATTGATATACCGAGCACTGTGTGTGCGAAATCGGTTGTATAGCAGTATGAGTGCAGGAATTAGGTAACGGCACTAAGTGTGCGATACGTTACTCGAGTTGCATTATATGTACAGCATTACGGGGCATACAATGATGAACACAAATGAATGGAGACATACAAGAAAAAGGTAGATGGGTAAAGGAGGTATGATAATTGAGTAGCTTGATACTAAGGGTAGGTTATTGAATACATGAAAGTACAGTATTGAGATGTTATTTCCAATCCTTGAGCTTGTTCGAATGGAAAATGATATGCCCGTGTTTGATTTTGAGTTTTATTGAATTAGTGATTGATGACTAGTACATGATATATGTAATGCATTGAGGCTTTTGTTGATATCATATTAAATGGAATTTGATACGTAGAATAATTATCCGTAATTTCCTTAATTACTAAGCTAAGAAAGCTTACTTTAGGTGTTTGTTTGATTAATTTATAGATTTTGCAAGGCTAGCTCACGCTCGGGGATCTCTGTCGAAGTCAAATACACTACCACCAAATTTTGGTATTTTAAGTTACACCTCTTTTGAAGTCGTGGCATGTATAGGCTAAATTTCTCTAATATATTTTGGATGGTACAAATTGTATATAAGCCATGCGAAAATGGCTATACTTCTATGCTTTTGTGTTTTGGTATAACTTACTCATGTTCGATTTTGGTATTATTATTATGGATGTTTGAAATTAATGTAAGACTAGTCTTGAATTTTATTCAAGCTATACGCTATGTGATAGTCGTATGCATAAACTAAATATATTAAGGTCTATAATGCATTTTTGGCCGACAATGTTTCATATGCTACGTGTCATTGAATGATTTGTAGTTTTGAGTAATGACGTCCATGAGGCATGTAACATCCTGGAAAGGGCCTATGCATTTTCAGTCTAACTGTACGAAATGACAAGTCTTAAGCACTATGAATAAATTTTTGATATTTTTGGAAACTCGGAAATGTATGAAAATGAATTGGAAATGAAAAATGAATTGGAAATGAACATTTTTGGAAACCTGGAAATGCATGGACATGAACATTTTTGGAAACCTAGAAATGCATAGACATGAACATTTTTGGAAACTAGGAAATGTAAGGAAATGATTCAAAAATGGAAAGTGAACATTTCTGGAAACTTGGAAATGTAAGAAAATGGCAAGTTTACAGAGCCGATCGAAAATTTTAGGAAACTTGGAAATGACCTAGAAATGTCAAATTTTAAAGTTTAAAATAGGAAATTAGGGCAAGGAGGCCTTAAAAGAAAAAGTTGGAGAAATTTGACACACAAACAGGCTTGGAAAAGTGGCCTGAAGATGCCACTTAGGGCCTCTGGAAATGGCGCCACATGCAAGGGTGTTGAGCCTGAGTTCGAGTCACTTGGGAAGCAAATAAAGAAAGTTTTATTTTTGTTTCTAGAAGCACAAGGAGTGGACGGCAAGGCATCTAGAAAAAAAAAGAGGTTTATCCTCTTTAAAATTCGGCTATTAAGTGATAAATAAGGGATTTTTTTTAGATTTTTAAATTGGATTATTTAGAAGAGATAAATACTGGATTAAATCCTTTTATTTATCATATTAAAAAGATAAAGTTATCAGATAGAGGAGTGGTGGCCAAGTAAGGGACTCCTTAGCTGATAATTTTGCCTATAAAAGGAAGGACTGAGGGCTACTCATCAGTTTGTTTCTTTCTCTGCTCTGCCGAAAATTTCCTGGCAAACTCTCTCTGCCGAATTTTCTTCTCCTCTTTTCTTCTTCTTTTCTCTTCTACTGTCAAGCCGAAACCTCTTTGATTCATGTTTAAGTCTCCATAGCCGAATCTCTATGGCTTCAATCAAGGGTGCTGTCGACTGTGGTGATAAGGTAAGAATAATGGATTCTTGTTGTTTATTCTCTTTCAACCAAGATTTGGGAACTGATTCTTTTGGTTGTCTTTTGGCCGAATATTAAAGGAGGAATTCCGGGATTTCAGATCTAAGGATTTAAGGTAAGAAAAGCATGGTTTAGGCCAGAGGCCAATTGATTTAAGATTATTAAGTGATATGGAAATCAGATCTAACATATGTGTGTAGGGATTTCAACATCTCCATAGCCAAGGGTTACTTTTCGGGATTTGAAATCACAAGGTATGTGTTTAAGATATTCGGCCAAGGCTATTTTAAATATTTAGATTTATTATCAGAAGCCGAAAACTAACCTGTGGAGTAATATAGTGTTTAGCCAAATTCACAATGGAGGAATACAAAGATCCGGCCCTTGATTCTTAAAATCAATTCAGTTACAAGGTAAGTAATACAAATCCTAGTTGTATTTGGAAAAATGGCCGAATGGTCTTTTAAATAGTAAGTGATTAACTTATGTAGGATTTGAGATCTAAATCTGTAATCGGTTCTCTTCGGGATTTTCGAGGACTTCATTAAGCGAATCAGGTGTGTACTCTACACTACTTTGTAATATGAATTATGGTTGCATGTATTAAAATATATGTTAATGAAAATATGAGCATGGCTAAGGTACCATGTTAAGGTACTAAGTACTCAGGTACGTTTCCTACTTCTACTAGGAATATGAAATATGTTTTTCATAACATGAGAATATGATAAGAATGTGAACTATGGTATATTATGCATATTAATGTTTATGGGGCATATGGTTGTATATTGAAAGGGGAAGTGAAAAGTGGTGATTTAAGACCACAGTAATCTAAAAAGTGGTGACTTACGACCACAGTAATTTGAAAAGTGGTGATCTAAGACCACAGTAATCTGAAAAGTGGTTTCCTAAAACCACAGATGCGGAGCCTTAAGCCCGCAAATTGGTGTGTAGCGGAAGGAGGGTCGACTTAGTAGTCCCCACGGTGTGTTTGGCAGGTACGGGGGTGTGTAGCGGATGGACAATTAGGTTTGGGTTTGGGAATGCATCATAACTTGTATTTTATGATTGAATGTATTGTATGCCTGATTCTATTACGATTTAGTGCCACGTACACATTGAGTCTGGTTGACTCACCCGTTGGGGAAATATTTTTTTCAGGTGATGAGCAGTAATGGACCGGGTCGGCAGGAGCTAAAGGTGGCCATGCATCGCAAGGAGAAATTTAAAGACTTGGGCTTTTATTTTACTCAGTACTTAAATTTTATTTTGGGTTTTGATTGATGTAATAAGGCCATGAGGCCCAAGTAGGATTTCTTTATTTCTGTTTAAACTTTTAATTTACTATGTTACGAACTATTTTTGATTAAAGTTCAACTTAAGAATTATTTATTTAAAAATAAACCCTAAACTGTTTTGTCATCGTAATTAAATGATTTCTAAGTAAATAAGTGGGTTTCGATCTAAGCCCAACCCAAAACAATATTTTTCAAAAAATTACACAAATTTTCTCTAAGTAACAAAGAACTTTGAAACCGATTTTCTTAAGGAACATACCAGATCCGGTTCAGGCTCGTGGGCCGGGTGTGGGGTGTTTCAAGGCAAACATTCGATTGTAATATATGTATATGTTAGTTTGAGATTTTAGCAATGGATTAAATATGTTTTATATTTATACATGACTTTTGAAATGGAGATGAATTGGTTTGTTATATCTATATTAAAGAGTAGAATTAATGTACAATGAATGTTGGCATTCGGCAAGGGTTTGTTTTTGCATGGAGTTTACATTATCTTATTGAATGTTCTATACATGTTTGGCTGAGAGTCACAAAGGGTTGAATAAATGTTGAACTAACGAGATATGTGTATGTACATGTACATTAATCAATGCCGAAAAGAGCAAGATTATTAGGTGATAAATAAACGGCTTAACACTTTGTATTGGTGATTTGAATATGTGGATTGAAATGTATGTTCGATAGTGGGTTAAAGATGCATGTTTGGGTGAGTAGCATATGTGTTTCATAGAATGCATATGTGTTAATTACTTATTCGATAAATTCATTAGACATAGCCTTATAAAAATGATTTGCCTATTAATATGTATTTTACATAGTGATGATTCTGTTTGGGTGCATTATTTTGGATTGGTCCAGTAATGCCCGTAACCATAATCCGGCGACGGATACGAGTTAGGGGTGTTACATTGTGCGCAACCAAACTGCCTCAAAACTCGACCTCCATCGTGCCACTCAACTATATGAAAATGAATTAACAGCACATTTGACACGAATAGCTGTTGCTGCTCGATAACCCACGATGGTATAAGCGGTGCAATATTTTCCTCATTATATGGCATTCATATAAACTGCAAAATAAAGACAACACATTATTTTTTTTCTTTTGCAATTATTGTATTTAAAAAAGAAATATTTGGAATCGTATTTTACGCCATCCCCAGAATGAGTCTCTATAATCATACGGTACATCGGTATGGTGAACGATAGCCCGATTCCCAGTACAGTTGCCCATCTAAAAATAGAAAAATTATCAAATTATTTTTCCCACACAAAAAATAAGTATATCATAGTATAAAAAAAAGATGGCAAGCTCGAGATCCTCTAATAAGGGGAGATGCATTATTGAGACTCTATTTTGATTGACGTCCGGCAAAAGTATCCCACCTATCAGTTGAAGAATGAACGCTCTTGCAGCGTAGATAATGTCCATCTGCATTGGACTGCTCGGAAGATGCTGGAAGTTTTTCTTTTAACCAATTAAATTTAATATGGGTTAAGCATCCTTCCTCATTGTTCGGGGGCACTCTTCCAAGTAACCGCTCGCAGGTGGCCCACGGATCGTGCACTCCTCCAAGCCCGGTCACTACTTTGCCGTCTATAGACAAAATGTAATATTTACCTCCCCACACGGGAGGTGGAACGTATGTGTCTCCGGTCGCCATCTTTCAACTAATGCCGATATTAAATCGGCTCGTAACTCAGATATTTGAATGTACGCGGCAACCCCAAAACCCGCAACATTCAAATACGGTATAACTCTTCGATCGAGAAAATAACCGGGATCATGCAACCAGGGTCGCACAATTCTGTATAAGTTACGCGTTTATAGTAAATATATAATGTTATATTTCTCGTTTTAAAAATAATTTAAAGGAATATTAAAATTAAATAATACATTTTATTTCTCGTTTACCTTATGCACATTGCTTACAATTAGAGGTGTTCATGGGCCGGGTGGCCCAGCCCCGCCCGAAGGCCCGACCAAAATTTGGGAGGGTTTGACCAAAAATATAAGACCGAAAAATAGGCTTGGACAAAAAATAAGGCCCGTTTAAAAATGGGTTGGGCCTCGGGTAAGGTATTTTTGGCCTAGGCCCGGCCCGGCCTGAATTCACTAAATGACAAAAAAATTGCTATTTTTTTTATTTTTGAATGTTATTTTCTTGTTGTTTTCTCCCTATTTTTCTACCATATTACTATTATGTTGCTACTATTTTGTTGTTATTGACTGAATATTGTATAAAACTTATTTTATTGTTAATTTTGTTATTATTTTAAAGGCATTTGTTAATTTTATTTTTATTTTAGAGGTATTTGCTTGTTAAGTTATATCTATCTTAGTGTTATTTAAGTCTACATATATTTTTAAAATATATTTTCAATTTGTTGGGAAATATTTATTTTGATTATTTAATATTTTTGATGTATTATATATATATATTTAAAAATTATATAAAAATATTTATTTTTGATGTATTATATACCAATCCTCTGCAGTACAAACTAAAGACACCAATCAACGAGGAAGAGGACGAGGACATTCCTAATGATGTCCCACCACCATCAGAGGAGGCAAAGAATCCAAGCCAGCATCCATACCGAGCAACATCATTGATAAACCACATCACACACAAGGAATAAATAACTAAATATAAAACTTAAATAGTTGTGCTATATAATTATAGTAAAAATAACCTGATTCAGGATTTGACCCGAAATTCGACCTGAAAGACCTATGGTATAAGTAATCCCAGACACTCCATTTGAGGAGAAAGAGACACGCAAAAGGGTCCATGACTTATATTCTTTTTCTCCGGAAAGTTTTTGGTCTCCTTACTCAAAAACCTCCTTCAAGATCATCTTGTCTACCCTTTTTTTTCTCCCGTTGATATTGTGTATCAAGAAGAAGCAAACCTAAAAACACATTAACCATGTGAAGGGTTTTGAGAAAATAACATCATTGAATAACACAGATACTGAATTGAAGGGTTTAGAGATACACACCTAAGGAAACTGAATTCCATTTTCTGTCGATCTAGTCTTGCTGTAGCTTTAACTCAGAGTGTTTAAATTGCATTTCCTCTTTGGTAGCCTTGAAATAGATATGATACTTAGAATCAGAAAGGACTTTAACAATCACACCCCGCCAGCCATCTTCGTACAAAGCATCCATTAAAAAAAAACATAGGACATTTGTTTATGTTAGTGAAAAAGAATAAAGGAGATATATACTCCTTGAAAGTTGTAAATTGAACCTTCTTATGCATCATGTAAAAGGAGCTTGAGATTACCA
This sequence comes from Gossypium australe, assembly GCA_005393395.2. Lineage (NCBI taxonomy): Eukaryota > Viridiplantae > Streptophyta > Magnoliopsida > Malvales > Malvaceae > Gossypium > Gossypium australe. The sequence continues at coordinate 4,717,388 of CM016620.1, read as the reverse complement.
TGGAAGAAAGAATTTGGAGTCGAACTTAGAGACATTAAAGCTTTCAATATGACACTCCCATGCAAAGGAAGGATGGCGTTTACTTCACAGCAAGAGCTTGCTGTTTTTTCAAGTCTGAAAAACAAAATACTTTGCTAACAAGAAGTTTCCTTGGATGGAATGCATCTTATGTTTGGCGTAGCATAGAGAAATACTCAAACAAGGGTGCAAGTGGAGAGTGTCGCAAAGATAGTTGGTTTTTTTAAGGTGCACTCAATGCGTAGGTCTTTTACCACATGATGCAAATTACATAAACTTTTCATTCGGTCAGGTGTTTGCAGAAGCTGTCTTATTTTATCTGTTTTGTATTAAAGGGTTATTTGGTTTCGGGTTGCATTTGTTTCGAGTTGACTTTGCTCTACGTTTTCAGTTTTTGTTAGGTGTTGTGAAATACTTTGCTGCATGGATCTGATTTATGTTGCTGATGAGGTTGTATAATTTTCTCCATTTTCTGCTGTGATCCCTTATTAAATAAATTGTGGTTTGAGGTTATGCTTTGTGGTTGGCCATTCTCAGTTTTTGTGCTCATCTCTTGACTTGGATTGATTGCTCTTTCATGTCATACTGTATTTTATATTAGCATGTGTAATCACCTAATTTCGCCCGGGCCTATTGGACCAAGCCCATTAAAAAACCCAATAATAATAATATTAAATCAGTCCAAAGTTTAACAGTCCAATTACAGAGACCTAGAGTCCAATAACCCAAAGCCCAAAACTAAAACCCAAACCCTGATGACCCGTTTACAACATTTAGCCCAATTTATAACCGGCCCAAAATCAGAAAAACTTTTGGAACCATAGGGTTCCTCCCATCTCAGCGCCGCCGCGCGTCCTCCCACGTGCGCAACGGTCTGGCTCCCCGCGCGCCTCGGCTCCCACGCTTCTGACAGTCGCACGCCTCACGCGACTCACACCCCTCCTCGTATTGCCCCTCGTGCACACCACCATCGACGCCCATGCTCTGCAAAATATGCACAACGGACAGAAACAGCGAAGAAACAAGGAAGTATGGAACGAACAATAAAATACTAAGAAAACAATGTATTTTCGGCTATAAAGCCGCTGGAAATAGATGTAAACGAGGTCGGTTTTTCGCCCTTTCGCATAGAACTTTTACCAGCAAACAGAAATAAAAGATCAAGAAGATTTCAAGGTTAATTTTACTGCCTATTTTCCCGTCACTTATCCTTCTTATTTTATTTTTCATCTTACTATTTTTGAAACAAAATACAAGAACCATTAATACACAAAGGGGAGGAGATCGTACCTGAGCGGACGACGCACGTCGTCGGGGCTAGCCTCTGTCGACGAAACCAAAGGAAAAGCGAGTTTTCCTCTGGGTTTCTGAGCTTCGCAAAAAAGGGGGGCCTGGATGTAAGCCGGAAGGTTTGACTTCGAAGCACCACTGGCCACTAACGCGATAGTGGTTCGGCGGTGCGAGGATCGGTCAAGGGAGCCCGAGCGGCGGTGTGCTAGGGTTTCGAAACCCTAGCAGAAGAGAGAACGAAAAGGGGGCCTTCAACTGTTTGCTGAGATCTAAAAAATGAGTTTCCAAACGTGATTTTGGGGTTTAAATGTGAAGGGTGAAACGGCATCGTTTGGGGAAGCGCAGGTCCGCGTGTCGACCCGTTTGCGACCCGGAGGACCCGCGTGTTTTGTTCAAATAGGATATTTACTACATCAGTCCCTCCCCATTTATTGTGTTCGCAAATCCCGCTTCGCTCAGTCTTAATTTGGCTATTAGATTTTGTTCAGTTTCCATTTTAGTCCAGAGCTAAACGCGGCGTGTAAAGGGGAGGGGAAATTTCGCTTTTGGCCCCGCTCCTTTCGCGCATATTTTAAATAGACCCCCTTTCTTCTTTCCCTTACTTCGAATCGACCCTTAAATTCCATTTTTAACTCAATTTGACCCTTTTTAGTAATTTGCAAACATTATTACTATTATTATTGTTTTTATTATTGCTATCGTTATATTGTTAATACATTATTATTAGATTACTACCATCACTACTATAATCGTGTTAGTATATTGTATATATATAATTCGTACCATTGTTATCACTATGTCCATTATCGTTATTATTATCATTATTATTATTATTGTTAGTATGATTGTTATTAGACTTACTTTGCATTAGTATTATTACCTCATTATATCGGCATATTGTACATATTTTGCGTTATTTCTTTATCATTATGTTATCATCATTATTATTTCTATTAATTTCATTCTCCTGTCTTCCTGTAAGGCATCCACCTAGCTTGTCATCCTTTCGTTTTCTGTTTATTTACCCCCTTTAGTATATCGGTTTCACCCATTTTATTTCTATCTTCGTCGTATTATTATCTCTTGTATTTAATATATTTGTTCTCTATGCTTACTAGCATTATACTTATTTTTCTACATTTTGTCACAAATTCGCCCTACATTTCACCAACACAAAACTGATTTCTTTCCTAAAAGCAATACTTCGCGTTTAGAAATTCGGGAAGATCGTGCCTTAACTTACTAGGTCTCGATTCTCCTCGTTTAACCTAAACAGTGAAATATCTTTTAAAAGTAAAGAGTTTCCGAATAAAAATAAAAGCTTATTTTCGAGAATTCGATATGTCGCATCCTAACTTACTGGATGTGACATTCCGATGTTTCGAGGTAAGATTTTCTAAATGAGGCAATATTCATCTTGGATCCGAGGGTCTAAATTATCGTGTCCTAAAGCATTGGGTGTGATATTTTATTCTTTCAGGACGAGAAAAGTTTGATATTTAACGAGGAAACTCGATTATTTTTAAGGGATCACATTTTTAAAATCCATTTTCACAATTTTCAACTTTCGACATAAGGACATTAATTGATCAATTTGGTACCAATTTTGGGCGTGACGAGGGTGCTAATCCTTCCTCGTACGTAACCGACTCCCGAGCCCATTTTCTCGAAACTCGTAGACCAAAATATTTTATAGGTGGCCCGATCGCACCTAATAAAAGATCGGTGGCGACTCCCGTTTTCTTTATTTTCAAACCCCAAGTTCGATTCCCGTCTTTTAAAGGACAGTTTCGACAGCTTGGCGACTCCACTGGGGACTTTCGAGAGTCAGGCCATAAAATTGATTACTTTTTGTCCTTTGTCAAAATTTGGAAGATCACTTTCAAAAATCATTCTTCTCTCAATTTAAAGTAAAAAGCTTATCCTCGAGAGTACAAAGTGTTGTGCCCTAACTCACTGGGTATGACATTTCGTTACTTCGAGATAAGAATTTTCAAAATAACAATGATCTTAATTGTGTCCTATCTTGCTATCGAGAATTCAGCGTGCTGTGTCCTAACTTACTGGATATGGCATCTTGATGCTTCGAGATGAGGGGGGTTTCTTATTCCAATTTATTCGAGTGTTTCAAAATCAATAAAAATAATCGTTTTCATTTGATCTCGATTTTCAATTTTGTGGGTGCTGGATTGCAATAATGTTGATATTTCTGCATTCATATCTGCATGACCATTCGGGTCACACCCTTAAGTGGGAGCGAGAAGCTATGCCTTCGTGAGGTTTTCACCTCCGCATGGGCTGGTGGACTGCTTTCGGGATACATCCGTACCTATGTCTTCGTGAAGTTTTCACTTCCGCATGGCCATAGAGAAATGTATTCCCCTGAATCGAACTCGGTCTATATGAGCCTATAATGGGTGAGGATCGAGGAATCTGCTGATTCGGGTACCTTGAACTTTAGAACTCAACCACATGTAAAGAGCCTAAGAATCCACCCCGAGCTAAAACTATGTCAAACCTTAGTAGCTACCCATATAGGTGTTTGTTTATTTCACTCGCTTTGTATTCCATGGTACTAACTTCCTGCGTTTTATTCTCTTTGTGCATATCATTTCATATTTTAAGAGGCATCGATTCACGGTCAGTTTCTGAGTTAGAAAGCTGGTTATGGAAAGCAAATTCCTTGATAAAGTGGAAGACAATGTGACCGTCCACACATGGTCAGAGCAATGCCAAATAGAAAAAGGGGATAGCTTAGTTGAGGGGTATGTGTCAGAACTACGGGATTTCACCAATATCAGTGTCACTCAGAACAAGCTCCAAGAGTTGAAGGAAATTTGGACCCAGTGGGATAACGAGACGAAGCAGCTGTTCTATGGCACTTACGGTGACCTGCCTTACCTGATTGACGTCAAAATAGATAAGCACTTATTCCGAGCAATGACCCAGTCCTGGAATGCTGCTTATAGCTGTTTCTCCTTTGGGAAGGTGGATCTAGTTCCCACGGTAGAAGAATATACGGCCTTGTTACGTTGCCCAAGAATTCAAGTTGACAAAGCCTATTCCAAAGCAGTTAACGGCCCAACCTTAGTGAAGAAATTGATGAGTATCACCGGAATGAGCGAACAATGGGTCTCGGCCAGAATGCAAAAGAAAGGCGGAGGTAAATGCATACTCTGGATATGTTTGAGAGACTTGATCTTGGCGCATCCCGATGCAAAGAAAAGGATTGACGTCTTTGCTCTGTGTGTTTACGGTCTGATAATCTTCCCAAAAGCCTTGAGGCACATCGACGAAGCAGTTATTGATCTATTCAGCCGATTAGACAAAGGGGTCACACCTGTACCTGCCATCTTAGCTGAAACGTTCAGGTCCTTGAACGCATGTAGGAGAATGGGTGAAGGCCGGTTTATCGGATGCGCGCAGCTATTATCAGCTTGGTTCCATAGTCACTTCTGGAAAATGGAGAAAGTATCCTATCGATTTATAACAAAGAACTACTCCCCGTTAGAAGAAATAGCAGCTACACTTAGAAAAGAGGATGTGTCCGAAGAAAGTTGGATCGCGCTATTCCAAAATCTTCAAGAGGATGACATCGGGTGGAAGGTCCCGTGGTTGATTACCGACGAAATCCTTTATCGGTGTGGGAGCTTCGACTGGGTTCCTCTATTGGGAATTTGGGGTGCCACTGCATATGCTCCTCTACTGGGCCTGAGACAATACAATTCAAGACAGTTCGTGCCAACGACATATGGGTTGGCTCAATGTGAGTTCTCATATGAAGGGGGGAGCTATAAGAAAAAGGTTAAAGAGATCTCTAGTGCCTGGAATCAGATTCATAGAATGAAGAGACTATCCATAGGCCCGATGACGACCTCGGAGTATAGAGAATGGAGGACTAGGAGGATCAATGACAACATCCCTGAACCAAATCCCGAGGGTGCCCGGTCAAGAGAGGAGTGTTTGCAAGTAGCCCCATTAGAACTGGAGATTGTAAAACGGGATTTCGAAAGGATGAGTGCGGAACTTGAAAGAAAAATAGAGAGGCTAGAAGAAGAGAAGATGCTCCTCAAGTTAGACGTAGATGGACAAAAGTCGGAAGCTGAGAGGTTAAGAAAGGAAAAAGAGAAAATAGAGGAAGGTCGAGATGATCTGAAGGTGGAGTATAAGAAGATGCGTCTGACAATAAGAAACGCGGGATTAGGAAAAACTCCGAAGCAATGGCGACGCGAGATTCAAGAGGAAAAAACCAAAGCTAGCAGTTGGGAGAAAAAGTTCCAGGAAATACAAACACAAAATAAGATCCTGAAAAAGGATATTGCAGAGAGCCACAAAGAAAAGAAAGGATTGAAAGCTAAGGTGGCTGAACTTGGACGGTCCCTACATCACTACCAAGGTCGCAATTCAGAAACCGAGTTGAAGTTGAGTCTAAACAAAGTCGAAGAAATGAAGGGAAAGATTGAAGGATTAGAGACAACATTACATGGCTGCAAGCTCCGAATTAATCTTTTGGAAGCAAGAGAAGGGCAATGGAAGGAGGAGCTTGACTATTCCCACAGGCAAGTTAGAGATCGAGACTACCTCATGGGCGAAGCGATAGTTCAGATTCTAGAAGTGGCTGATCACCTGCAGGCCCTGGCGTCTCAAGCTGAGATTGTAAGCATGAAATACGAGCTACCGGCAGATCGTAACCAAGAGCTGACTTCTTTACTTAGAAGAATCAAAACTTTGGGCTTAAGGGCCAAAGCATATTTGTAATCCGTTTTATGTAAAGGATCTTGCCTTCTAATAAAGTCTTCTAAAATGAAGTTGATCAGAATCGATGCCTTCTCGTTGCATTCATACCACGCATTTGCATTACATTGCATCATACATCGAATCTCACAAAAGGACCCTAAAATTATGGCAGTTACCCTGGAACATCACTACGGTACGAGGGGAAAAACGAGAATAATGGATCAAAAGATGGAAAAACTAGAACAAATGCAAAAAGAAATCCAGGATCAAATAAAAGAACAAGCGCAACTACAAGAGCAATTGGCCAAAACCCAGAAGGACATGATGGAGCAAATGCAAAAATCCCAGGACAAAATGGTGGACCAAATAATACAATTGCCGTCTAAAGAACGAGGCATTGCCACTAGCTCAGGGAACGACAGTGATAATCTCGCCCTTCCCCCACCAGAGGCCCAAACACCACAAGATGCGCATCCCCAAAGGGTGTCTGTCACTATCAGGCCACAATATCATGCTGAAACCACAACACCGACACACCTCCCGACAGGTTCGGGCACTAACCCAAGAGAAAATCTGGTCAGTTCCGGTGTCCCAGATCTGGATGAGATGGCTGAAAAGGCAAAACAAGAACTGCCAAAATGGGTGGAGGAGAGATTCAAAGCCCTAGAAAATGCTGGTAAACATCGAGGAATAAAGGCCAATGACCTAAGCTTAGTCCCCGACTTGGTGCTCCCTTACAATTTTAAGATGCCGGAGTTCGAAAAGTACAATGGGACAAGCTGCCCAGAGGCCCACATCACTATGTTCTGTAGAAGGATGACGGGCTACACTAATAATGACCCGCTACTGATCCATTGTTTCCAAGACAGCCTGATAGGAGCAGCAGCCAGGTGGTACAATCAATTGAGTCGTGCCAAAATTGGGTCATGGGATGATTTGGCTCAAGCATTCTTGGAGCAATACAGTCACGTAACGGACATGACCCCTGATAGGATCACTCTGCAGAATATGGAAAAAAAGGGGAACGAAAGCTTTAGGCAATATGCACAGAGATGGAGAGAGGTTGCCATTCAGGTCCAGCCACCGCTCATGGAGAAAGAAACCACACTGCTCTTTATCCGCACGTTGAAAGCCCCATTCCTCATGCATATGATAGGAAGCGCAACCCGGAGTTTCTCGGACATCGTAACTACTGGAGAAATGATTGAAAATATTATGAAAAGCGGAGGGATCGAGACGGGGGAGAGTGCCAAAAGAATGCCCCCAAGAAGGAAAGAAAGTGAGGTGAATAATGCGAGCTTAGGGCACCCGAGGTCAATCACCATAAATCATCCAAAAGCAACGACCGCGGGGCAACAAGGGCTACCCAAGAAAGAACCCGGCACCTCAAGACAAGATAATGAGAAGCCCCAATTCACACCAATTCCGATGACATATAAGGAAATGTATCAAACCTTGTTCGATGCACATATTGTGTCCCCTTTTCATCTCAAACCGATGCAACCTCCGTACCCCAAGTGGTACGACACGAACGCCCAATGTGAATACCACGCAGGAATCACGGGACACTCAATAGAGAACTGCCTAGCTTTCAAGAAATTGGTGGAGAAATTTATCAACATGGGTGTGGTAGAGTTGGATGACATGCCAAACATAACAAATCCTTTACCTAATCACGCTAAGGGCGGAATTAACGCCATCAGCGAAGGCGCGGAAATAAGGATCAAAGTGAATGTTGCAGATGTCAAGACTCCCCTGAGGTGGGTCTGGAAAGAAATGGTTAAACATGGGCTGATCGTTGCGGAAGAAAGTCGGGGGGAACTGGCAAACTACTGTGAGCACCATCGAGAGTTGGGACATGAGATCCAGACTTGTGGAGAATTCAGAACTCTAGTGCAGAACTTAATGAACAATAAAGAAGTCGAATTCTATGAGGAAGGAACAGAGGATAAGAGCGTATGCGCATCAGAGTCAACAGTAAAAAGTTCAAGTGTTAATCTTCCAATGATCACTATTTCACGCCCCAGAAGTGATTAAACAGGGACCCAGGTAGCACCGAGAGTGGTCATATGGAGGCCCGCTGACGTTAAAGATAATAGAGAGGTTCCTCAGAATCATGGGTGCGAGGTAGTAGTCTCCGTTAGCAATGAGATAGGAACACGGGTAACACCGAAGGTGATCATACGAAAGCCCGCTGCATTCACTTACAAAGATAGCAAGGAAATTCCCTGGAACTATGAGTGTAATGTAGAGGTGGCAAAAAGCTCGACTAATGTGACGAAGGAGGATTCAAATGAAGGCTTCCATACTCGAAGCGGGAGACGCTACGACTTAATAAAGGGGAAAGCTCCAATGGGGGAACAGGAGAAGGGAAAGCCAGCTGAACCCGAGCCGAGGATCAAGGAGCCAGTGACTGAGGAAGAGGCTAAAGAGTTCCTGAAATTTCTAAAACATAGTGAGTATTGTGTGGTAGAACAGCTACACAAACAGCCGGCACGCATATCCGTATTGACCTTGCTCCAATGCTCAGAAGTACACAGGAACGCACTAATGAAAGTTTTAAACGAAACCTACGTCACTAGTGACATCTCGGTTAATAAGTTGGATCGATTGATCGGCCATATAAGCGCGGACAACTTCATTCATTTTAATGATGATGAAATACCCCCAGGTGGAAGAGGGTCCACCAAGGCCTTACATGTTACCGCTAAATGCAAGGGGCACACATTGCCAGGGGTCTTGATAGACAACGGGTCTGCGCTAAATGTGCTACCCTTATCCACCCTCAATAGATTACCGGTGGATAGTTCATACATGAAGGAATGCCAAAGTGTGGTAAGAGCCTTTGACGGGACTCAAAGAAGGGTCATGGGGAGAATTGAGGTGCCCTTACTGATTGGCCCAACTATTTACGAAATAGATTTTTTGGTCATGGACATCGAACCTTCCTACAACTGCCTATTGGGGAGACCGTGGATACATTCAGCCGGGGCAGTACCTTCATCACTACATCAAAAGGTGAAGTTGATAGCAGATGGCCGACTAATAACGATAAAAGCTGAGGAGGACATCATCGCCACCGTGACCAGCGACATGCCTTACGTGGAGACAAACGACGAGGCAACGGAATGCTCATTCTGATCTCTCGAGTTCGTGAACGCAACCTTTGTTATGGAAGGAAACAAGATCTTGAAGCCAAAAATCTCGAGAACCACAAGGATGGGTTTGAAAATGACCGTGGGAAAGGGCGTTTTACCGGGAAGAGGGCTTGGAAAATATCTTCAGGGGAGAATAGCGACCCCAATACTGAGAGAGAAACAGGATCATTTTGGCCTGGGATTCAGACCAGATGCAAGGCAAAAGAAGGAGGAGTTAGAAAAGAGACGGGAAAGAAGACTCACCCGTTTGAGTGGGAAGGAAACCAAGAGGGAACCCATGATAATACCGCACATATCCAAGACCTTTGTGTCGGGAGGGGTAATCCACTCTGAGCAGGGGACACCGAAAGGAAAGGACATCGCGGCAATGTTAGGCAATGTCTATATTAGTGCCCTATCTGAGGAAGTGGTTGGTGGAGGAGTCTTGCCAAATATCCAGCCTTATGAATCGGAAAACACCTTGAACAATTGGACTGCGGAAGAAATCCCTGTAGTATTTAGGGCTCCTTCAGAGTAATGTTCAGGACACACTTGTTGCTCCGAACCTAAGAGCAATAAGATTTCTTTTGTGAAATAGGCGCATGTTTACGTATCGTTATATCAATAAAATGCATTTTTCGAAGCAAACATTTCCTCTCTTTGCTCTCCAGTCATTTTCAGCATTACCATACATACAACTGTTCATTCACAAAATTCATTCATTCCACCCGTATTTTCTTAAACTGCAACAGGTCCCCGGATGTCAACGACTTGAGCAACGCTGCCTCAGATTCGAAGTATCCTTTTGAGCAAGACATGTGCCTAGGAGAACTACAGGACTTTGAAGATGACATGGACGATGACTTGTCTTCTGATTGGTTAAGAATGGAAGAGCAGGAGGAGAGACAGATTCGGCCCCATAAGGAGACAATAGAGACTGTGATGTTAGAAGAAGGAAAAGCGGTAAACATTGGGACATGTATAGCCGGGGAAACAAGGCAGAATCTTATCAAACTGCTGCAAGAATTCAAGGACGTCTTCGCATGGTCTTATGAAGATATGCCTGGTTTAAGCACCGATATCGCAGTACATCGCTTACCCATAAGGAGGGATTGCAAGCCAGTTCAGCAAAAACTCCGAAGGATGAGACCAGATATAGTACTGAAAATAAAGGAAGAGGTCCAAAAGCAGTTCGACGCTAGATTCCTGCAAGAAATCAAATACTCAGAATGGGTAGCCAATATCGTGCCTGTCCCGAAAAAGGGCGGAAAGGTACGGATGTGTGTGGATTATAGAGACCTCAACAAGGCTAGCCCAAAGGATAACTTTCCTTTGCCTCATATTGATACTCTAGTAGACAATACGACAGGCTTTTCACTATTTTCCTTCATGGATGGCTTCTTCGGATACAATCAGATAAAAATGCACCCTGAAGACATGGGAAAGACCACCTTCATAACACTGTGGGGCACATTCTGTTACAAAGTAATGCCTTTCGGGTTGAAAAACGCAGGGGCTACATATCAAAAGGCCATGGTGACCTTGTTCCACGATATGATGCATAAAGAGATTGAAGTTTATGTGGATGACATGATTGCGAAGTCTATAACGGAGGAAGAACATATCCAAGTTTTGCAGAAACTATTTCTGAGATTAAGGAAGTTCCAGTTGAAACTCAATCCTACGAAATGTACCTTTGGGGCTAGATCTGGCAAGCTGTTGGGCTTCATAGTCAGCAAGAAGGGGATCGAAATCGACTCAGACAAAGTCCGAGCCATACAAGAATTGCCTCTGCCGCACACTCAAAAAGAAGTTCGAGGTTTTCTCGGTAGACTAAATTACATTGCTCGGTTTATCTCACAGTTAACTGAGAAATGTGATCCCATATTCCGTCTTTTAAAGAAACATAACCCCGGCGTATGGAATGATGAATGTCAGGAAGCTTTCGACAGGGTCAAACAGTACTTGTCAAACCCTCCAGTACTGTCACCTCCACGCCCTGATAAGCCATTAATCCTATATCTAACAGTGCTTGATCACTCTATGGGATGTGTGCTAGGTCAAGATGACGATACAGGAAGAAAGGAGAAGGCGATATACTATCTCAGTAAGAAATTCACTGAGTGTGAAATGAGATATTCACCGATTGAAAAACTGTGTTGTGCGCTGATTTGGGCGACCCGGAGATTGAGACAATACATGCTGTATCACACGACTTGGCTAATCTCGAAGTTAGACCCCCTAAAATACATGATGGAGGCGACCGCTCTGAATGGGAGGATGGCTAGATGGCAAATCCTACTGTCTGAATTAGATATTGTATATGTGAGCCAGAAAGCTATAAAAGGGAGCGCGATAGCCGACTTTCTAGCTAGCAGAGCCTTAGATGATTACGAGCCGTTGAATTTTGATTTCCCCAATGAGGATCTAATGTATGTGGCAGCTGCGGAAAAAGACACCGCGGAAAATTGCCTTTGGAAATTGCATTTCGATGGAGCATCAAACGCCATAGGAAACGGGATTGGGGCAGTCTTGGTATCCCCAAAAGGAGATCACTACCCGTTCACAGTCAGGCTAGATTTTGATTGTACAAACAATATGGCAGAATACGAAGCCTGTATCATGGGACTCCACGCTGCTATAGAACGTAGAGTTAAAACGCTGGAGGTATATGGAGACTCCGCATTAGTGATCTACCAACTAAGGGGCGAATGGGAAACAAGAGACCCCAAATTGATCAACTATCGAAGGATAGTCATGGGATTAATCGAGGAGTTTGACGATATCACCTTTAGTTATCTCCCACGAGAAGAGAACCAGACGGTAGATGCTTTGGCTACTTTAGCCTCTATGCTTAAAGCGAGTAAGCAAGAAGATGTAAAGCCTATTCAAATGAGTATTTACGGAGCCCCAGCTTACTGCTGCAACGTAGGGGAAGAAGAAAGGGACGAGCACCCCTGGTACCAAGACATATTGCGATATGTGAGAGATCGCGAATACCCAAATCATGCAACTGAGAATGAGAAAAGGACACTCAGGAGATTGGCTCTCGAATATGTTTTGGATGGAGACATCTTGTACAAAAAAGGAAAAGATCAAGTGCTGTTAGATGCGTCGATGCCTTAGAAGCCAAGATGATCCTAGATGAGGTCCATGAGGGCGTTTGTGGAACGCACGCTAACGGATTCACAATGGCCAGGCAAATAATGAGATTTGGATATTACTGGTCCACCATGGAAGGAGACTGTATCGACTATGCCAAGAGATGTCATAAATGCCAGATCTATGGAGATAAGATCCATGTGCCTCCATCCCCCCTACACGTTATGACTTCCCCATGGCCCTTTTCCATGTGGGGCATGGATGTTATCGGACCAATCTCACCAAAAGCGTCAAACGGACACAGATTCGTCTTCGTAGTCATTGATTATTTCACGAAATGGGTAGAAGCGGCTTCATACGCTAACGTCACTAAATCGGCGGTTAGTCGGTTTTTAAAGAAGGAAATCATTTGTCGATATGGGATGCCCGAAAGGATCATATCAGATAATGCGTTGAATTTGAACAATAGTACGATAGCAGATGTTTGTCGTCAATTCAACATTAAACATCATAACTCATCCCCATACCGTCCAAAAATGAACGGGGCAGTGGAAGCAGCGAATAAGAATATCAAAAAGATAGTGGGAAAGATGACAGAGACTTACAAGGATTGGCATGAGAAATTACCATTTGCTCTTTATGCTTATCGGACATCCGTCAGAACCTCTACCGGGGCAACACCCTTCTCACTGGTTTACGGGATGGAGGCAGTTCTACCCATTGAGGTGGAAATACCTTCTCTTCGGGTTTTAACAGAAGTAAAACTGGATGAAGCTGAGTGGATTCAGTCTTGATACGATCAATTGAACCTAATCGAAGAAAAGAGGCTAAAGGCTATTCGTCACGGTCAGATGTATCAAAAGCACATGATGCGAGCCTACAACAAAAGGGTTCGCCCAAGAGAGTTTCACGAGGGAGACCTGGTACTGAAAAACATCCTCCCCATACAAAAGGATTTCAGAGGGAAATGGATGCCGAATTGGGAAGGACCGTACGTGGTGAAAAAGGCTTTCTCCGGAGGCACACTGATCCTAACGGAAATGGATGGGAAAAGCTTGCCCAACCCCGTGAACTCAGATTCAGTCAAAAGGTACTTCGCTTGAACAAGCTAAGACAAGAAACCACCAAGGACACCTTGATTCCCAAAAAAAAAAAAAAGGGAGAGGCCAAGGCGAAAACCCGCGAAGGACGCTTTGAGACCAAAGGGAATTTGAGTCGAAAACTTGAAAAGGCGACTTCAACTATGAAGAGAATCTCGCTGCACTGAAATGGACAAGGAGGGGGTATGCCGCGTCTTGAGGCATCAACAAAATACTCAAGATCTCCTAAAGCACATATCAAACTCAAAATGATCTTCCAAATGCTTAGGCGGAGAAGCCTAGGCTGCGATATCTGGGGCACCTAATTTCTATTCTGCCCATCTTTATAATTTGTAATTATTTTATTTCAATGAACTACTTCCTTGATTGCATTTGCCAGTTTGATTTGACCTGTTTTATTTTGGGTTGTACTCCCAATCCCTCCTAGGCATTTTATAATGAAATAACGATTTCAGAACTAATAATACTTTCATAAAGGCGTCCTACATATTATTCTGAAAGTCTCTAAACAATACGGGGTCTTGAAGCATGACTTTTGTTTGAAATTCATCCCACCTAAGGTTTAGAAACGTTGGAAGAAGACAAATGCTACTCCCTGAGGTGGTAGTGAAAGGTATGAACCTCATATCGCAAGAGAGTACAATGGAGGGGACAATGAAATCACAGCGGGGCAAGCTCGTTTTTTCTCTTTAGTTCCCTACGTCAGCCACAAATCGTAATACGCTAGTGATAGAATCTTGCTATGAGCAACGAGAACCTAAACCATAAATGGGGTCCTTCTCACGCATTCATCCAATTAGGAGCATTCGATTTACTGCGACCATCACATCCTAGTTATTTTTACGCTGGGAAAAATTATCATCCACATAACATTCAGCATTCATGTAAATGACACGTATAGTTAGGAGCATTCGAGCCATCTCGATCATAGCATCCTCGTTGTTTGCATACGCACCAGCATATTCTACGCGACAGGTCCTTCAAAAAGGGGCACCACCACGTCGAAATTCGGATCTTGCTCCAGCGAAGCAGTCCAAAGATTGAAGTCTTCCTGAGGGTTGCAGGGAAGCAAGTTGAAAGTTCAGACTTATTCCCGTGCGAGAAGTTCCAGCAAGAAGACCCGAGTTGTAGGTCTCTTCTGGATTCCTATCATCGTTCGAGAAGTTTCAGCAAGAAGACCCGAGTTGTAGGTCTCTTCTGAATTCCTATCACTGTTCGTTTTCGAGAAGTTTCAGCAAGAAGATCCGAGTTGTAGGTCTCTTCTGAATTCCTATCACTGTTCGTTTTCGAGAAGTTTCAGCAAGAAGACCCGAGTTGTAGGTCTCTTCTGAATTCCTATCACTGTTCGTTTTCGAGAAGTTTCAGCAAGAAGATCCAAGTTACGGGTCCCTTCCGAATTCCTATCACCGTTCGTTTTCAAGAAGTTTTCAGCAAGAAGATCCAAGTTGTGGGTCTCTTCTGAATTCCTATCATTGTTCGTTTTCGAGAAGTTTCAGCAAGAAGAACCAAGTTGCGGACCTCTTCCTTCTGAACTCTCATCACCCCAAACCTCCAGTAGAATGAATCGAAGCGAAGAGTTACAGTAAAGCTTGAAGCTGTTTGAAGAAGACGCGGATCAAGAGGTCAAGGCTTAGCTGAGCCCGGGCAAAATTGGTTCTTTTACTGTCTTTGCTCTATTCTCGTTTCACGACAATGAGCAAAGAGGGGCAGCTATAATCACCTAATTTCGCCCGGGCCTATTGGACCAAGCCCATTAAAAAACCCAATAATAATAATAATATTAAATCAGTCCAAAGTTTAACAGTCCAATTACAGAGACCTAGAGTCCAATAACCCAAAGCCCAAAACTAAAACCCAAACCCTGATGACCCGTTTACAACATTTAGCCCAATTTATAACCGGCCCAAAATCAGAAAAACTTTTGGAACCCTAGGGTTCCTCCCATCTCAGCGCCGCCGCGCATCCTCCCACGCGCGCAACGGTCTGGCTCCCCGCGCGCCTCGGCTCCCACGCTTCTGACAGTCGCACGCCTCACGCGACTCACACCCCTCCTCGTATTACCCCTCGTGCACACCACCATCGACGCCCATGCTCTGCAAAATATGCACAACGGACAGAAACAGCGAAGAAACAAGGAAGTATGGAACGAACAATAAAATACTAAGAAAACAATGTATTTTCGGCTATAAAGCCGCTGGAAATAGATGTAAACGAGGTCGGTTTTTCGCCCTTTCGCATAGAACTTTTACCAGCAAACAGAAATAAAAGATCAAGAAGATTTCAAGGTTGATTTTACTGCCTATTTTCCCGTCACTTATCCTTCTTATTTTATTTTTCATCTTACTATTTTTGAAACAAAATACAAGAACCATTAATACACAAAGGGGAGGAGATCGTACCTGAGCGGACGACGCACGTCGTCGGGGCTAGCCTCTGTCGACGAAACCAAAGGAAAAGCGAGTTTTCCTCTGGGTTTCTGAGCTTCGCAAAAAAGGGGGGCCTGGATGTAAGCCGGAGGGTTTGACTTCGAAGCACCACTGGCCACTAACGCGATAGTGGTTCGGCGGTGCGAGGATCGGTCAAGGGAGCCCGAGCGGCGGTGTGCTAGGGTTTCGAAACCCTAGCAGAAGAGAGAACGAAAAGGGGGCCTTCAACTGTTTGC
The DNA here is from genome assembly GCA_005393395.2 of Gossypium australe. Lineage (NCBI taxonomy): Eukaryota > Viridiplantae > Streptophyta > Magnoliopsida > Malvales > Malvaceae > Gossypium > Gossypium australe. The sequence continues at coordinate 4,701,342 of CM016620.1, read as the reverse complement.
TGAGATCTAAAAAATGAGTTTCCAAACGTGATTTTGGGGTTTAAATGTGAAGGGTGAAACGGCGTCGTTTGGGGAAGCGCAGGTCCGCGTGTCGACCCGTTTGCGACCCGGAGGACCCGCGTGTTTTGTTCAAATGGGATATTTACTACATCAGTCCCTCCCCATTTATTGTGTTCGCAAATCCCGCTTCGCTCATCTTAATTTGGCTATTAGATTTCGTTCAGTTTCCATTTTAGTCCAGAGCAAAACGCGGCGTGTAAAGGGGAGGGGAAATTTCGCTTTTGGCCCCGCTCCTTTCGTGCATATTTTAAATAGACCCCCTTTCTTCTTTCCCTTACTTCGAATCGACCCTTAAATTCCATTTTTAACTCAATTTGACCCTTTTTAGTAATTTGCAAACATTATTACTATTATTATTGTTTTTATTATTGCTATCGTTATATTGTTAATACATTATTATTAGATTACTACCATCACTACTATAATCGTGTTAGTATATTGTATATATATAATTCGTACCATTGTTATCACTATGTCCATTATCGTTATTATTATCATTATTATTATTATTGTTAGTATGATTGTTATTAGACTTACTTTGCATTAGTATTATTACCTCATTATATCGGCATATTGTACATATTTTGCGTTATTTCTTTATCATTATGTTATCATCATTATTATTGCTATTAATTTCATTCTCCTGTCTTCCTGTAAGGCATCCACCTAGCTTGTCATCCTTTCGTTTTCTGTTTATTTACCCCCTTTAGTATATCGGTTTCACCCATTTTATTTCTATCTTCGTCTTATTATTATCTCTTGTATTTAATATATTTGTTCTCTATGCTTACTAGCATTATACTTATTTTTCTACATTTTGTCACAAATTCGCCCTACATTTCACCAACACAAAACTGATTTCTTTCCTAAAAGCAATACTTCGCGTTTAGAAATTCGGGAAGATCGTGCCTTAACTTACTAGGTCTCGGTTCTCCTTGTTTAACCTAAACAGTGAAATATCTTTTAAAAGTAAAGAGTTTCCGAATAAAAATAAAAGCTTATTTTCGAGAATTCGATATGTCGCATCCTAAATTACTGGATGTGACATTCCGATGTTTCGAGGTAAGATTTTCTAAATGAGGCAATATTCATCTTGGATCCGAGGGTTTAAATTATCGTGTCCTAAAGCATTGGGTGTGATATTTTATTCTTTCAGGACGAGAAAAGTTTGATATTTAACGAGGAAACTCGATTATTTTTAAGGGATCACATTTTTAAAATCCATTTTCACAATTTTCAACTTTCGACATAAGGACATTAATTGATCAATTTGGTACCAATTTTGGGCGTGACGAGGGTGCTAATCCTTCCTCGTACGTAACCGACTCCCGAGCCCATTTTCTCGAAACTCGTAGACCAAAATATTTTATAGGTGGCCCGATCGCACCTAATAAAAGATCGGTGGCGACTCCCGTTTTCTTTATTTTCAAAACCCAAGTTCGATTCCCGTCTTTTAAAGGACGGTTTCGATAGCATGTTTATAAATTGATTAATCAAACATTTAATAATTATGAAAATAAAGTATATATATATATATATAATTATATATGCGGTTTGAGAATATTCCATCAAAAATAGAATTTATTATAAGTAATGAATATTACAATAAAATTACATCATAAAATGAAATACCTCACCTCATATGAGCAACATTTTTTTCAATCCCAAAATGTAAAAAATAATACTGCATTAATATCCTAGCATCCTATCAATCATCAATGGAGACCAAATGACAAGTTTAAGCTTCTTGTTCGTTAATCTCTGTTGGTTAGCTGTTATCCTTTAATTTATCTTGTAAGACATCAATTTTAATATTTAGAGTTTTAATTTTATCGTGCAAATCTTCATTATATGATGCATTTACATTAATTCTTAACTCTACATCTTCCTTCGAAATTTTTCTATAAGCATCTTTTAAAACAATCATCACTTCTCTCACTCGTAAATTTTTAATAAAAGAACTACACCAATAAAAAAAAATCACATTCATCAACTTAATATTTACAAAAAGTAATATCTAATCTGTTGTAGCCCAATTTTGTCTGTCAAAACCCAATAGCCCAACAAGACCAAAGTCGGGGCCCATTTTACAAAGACCCAATTCAAACTACCCTAGCCCAAAACCTAACTAGCCCATACCCAAACGAAAAACAGAAAACAGCAAACCCTAGGTGTGCCGCACCTAGGGCCTTCTGCCATTTGACCCCGTCCCATCCACCGCCTCTGCAGCACCGTCCCTCCCACTCGCACAGCCCACGCACCTGCAAAGAGTAAATGAGAAGAGACAGAAAGCAATAAAGTGTAAAAAAAAACTGAGGCTATAAGGAGCCGATTGAATTTCTTTGTAAAGGACTTTTTTGGGGGGGAGCAATAAAAAACGAGATTCAAACAAAAGGTTCAAGAAACAGATTCAAAAAATAGAAACCGATTCAAAAAATAGAAACAGGTTCAAAAAGTAGAAACAGATTCGAGCAATTTCAACACAAATCAAGAGATCCAAACACGAAAGCGCAGAGAATATTAAAAACTATTAAGAAAACGAACAGAAATCGAAAGGAGGTAAAACCCTTTTATCATTTTCGAAGTTTTTTTTTCTTCTCTTTCTCCCCTTTTGCAGCATACACATATATTATTTTTAAAAAAAAAAGAGAAAAAAATCTAAATTTTACCTTTTCCGGCAACCGCGTGCGGTGGCCGACACTGGCGCCGACGGCAATCTCCTCGCCGGATTCTGGACCTAGTCCAGAGAGAAAGCACCCCCCTTTTCCTTTTTTTTTTTGCCAACAGCAATCAAATGATTTTTTTTCAAACAAATCAGCCTTTTATAGCAATAGAATACGGCGTCGTTTTGCTTTAGGCTGTTAAACGTCAAAACGGCGTCGTTTTTGGCAAGATCTGCGCGCGCGACCCGATCCAGCCAGAGGATCCGCGTGTTTCTGTTAAATGGGATATTTATGCTCATGGTCCTTTCGCTTTTTGTGTTTCTTTAAATTAAGTTTATTATATTTCTTAATTTTGCCCCGAAGATTTATTTGATTTTCAATTAGGTCCGCACCAATGCTGCGCGTTTTGGAGGGAAAGGGTTATTCCCCTTTTGAGTCCCCCATATAACTCGCGCGTATCAAGTAGGCCCTTTCCTTTATATTTGGTTTCGAATCAGCCCCAAACTTTCGTTTTAAATGCAATTTGGTCCCTCTTTAAATTATTTTGCAACTTTATTATTTACTATTATTACTTTTATCATCACTATTATTTATATTTTATTATTATTATTATTATTATTATTATTATTATTATTATTATTATTATTATTATTATCATTTTTGTATTATTATTAGAACTACTATTATTGTTATTTACTACTTAATTATTACCATCACCATCGTTGTATTTATATTATCATTACGATATGTACATATTTTGTATCATTATTATTATTCTATTATTATTACTATACTGTTATTATCATTATTATTATTATTATTATTATTATTATTATTATTATTATTATTATACTATTATATCTTTTTATCATTTGTTTGTTATTGCTATCTACTATTATTATTACCGTTATTGTTACCGTTATTTTCGTTATCATATTACTAATATTATTTTTACATATATTATTATTACCTATTATATTATTGTTAGTATTATATTATTACTAATATTATATTATCATATTTTTATGTACATTATATTTATTACTATATTATTACTATTATTATATTACTATTATTGCTATCAATAATATTTTATTTATTGCTTGTTGTTTTCATTATTATTATCTATTTCATCATTGTATTATCATTATTGCTATTAGTATCGTACTATTTTCATATATATGTAAATACTTCACTTATTTTATGTATATTACCGTCATTTTTTTATATATACATATCCCACATTACTACTATCATATATATATATATATATATTTTCTTATATGCATATATTTTACCTATTTTATATATATTACCACAATTATTATTATCATTATTTTCTATCATCGTCAATACATATACACCATTGTCACAATACTTTTCTGTCACCACTACTTATATTCTCATCGTCATCTCACTATTTTTCGACATCTCAATCTTTATAACGACCAATATTTCCGTATTAGCAATTCGGGAGAATCGAGCCCTAACTTACTGGGTTCCGGTTTTTCTCGTTTAAGTTAAACAACGGAATATCCCTTTTAAAAAATTGCAATTCAAATTTTAAACAAAAGACTTAATCTCGAAAATTCGAAATGTCGCGCCCTAACTTACTGGACTCGACGCCTAGATACTTTGAGATAAGTTTCTTTTTCTTCTAAAATAGAGGCAATATTCTTAATTTGGATTTTCGGGAAAATGAGCCCTAACTTACTAGGTTCTGGTTTCTCGCTCGACAGATGACGGGAGATCCTCTTCAAAAATAAAACCAAGTTTTAAAAGGGGAGCTTAGTTTCGGAAGTTTAAAGTGTTGCGGCCTAAATTACTGGACATGATACTTTATCTCTTCGAAAATAAGAGAGTCTTAGCATCCCTTCCAATTCCTTCAAATTTTGGAAATAAAAAGTATCGTTTTTTCAAATCATTTCAACGTTTTCAACAATAGGACATCGATCAATCAGTTTGGTACCAATTTCGGGCGTGTCGAGGGTGCTAATCCTTCCTCGCACGTAATTGACTTCCGAATCCATTTTTCTCAAATTTTCGTAGACCAAAGGCATCGTTTTAATAAACCGAGGCGTTTTATTAAAACAAAGGTGATCCGATCACACCCAAATAAAGATTGGTGGCGACTCCCTTCCTTTTCGTTTTCAAACCTCGAGTCGACCCCGTCGTTTACTATTTTATCAAAAAATAGTTACGGCATAATCAACTACAAAATCTTGATGCAAATTATTATCACTATAGTAAACATTGTAATTTTTACGCTAATACGTAGCGGTCTTTCCATTAAGTTTGTCTAGGAGCTTTACTCCCATAATAGCAAATAACATTTGACTCTCCATAATTATACGTGTAGAAGCCCATCTTTGGCCCGGGCCCGTTACAAACCAGGTTGGGCCCAACAAACAAAGAAGGGGCGCCGCATGCCCCCCACTGGCCTCCACTTGCGCCGCCTCCACTCTCCACTGTCGGCCACCATTCCCTGCAAGAATAAGAAAAAGCGCAATAACAGTAGAAAGAAAAGGAATCATTGTATTTTTTATTTCAAAAAATCGGTTATATAAACCGACTATAGATTTGTAACCAAGCCCCTTCTTTTTTTTTTGGGATCAATCAAAAAAAGAACGAAAAAAAGAGAAAGAAAACAGATTCAAAGACACAAAAAAAATATTAGTAGAGATCTAAAAAAATCCAAAAGCAAAGATCATTCGAAGGTATTTTTATTTATTATTTTTCTTCTTATTTCAATCTCTTTTTGTATATATATATATATATATATACACACATATAGTATAAAAAATATAGTTAAAAAAAAAATCTTACATTTTCCGGCCACCGTGCGCGGTGGCCGACGGTGGCGTCGGCGACGGTAGCCGGCGGGGGCGTCGGCGACGGTAGCCGGCGGGGGCGTCGACGGAATCTCACCGGATTCCAGCCCCCTTGCAGAGAAAAAAAAAGAGGATGAAAGTTTTTTTTTTAGAAACAAGGGAGGAATGATTTTTTTTGAAGATTTTTTGCTTTATATAGCCTCCCCAAAACGACGTCGTTTTGGGGCTAGCCTTAAACACCCAAAACGACGTCGTTTTGCTTATGACCCGTTTTTGACCCGACCCAGAGCCTAGGATCCGCGTGTTTTTGTCAATTGGGTTAATTACCCTTTTAGTCCTTCCGCATTTTTCCCTTTTTCAATTGAGTTTCTTTTACTTTCGAATCTACCCCAATATGTTTGTTTCTGTTCTAATTTAGTCCTTAGCCAAACTCTGCGCATGGGAGACAAGGGATAATTTCCTTTTTGGTCCCCTTTCCTTCGCGCGTATTTCGAATAGGTCCTCCCCCTTTTATTTTGTTTCGAATTGACCCCCAAAATCACCCTTTTGATTCAATTTGGTCCTCCTTTAATATTTTGTAATTATATTTATTTTTTTCTTTGTATTATTATTATATTATTATCGTTATTAGTATTGCTTTTATTGTCATTATTTTCTATTATTATTATATACTATTAATAATATTACATTGTACATATTTATTATTATCATTACTTGTATATTAATATTATCATTAGTATTAGCATTACTATTACTATTATATTATTATACCTACTATTACTATTATTATATTATTGCACATACATAGTATTATTATTTTTATTATATTTATATTATTATATTGTACATACATAGTATTATTATTACTACTTATCATTATCATCTTCATTATTACATTTCTTATTACCATTGTTATATTGTTATTATATTATCATATTAGTATACTGTATATACATTTTTATTATTCTTGCTATTATTATACTACCATCTTTATCACTATATTATTAGATTATTATTATTGCTATTATATTTATATTATATTGTATATATTTCCTATCATTTCTATTATTATTATTACTATGCTATTATTTTAGTATTTGGCTATTATTATTACTATACCACTATGTTGTATATATATTTGTATCATTTTTGTTTTATTATTATTACTATATTATTATTATTATTATTATTATTATTATTATTATTATTATTATTATTATTATTATTATTTGCACTCATATTATGACATTTATTATCTTCATGGTTACTAATTCTATCATTTTCGACATCGTTTTTTCATCCCTCGCTTTATTTTAACCTTTGTATTTTATTCCTTTGTTTTTGTTCCGATATTCTTATGATTATTTTTATTCGCGTCATTTATGTAAACCGACCGTTTTGAGATGGTCTTGGATTCAAAGATTTAAATTATCGTGTCCTAAAGTATTGGATGTGATACTTTATTCTTTTGGAACAAGAAGATTTTGGTTTTTAATTCGAAAAAAACTACGGGATAATCTCCGATCCGAAGATTTAAATTATCGTGTCCTAAAGTATTGGATGTGATATTTTAGTCTTTTAAAACGAGAAAATCTCGATTTTCAAAAAAAACTACGGGATAATCTCCGATCCGAAGATTTAAATTATCGTGTCCTAAAGTATTGGATGTGATATTTTAGTCTTTTAAAACGAGAAAATCTCGATTTTCAAAAAAACTATGGGATAATCTCCTATTCGAAGATTTAAATTATCGTGTCCTAAAGTATTGGATGTGATATTTTAATCCCTCGGAAACGAGAAAATCTTGATTTGCAATTCCGGAAAACTATGAGATGATCTTAGGATCGAAGATTTAAACTATCATGTCCTAAAGTATTGGATGTGACACTTTATTTCTTCGAAACGAGAAAATCTCGAGTCAGTTCAAGGAAAACACGAATATTTCTAAAAGGGGTCAGATTTCCTTCAAAATTTTCAAACTTTCGACATTAGGACATTAACTAATCAACTTGGTACCAATTTTGGGCGTGACGAGGGTGCTAACCCTTCCTCGCACGTAACCGACTTCCGAACCCATTTTCTCAAATTTTCGTAGACCAAAAGCATTGTTTTAGTAAATCAAAATGTTTTATTAAAACAAAGGTGATCCGATCACACCTAATAAAAGATCGGTGGCGACTCCTGTTTTTATTCATTTAAAAAAAAAAAACCCAAGTTCGATTTTCCGCCTTTTCAAAAGGATGGTTACGACAGCTTGGCGACTCCACTGGGGACCCAAAAGAGAGTCAGGCCGTAAATTGATTGATTTTTTGTCCCTTTGATCGAAATTTGGAAAATTGTTGTGAAAAATTGTGTTTCTCTTTGATGCATTTGCTTGTGCTATGATGTCGAGTCTCGTGAAATACTTTGGCATTGCATTGCATGATCATTGCGGTCACACCCTTAAGTGAGAGTGAGAAGCTACTCTTTCGTGAGGTCTTCACCTCCGTGCAAGATAGCGGATAGCTTTCGGAACACATCCGTACCTATGTCTTCGTGAGATTTTCATCTCCGTGCAGCCATAGGGAAATGTGTTCCCCTGAACTGAACTCGATCCATATGAGCCTATAATGGGTGAGGATCGAGGAATCAGCTGGTTCAGGTACCTTTACTATAGAACCAAACCCCATATAGAAAGCCATAAGAACCACCCTAGATAGAGCCATACCGAACTCTAGTGGTCACCCGATTAAGTTTTGCATTTGCTGCTTATGACTTGCTTTATCTTCATCTCCTCGCATAGCATATGCATCAAAAAGGATGTTGATTCCCATTCGATTTCTGAATAGGTAGCTTATCATGGAAAAGGGGTTTCTTGATAGAGTGGAAGACAATGCGGCCGTCCGGATATGGGCTGAGACAGTACAGCGAGAGAAGGGGGATAGCCTCACGGAGGGATATATATCAGAATTGTGGGATTATACACGCATCAGTGTGACTCAAAATAATCTTCGAGAAATAAAAGAAATATGAGATCAGTGGGATAACAAGATCAAGCAGTTATTCTACCATCATTATGGCGACTTGCCTTATCTGCTTGACATCAAGATAGACCAACACTTGTTCCGAGCCATGACCCAGTTTTGGAACCCTGCGTACGAGTGCTTTACTTTTGGGAAAATAGATTTGGTTCCTACCATAGAGGAGTACACGGCCCTGATCCGCTGCCCGAGAATTCAAACTGATAAAGCCTACTTGAGAGCCGTTAATGTACCCACATTCACAAAAAAGCTGACGAATACAACGGGGATGAGTGAGCAGTGGGTCACGGCCCGGACAAAGCAAAAGGGAGGTTGTAAGTGCATCCCTTGGAGGAATCTAAGGGATTTGATCATAGCACATCCTGAGGAGAAGAAGAGGGTTGATGTTTTAGCTTTGAGCATTTACGGATTGGTCATCTTCCCCAAGGCTCTAGGACATGTGGATGAAGCGGTAGCTGATCTATTCGACAAACTGGACAGAGGGGTCACTCCTGTTCCTGCGATTCTCGCTGAAACTTTTAGGTCTCTAAGCGCGTGTCGGAGGGCCGGCGAAGGGAGATTCATCGGTTGCGCCCAACTCTTAATAGCATGGTTTCACAGTCATTTTTGGAAAATAGAAAAGGTGTCGTGCCTAATCTTCACCGAAGACTACTCTCCACTAAAAAATACAGCAGCAACGCCTAGACGAGATGACATCACGGAAGAAAGTTGGATGATGGCTTTGCAAAGCTTACAAGAAGAAAACGTAGAATGGAAAGCTCCTTGGATGATACTTGACGAAATCTTGTATAAGTGTGGAGACTTTGATCATGTCCCCCTGCTCGGAATATGGGGAGCCGCCGGATACGCTCCTCTTCTCGTGTTAAGACAGTATGGGTCAAGACAGTTTACACCACCTACACAAGGGTTAGCCGAGTGCGAATTCAAGTATAAAGGGGAAAATTACAAAAAGAGAGTCCGCGAGATATTCAAGGCTTGGGGCCAAATTCATAAAATGAAAAAGTTCGCTGCCAATCCAATGAAGACACCCGAGTACATCCAATGGCAGATCAAAGAATCAATGACAACATCCCCACATCTGACCAAGAAAACACCCGATTACTAGAAGAGCAGTTACGGGCGATCCCCTCAGAGCTTGAAATCATCAAACAAGACTTCGAAAAAAAGAACCGGGAATTAAGGAAAAGAATAGAGCAACTAGAGGAAGAGAAGATGCAGCTAGGTTTGGACGTCGATATTCAAAAATTGGAAGCCGATAAGTGGAGGAAAATGAAAACTAAAGCCGAAGAAGATTTGAGTGATTTGAAGACCGATTATAAGAAGCTACAAAGATCGATAAGAATGGCGGGACTAGGAAAAACGTCAGAGCAATAGCGTCAGGAGATTAGAGAGGAGAAGAACAGAGTGAGCCAGTGGGAAAGAAAACTCCAAGACGCTCATGAACGAGAAGATGCCCTAAAACGGAATGCGATGGAAGGCCAAGATGAGAAAGAGAAATTGAAGATGCGAGTGTCAGAACTGGAGAGGTTGCTACATCAGTATCGAAGCCGCCATCCCATGGCCAAATTAAAGGCTAGTCTGAGCAAAATTGAAGAAATGAAGGCAAGAATTGAAGAGCTAGAATCCGTCGTGCATGGCTACGAGCTACGGGAGGAACTTTTCCAAGCTAATGAGGAGCGATGGAAGCAGCAATTGCATGACTCCCAGAACCAAGTTAGAAGCCGGGATTATATTATGGGAGAAGCCATAGCTCAAATACAACGAATGGCGGATCACCTGCAGACTTTGGCAGTTCAAGCTGAGGCATTAGGTTTGGTGTACGAATCAGGGTCAGAAAAAGGTCAAAAGTTAAGTTGGCTTCTTGAAGAGGTCAAGGCTTTAGGTGCTAGGGCCCGACCATTCGTGTAATCCACTTTATGTAAAGAAACTTGTTTTCTAGAAAAGCTATTCTAATGGAAATCGAATTGGAATCAACATTTTTGCATACATTTCATACATCAGCATTACATTGCATCATACACATCGAATCTCACGGAAGGACCCTAAAATTATGGCAGTTACTCTGGAACATCACTACGGTACGAGAAACAAGACAAGGATAATGGACCAAAGAATAGAAAAGCTAGAACAAATGCAAAAAGAAATTCAGGATCAAATGAAAGAACAGGTGCAGTTACAAGAGCAACGGGCCAAAACCCAGCAGGACATGATGGAGCGGATGCAAAAATCCCAGGACGATATGATGAACCAACTAAGGCAATTGACGGCTAGGGAACGAGGCATCGCCACTAGCTCAGGAAACAACAGTGATAATCCCTCTCTTCCCCCACTAGAGGCCCAAACACCACCAGACACGTATCCCCGAAGGGCGTCTATCACTATCAGGCCACAATATCATGCTGATACCGCAACACCCACGCATCTCCCTACGGGTTCAGGTACTAACCCAGGAGAAAATCTGGTCAATCCTAATGTCCCAGATCTGGACGAGATGGCTGAGAAGGCAAAACAAGAACTGCCAAAATGGGTGGAGGAAAGATTCAGGGCTCTGGAAAACGCCGGTAAACGTCGAGGAATAAAAGCCAATGACTTAAGCTTAGTCCCCGACTTGGTGCTCCCATATAATTTTAAGATGCCCGAGTTCGAAAAGTACAATGGGACGAGTTGCCCAGAAGCCCACATCACTATGTTCTGTAGAAGGATGGCAGGCTACACTAACAATGATCCACTGCTGATCCACTGTTTCCAGGACAGCCTGATAGGAGCTGCGGCCAAATGGTACAATCAGTTAAGTCGTGCCAAAATTGGGTCATGGGATGATTTGGCTCAAGCATTCTTGGAGCAATACAGTCACGTAACGGATATGACCCCCGATAGGATCACTCTGCAAAACATGGAAAAAAGGGGGAACGAAAGCTTTAGGCAATATGCCCAGAGGTGGAGGGAAGTTGCCATTCAGGTCCAGCCACCGCTTATGGAGAAAGAGACCACCATGCTCTTCATCCGCACGTTGAAAGCCCCGTTCCTCATGCATATGATAGGAAGTGCAACCCGGAGCTTCTCAGATATCATAACCACTGGAGAAATGATCGAGAATATTATAAAAAGCGGAGGGATCGAGACCGGAGAGAGTACCAAAAGAATTCCCCCAAGAAGGAAAGAAGGTGAGGTAAATAACACGAGCATAGGACACTCGAGATCAATCACCATAAATCAGCCAAAAACAACAACCACGGACCGGCAAGGGTTACTCAAGAAAGAACCTAGCGAGAAACCCCAATTCACACCGATTCCAATAACATACAAGGAGATGTACCAAACCCTGTTCGATGAGCGTATTGTGTCCCCTCACCACCTAAAACCAATGCAACCTCCGTATCCTAAGTGGTATGACCCGAATGCGCAATGTGAATACCACGCGGGAATCACGGGGCACTCAATCGAGAATTGCCTGGCTTTCAAGAAATTGGTGGAGAAATTTATTAACATGGGTGTGGTCGAGTTGGACGATATGCCAAACGCAACAAATCCTTTACCCAATCATGCTAAAGGTGGGGTCAACATAATCAGTGAAAGCCCAGAAAAAGGATCAAAACGAATGTTGCAGAGGTCAAGACTCCCTTGAGATGGGTCTGGAAAGAAATGGTTAAACATGGACTAATCATTGCGGAAGAAAGTCAAGGAGAACTGACAAACTACTGCGAACACCATCAGGAGTTGGGACATGAGATTCAGACTTGTGGAGAATTCAGAACTCTAGTGCAAAACTTAATGAACAACAAAGAAGTCGAATTTTATGAGGAAGGTACAAAAGATAGGAGCATATGCGAGTCAGAGACGACAGCAAAAAATACAAAGACTAGCCTTCGAGGATCATTATTTCACGCCCCAGAAGTGGAGCACCAAAAGTAATAATACGGAGACCCATTATTGTCGAAGATGACGGGGATTTCCCCCGAAATCATGTAACAATCTCTGAAGGAAAGAATTCAGTTAACGATGGGGCGGGAACACGGGAGACACCGAAGGTAATAATACGGAAACCCACTGCTTTCGCTTACAAAGATAGCAAGGAAGTGCCCTGGAACTATGAGTGTAACGTCACGGTCACGAAGAACTCGACTAACCCGCCGAAAGGGGATTCAGATGAAGGCTTCCACACTCGAAGCGGGAGACGCTACGACTTAATAAAAGGAAAAGCCCCAATGGCGGAACAAGAAAAAGGAGGGCCCGTTGAGCCCGAATCGAGGATCAAGGAGCCAGTGACTGAGAAAGAGGCCAAAGAATTCCTGAAATTTCTGAAACACAGTGAATATTGTGTGGTAGAACAACTGCACAAACAGCCAGCGCGTATATCCATATTGGCCTTACTCTAATACTCAGAAGTACACAGGAACGCATTGATGAAAGCTTTAAACGAAGCCTACGTCGCTAGTGACATCTCGGTTAACAAATTGGATCGACTGATTGGCCATATAAGTGCAGACAACTTCATCCATTTTGACGACGATGAAATACCACCGGGTGGTAGAGGGTCCACCAAGGCCTTGCACATTACCGCTAGGTGCAAAGGGCAGATATTACCAGGAGTCTTGATAGACAACGGGTCTGCATTAAACGTGTTGCCTTTGTCCACCCTCAACAGATTACCGGTGGATAGTTCGCATATGAAGGAATGCCAGAGCGTGGTGAAGGCCTTCGACGGCACCCAAAGAAGGGTCATGGGGAGGATTGAGGTACCCTTGCTAATCGGCCCAGCCACTTACGAAATAGACTTCCTGGTGATAGACATCGAGCCGTCCTACAACTGCCTGTTGGGGAGACCATGGATACATTTATCCGGGGCAGTACCTTCGTTATTACATCAGAAGGTGAAGTTAATAGCGGATGGCCGATTGATAACAATAAAAGCTGATGAAGACATCAGTGCCACCGTGACCAGTGACATGCCCTACTTGGAGATAAACAACGAGGCAACTGAATGTTCCTTCCGATCTCTCGAGTTTGTAAATGCAACTTTTGTTACGGAAGGAAATAAAATCTTGAAGCCAAGAATCTCTGAGACTACAAGGATGGGATTGAAAATGACCGTGGGAAAAGGCGCTTTGCCGGGAAAAGGGCTTGGAAAACACCTTCAGGGTAGAATAGTGGCCCCGGTGCTGAGAGAGAAACAAGATCGCTTCGGCCTAGGATTCAGACCAGATGCGAGGCAAAAGAAGAAGGAGCTAGAAAGGAGACAGGAAAGAAGACGCGCGCGTTTGAATGGAGAAGAAACCAAGTGGGAACCCATGATAATCCCGCACATATCCAAGACCTTTGTGTCAGGAGGGGTAATTCACTCTGAGCTAAAGATACCGAAGAAGGGGACATCGCAACAATGTTAGGCAACGTCTACATTAGTGCCATATCTGAGGAGGATGGAGAAATTTCGCCAAATATTCAGCCTTATGAATCGGGAAGCATCTTGAACAATTGGACTGCGGAAGAAATCCCTGTAGTGTTTAGGGCTCCTTCAGAGTAATGTCTGGGACACACTTGTTGCTCTAAGCCTAGGAGCAGCAAGATTTCTTTTGTGAAATAGGCGCACGTTTCGAATATCGTTATATCAATAAAATGCATTTTATCCTTATTTAAAGCAAACATTTTTTTCTTTTTCATCATTCTTTCAGCACTGTCATACATATAATCATTTGTTTACAAATTCATTCATACCACCTGCATTTTCTTAAACTGCAACAGGTCCCTAGATATCAATGACTTGAGCAACTCTGCCTCGGATTCGAAGTATCCTTTTGAGCAAGATGTATGCTTAGAAGGACTACAGAATTTTGAAGATGACGCAGACGAGGACCTATACCCTGATCTGATAAGAATGGTAGAGCAGGAGGAGAGACAAATTCGACCTCATAAGGAAGCAGTAGAGACTGTGACGCTGGAAGAAGGGAAAGCGGTGAATATTGGAATGGGGATAGCCAAAAAAACAAGGCAGAATCTTATCAAACTGTTGCAAGAATTCAAGGACATCTTCGCATGGTCCTATGAAGATATGCCCGGCTTAAGCACCGATGTAGCGGAACACCGCTTACCTATCAAAGAGATTGCAAGCCAGTTCAGCAGAAGCTCCGAAGGATGAGACCGGATATAGTGCTGAAAATAAAAGAGGAGGTCCAAAAGCAGTTCGATGCTGGATTTTTGCAAGAGATCAAATATTCAGAGTGGGTAGCCAATATCGTGCCTGTCCCTAAAAAAGACGGGAAAGTACGAATGTGCGTGGATTATAGAGACTTAAATAAGGCTAGCCCAAAAGATAACTTTCCTCTGCCTCATATTGATACTCTAGTAGACAATACAGCAGGCTTTTCGCTGTTTTCCTTTATGGATGGTTTTTCCGGATACAATCAGATAAAGATGCACCCTGAAGATATGGGAAAGACTACCTTCATAACATTGTGGGGCACATTCTGTTACAAAGTAATGCCATTTGGGTTGAAAAACGCAACATACCAAAGGGCCATGGTGACCCTATTCCACGATATGATGCATAAGGAAATCGAGGTTTACGTGGATGACATGATTGCAAAGTCTAGAACAGAAGAAGAACACATCCAAGTTCTGCAGAAATTGTTTCTGAGGTTAAGGAATTTCAATTGAGGCTCAATCCCGCCAAGTGTACCTTTGGAGCCAGGTCTGGCAAGCTGTTGGGCTTCATAGTTAGCAAGAAAGGGATCGAAATTGACTCAGACAAAGTCCGGGCTATACAAGAATTACCACCACCACGCACTCAAAAAGAAGTTCGAGGTTTCCTAGGAAGACTAAACTACATTGCTCGGTTTATTTCACAGTTAACTGAGAAATGCGATCCCATATTTCGTCTTTTGAAGAAACAACCCAGGTGTGGAACGATGAATGTCAAGAAGCTTTCGATAGGGTCAAACGGTACTTGTCAAACCCTCCAGTACTGTCACCTCCGTGCCCCGATAAGCCATTAATCCTGTATCTAACAGTGCTTGGTCACTCTATGGGATGTGTTAGGTCAACATGATGATACCGGAAGAAAAGAGAAGGCGATATACTATCTCAGTAAGAAATTCACTGAATGCGAAATGAGATATTCACCGATTGAAAAACTGTGTTGTGCGCTGATTTGGACAACTCGGAGATTGAGACAATACATGCTGTATCACACGACTTGGCTAATCTCGAAGTTAGACCCCCTAAAATACATGATGGAGGCGACCGCTTTGAATGGGAGGATGGCTAGATGGCAATCCTACTGTCTGAATTTGATTGTATATGTGAACCAGAAGGCTATAAAAGGGAGTGCGATAGCCGACTTCCTAGCCGGCAGAGCTTTAGAAGATTACGAGCCGTTGAACTTTGATTTCCCAAATGAGGATCTAATGTATGTGGCAACGGCGGAAGAGGACACTGCGAGATTGCCTTTGGAAATTTATTTCGACGGAGCATCAAACGCTGTGGAAATGGGATTGGGGCAGTCTTGGTATCCCCAAAGGGAGGTCACTACCCGTTCACAGTCAGATTGGATTTGATTGTACAAACAATATGGCAGAATACGAAGCCTGCATCATGGGACTCCACGCTGCTATAGAACGTAGAGTTAAGACACTGGAAGTATATGGGGACTCCGCATTAGTAATTTACCAACTAAAAGGTGAATGGGAAACAAGAGACCCTAAACTGATCAATTATCGAAGGATAGTCATAGGATTAATCGATGAGTTTGACGATGTCACCTTTAATTATCTCCCACGAGAAGAAAACCAGATGGCAGATGCTCTGGCTACTTTAGCCTCCATGATTAAGTGAGTAAGCAAGAAGATATAAAGTCTATTCATGAGTATTTACGAGGCCCCAGCTTACTGCTGCAGCGTAGAAGAAGAAGGAAGGGACGAGCACCCCTGGTACCAAGACATATTGCGATATGTGAGAGATCGCGAATACCCAAATCATGCAAGTGAGAATGAGAAAAGGACACTCAGGAGATTGGCCCTCGAATATGTTTTGGATGGAGACATTTTGTACAAAAAAGGAAAGGATCAAGTACTGTTGAGATGCGTCGACGCTGTAGAAGCCAAGATGATCCTAGAGGAAGTTCATGAGGGCGTTTGCGGAACACATGCTAATGGATTCACAACGGCCAGGCAAATAATGAGATTTGGATATTATTGGTCCACCATGGAAGGAGATTGTATCAGATATGCCAAGAAATGTCATAAATGCCAGATTATGGAGATAAGATTCATGTGCCTCCGTCTCCCCTGCATTGTTATGACTTCCCGTGGCCCTTTTCCATGTGGGGCATGGATGTTATCGGACCAATCTCACCAAAAGCGTCGAATGGACACAGATTCATCTTCGTAGTCATTGATTATTTCACAAAATGGGTAGAAGCGGCTTCGTACGCTAACGTCACTAAATCGGCAGTTAGTCGGTTTTTAAAGAAGGAAATCATCTGTCGATATGGGATGCCCGAGAGAATCATATCGGACAACGCATTGAATTTGAACAATAGCACGATAGCGGATGTCTGTCGACAATTCAACATTAAACATCATCATTCATCTCCATATCGTCCGAAAATGAATGGGGCAGTGGAAGCAGCGAATAAGAACATCAAGAAGATAGTGGGGAAGATGACAGAAACTTACAAAGATTGGCATGAAAATTACCGTTTGCTCTTTACGCTTATCGAACGTCCGTCAGAACCTCTACCGGGGCAACACCTTTCTCACTGGTTTTACGGGATGGAGGCAGTCCTACCCATTGAAGTGGAAATACCTTCTCTTCGGGTTTTAACAGAGGTAAAGCTGGATGAAGCTGAGTGGATTCAGGCTCGATACGATCAATTGAACCTAATCGAAGAAAAAAGGCTAAAGGCTATTCGTCACGGTCAGATGTATCAAAAACGCATGATGCGAGCCTATGA
Source organism: Gossypium australe (assembly GCA_005393395.2). NCBI lineage: Eukaryota > Viridiplantae > Streptophyta > Magnoliopsida > Malvales > Malvaceae > Gossypium > Gossypium australe. The sequence goes on along the minus strand of CM016620.1, from coordinate 4,683,821 downwards.
CAAGAAGGTTCGCCCAAGAGAGTTTCACGAGGGAGATCTGGTACTGAAAAAGATCCTCCCCATACAAAAGGATTTCAGAGGAAAATGGATGCCGAATTGGGAAGGGCCGTACGTGGTGAAGAAGGCTTTCTCTGGAGGCGCACTGATTTTAATGGAAATGGATGGGAAAAGCCTGCCCAACCCCGTGAACTCAGATTCAGTTAAAAAATACTTCGCGTAAAAAAAAAAGGGAGAAGCCAATGCGAAAACCCGTAACGGGCGCTTTGAGACCAAAAGGGCTTGAACTGAGAAAAAGAGCCCCGCGCACTCGAATGGACAAGAAAGGGGCATGCTGCACCTCGATACATCAACAAAATATCCAAGATCTTCTGAGCACATGTTAAACTCAAAATGGTCTTCCAAACGTTCAGGCAGAGAAATTTAGGCTGCGATATCTAGGGCACCCGATTTCTGTTCTACCCGTTTTAAGTTTGTAATTCGTGACCATCTTATTCAATGAATTTCTTCCTTGATTACATTGGACAAATTTGGATTAACTATCTTATTTTGGGTTGTACTCCCAATCACTCTCTTCCTTACGATCCTTCTTAGGCATTTTACATTGAAATAACGATTACGGAACTAATAATATTTTCATAAAAGGAGTCCTACATATTATCCTGAAAGCCTCTGAATAATACAAGGACATGAACGTAAATTGTTCAAAATTCATTCCACCGAAGGTTCAGAAGTGTTGAAAATTGACAAATGATGTCCAAAACAGACACCTCGTCAGTGATACGCCCTTCATAATAACGAGCAATGTCAGTCTTGGCATATAACGAAGTCGTAACCATCATTGATTCTACACCTTAAGGTCGCAGTAAAAGGGTTGAAAGAAGACAAATGTACTCTCCTAAGGCGATAATGAGAGGTACGAACTTTACGCCTCGGAGAATACCATGGAAGAGAGACAATGAATTGCAGTGGGGCAAACCCATTTTCTCTGAGTTTCCTATATCTGCAATAATCGTAGTGCCTCAGTGAATCTCGCTATGAGCAATGACAACCTAAACCATAAATAGGGTCCTTCATGCATTCATACGCATCCAGCTAGGAGCATTCGATTTATTGCAATCATTACATCCTAGTCGGCTTTACACTGTGAAAAAACATCGGCATAACATTCAGCATTCATGTGAATGATGCATATAGTTAGGAGCATTTGAATCACCTCTATCATTTGCATGCGCATAAGCACGTTCTGCAGGACAGGTTCCTTGGGACGGCATAGCAGTATCGAAGGTCAGGCTGCTCCCGTAGAGTGGACTGAATATAGTAGGGAGTAAATTGAAAAGTTCAGATTCATTTCCCTGACGTCCCAAAAGAGCAGTTTCAGCGAGAAGATCAAAGTTACGGATCTCTTCTTCCTGAATTCCTATTTTTGAGAAGTTTCAGCGAGAAGATCAAAGTTGGATCTCTTCTTCTGATTCCTATCACCACCTTTTGAGAAGTTTCAGCGAGAAGATCAAGTTACAGATCTCTCTTCTGATTCCTATCACCACTTATTTTCGAGAAGTTTCAGCGAGAAGATCAAGTTACGGTCTCTTCTTCCTGAATTCCTATTTTGAGAGGTTTCAGCGAGAAAATCGAGTTGTTACGGTCTCTTTCTGATTCCTATCACCACCTGTTTTCGAGAAGTTTCAGCAAGAAGATCAAAGTTACGGATCTCTTCTTCTAATTCCTATCACCAACCTGTTTTCGAGAAGTTTCAGCGAGAAGCAAAGTTACGGATCTCCTCTTTCTGATTCCTATCACCACCTGTTTTCGAGAAGTTTGCAGTGAGAATATCAAAGTTGCGGGTCTTCTTTCTGGATTCTTATCACCCCAAACCTACAGTAGAATGGAGCAAAGCAAAGAGTTACAGTGAAGTTTGAAACCGTTTGAAGAAGACGCGGATCAAGAAGTCAAGTTTGGCTAAGCCCGGGCAAAATTTGGGCATTCTTTATGTCTTTGCCTATTCCCGTTACACGACAATGAGCAAAGAGGGGCAGCTGTAGAACCCATCTTTGCCCGGGCCCGTTACAAACCAGGTGGGCCCAACAAACAAAGAAGGGGCCCGATCTTTAAAATTTCAGCTAGGGTTTCGAGAAACCCTAGCCCCTTAGCGCCGCATGCCCCCCACTGGCCTCCACTTGCGCCGCCTCCACTCTCCACTGTCGCCACCCTTCCCTGCAAGAATAAGAAAAAGCGCAATAACAGTAGAAAGAAAAGGAATCATTGTATTTTTATTTCAAAAAATCGGTTATATAAACGACTATAGATTTGTAACCAGCCCCTTCTTTTTTTTTGGGATCAATCAAAAAAAGAACGAAAAAAAAGAGAAAGAAAACAGATTCAAAACACAAAAAAATATTAGTAGAGATCTAAAAAAAATCCAAAAGCAAAGATCATTCGAAGGTATTTTATTTATTATTTCTTCTTATTTCAATCTCTTTTGTATATATATATATATATACACACATATATAGTATAAAATATAAGTTAAAAAAAAAATCTTACTTTCCGGCCACCGTGCGCGGTGGCCGACGGTGGCGTCGGCGACGGTAGCCGGCGGGGGCGTCGGCGCGGT